>JAQPPZ010017207.1:11200000-11800000 GCA_028583015.1 Wollemia nobilis
ATTTGAAAGTGATTGAGCATTGTTATGAGTGTGAAGCATATTGAGTCTCTAACCATTCTCTATATGTTTCTATGAGATTAAAACAAGATTCTGTGTGAAACTTGTTTGTGTGATTGAAGAGGTTTTCTATGATATATTGAGTTGAGTTGAGTAAGATTTTGTGGAAGCTTACAATGCAGATTTGAGGCAAGTCTTGGTGAGGACTTGTTGAGCAGATTTGAGGTAATTCTTGGTGAAGACTTGTTGAGAATATTGGACAAGTTCTAGTGAGGACTTGTTGAGAATATTTGAGGTAAGTCTTGGTGAAGAATTGTTGATCAGATTGGACAAGTTCTAGTGAGGACTTGTTGAGAAGATTTAAGGTAAGTCTTGGTGAAGGCTTGTTGAGCAGATTGGACAAGTTCTAGTTAAGACTTGTTGAGAAGATTTGAGGTAAAACTTGGTGAAGACTTGTTGATTATATTGGACAAGTTCTAGTGAGGGCTTGTTGAGAAGATTTGAGGTAAGTCTTAGAGAAGACTTAAGAGCATAACTGATTGATTGATTTGTTCAAACCTTGAGTTAAGGTTTGGGGCAGATCTAACAGAGTTGATTTGTGATTGGTTCAAGCTTCATGTTAAGGCTTGAGGATAGATTTGAGGATATAGTTTGATGCATATTGAAAGATAGGTTTGTGCCAGAACAAAGATAGAGATTGAGCAGATTTATGCTAAATTGAAGGACTATGTTTAATGCATATTTGATATAAATATTGAGTATATTTGTGCTAGACCGAAGGACTATGTTTAGTGCAGATCAGAGATAGATATTGAGTATATTTTTTCTAGACTGAAGGACTATTTTTAGTATAGATTTGAGATAGAGATGAGAGCAAGCTTTAGAGGTGACAAAGCAGAGGAAAGTAGACCCCAGTGGATAGAGATCCATTAGCTAAGGCAAATAGGATAGAGGTCTTCAGTGGAGAGAGATCCATAAGCCAGTGTAGTGGAGGTAGTAGTCTTCTAGAGTATCATCAGCCAGATCAAAGGAGGAGTTTATCTGTGGATAGATATTTATGAACCAGCTGAGGGGATTGGTATCTCCTATGGATAGATATCCACGAACTTGATTAGGGGATTGGTATCTCCTTTGGACAGAGGTCCATAAACATTGTAATAGGGAAAGGATTCCCAAGAGATTTGTTGAGAAAATTTTAGTGAAATATTTTCTCCATGGAGTAGCCCACATTGGGTGAACCACGTTAAATTGGTATCTCTATTATGTGTGGTGATTTTTACATTGCTTTAATTACTTCTATTGATATTGACATTGATATATTGCATAATATTGTTTGGAAAAGAAAAGTAAAAAGTGATCTTATACTATTCACCTCCTCTCAGTATAAGCTTGTGTTCTTCAAAGAAGAGGAAGCTCTGATAGAGATCAAATCAAGGCACATGGCAAGTAGTCAATATTATAAGAGAGGAAAGAACCAACACTTGATAGATAAGTCCTACCATTAGCCTAAGTAGGTTTCACCTCATCAAAGGATACATGGCAACCCTACGAGTGAGAAGGAAAGTAGTTGAAGAAGAGTAAAAGAAGACATCAACCATTGGTTGTGAATATTTACTTATATGGCTAAGCTTGTTAGAGCCAATCATACACCAGTTGCATCCACTACCCACCATATGCTTAAGCCTACCTTGTCCATATACACTCATTAGGGAGGCCATGTTCATCGTGTCATCAAGGTGACACATCCCAAGAAATATGGCAAAGAAGTTATGGTGCAGCCACCTTGATGCAATAGCAGAGAGCCTATTTAGCCATGCTTAATAATCTAAAGACCAAAATCTCTCAATATTTATGGCCCTAGGTCCAAATATCTTGAAGCTACTATTGCACAAGTTGTAGAGGGATTTCTTGGTTGTAGGAATATAATATATTCGTAGGAATTTTGCACAAAACTTCAGATAGAAGGCACCCTCATCTCAACTTATAAATAGGTTCAATTTTATTGTAAAAGGCATTGAGATTTATGTACTTGTGTCTAGTACCCAACCTTGCGAGCTCTTCCTTTCACCCTTCTTTCCTACTATAACAAAGGGATCCTAAACCTTTTCTCATGTCTAGGGAGCATTGAAACCTCTGGTCCTCATTGCTTTGTAATTATTTTAAGCATGTTAATGGAATCCATGACTAATTTAACTCTATCCTTCTTCTCTTGATTTGTCTTGATTCTTAGCAGTGTATTTTTCTTGATTGTGTTCATTGGTTCTAGGTAATGTTTTTGGTGTTCAATTACCATTTGTTGTAGTTGAAAATTGGGGGTCTTAAATTTTTTTGGCACATCACCACCATATCTTAGGACTTTATTTACTTGCAAAGCATTCAATTTATTATTTTTTACTTTCATGACAATTTTTTCCCTCAGTCTCAACTCGCAAAGGTCACTGTGTGTTGAGTTAGATTTGATGAGGATCCAACCTCAATTCAAAACCTCTAAGATCACCCTGTAGGCGGTCCCCTTGTCTATGGTGCTTCTTTTTGTTTTTCTCTACACAAGGCATGGGCACATTTGTCTTATTGATCCCCCTAGCCTAGGTTTGATGGGTGCATTCAGAGATGAAAACACTTTCTACTTGCACACTCACTCATTTTTTACTCACATAAACCTCTATATAACAAATATGGCTTAGAAAATACATTATTTAATACATTCAACAAAATTTCTTACATAAACAATAACTTATTATTAAAATATTTCTTAGCTTATAATAACATCATTTAATAAACAACAAAATCTATACATCCTACACAACAAGATTTTAAATTTTAAAATATTTGGAAAAAAATGTATAAGGAAAATATTTCCAAAATGAGATAATGGATGATGTTTCTAAAGGAAATATAAAAAAAAAACTAGTGGAGATGATATTTTTCAAAATAATGAAGTCAAAATTATCTTCGCTTACTCAAAATCATATGTAATTTCAACTAAAAACTATGCAAAGCCTAGGGCACTTCTTGCAAGGATTAAAATACAATTGAAAAAGGATAAAAATATATTTCAATTATGGGGGATTCAGAAATTAATATTAATGCTATCAATAAAAATGGAATAACATTATAAATGATGTTCTATCAACAATTATTGGAGGCAATCTTTTGAAAATGTGAGCATGTCTATAGAGAAGGAAATTAAGTAGAAGATAATTTAGCCAATCAAGATGTTGATTTTCATCCTAGAAAAATTAAAATTTAATAATGCAACTAATAAAGTGAAATTTCATCCCTTAACAAAAATGATGTTAAGGAGCTATATAGCATATTGAGGAAGAAGAAGAATATATTTGATAGAAAAGAAAATAAAGAATATCTTTGGTAAAAAAAGGTAATTAAGATATGGTTTAAATTAACCTCACAATAAATATATTATTTAATTATTTTGATAGAAGTGGCCCTAGTAGAAGCCACACATACCTTATCAAAAAATGATAAGGTGAAATATCATCAAGAAAAATTATTAAAAAGGACAATAAGTTTATGTTATAATTATAAGTAATTAACTATAATCATTACCCACCTCCCTCTTTGGGATCCTATTGTAGATGCTTCTCTATATAAAAATTTTATAAAGTGATTTTTTATTTTTTTACATTTATGATGATTTTTTCACCTACAAATGAGTTAGGCATAACGACCAAATTCACACAATATTATTCTTTTTATTTTGTTTACTCTAATTTTTAGCTTCAACACTTCATATTTTGGCTTATCTAAGCTTCCAATCTTTATCTCTTATCTATAATACATCTCTTAAAATTGTGATATAAGCTCCAAATCTACCCTAAGATTCATATTTGAACATATGTGTGTGTATGTGATTTTTAAAGATATAAAAATATTATTAAAAAATTGGGAGTGAGTAGAAAGCATGAGCAAGAAGTAGGAAGTGTGATAAAAAAGTAGGAAGCAAAGTGTAATCAAGAAGTGAATACCACTTTTTCTTGTTCCAAATCTTAGGATAAACTCAAAAACTAAAGGATTCATGTGAATAAAATATAGGTAACATGGCAAGAAAGTTATTTTTTAATTCCCTTACTAGAAGTAAGGATGCCCTAGTTAGAAGTAAGGATGCCCTAGTTGGAAGTATGGATGTCCTAGTTAGCAATAAGTGGAAGAGCGAATCTATGGAGAATCCTATCCAGGTAGAAAATACTATACTAGAAGTGATTATCAAGGATGAGATGCATGATTTAATGGTTCTTAAAACCAAAGGGTTAATACATAAGTTCCATTAATATTGGTCAGGTTTTCCTAAGATTCAAAATTGAATCAAGTGGATTTGGGAATTTATTTCAAATTACTCTAATAATATTATTCTAAAAGTATTTATCCTTATTGTCTTCTCCAGGTCAAGGGATAAAATAATGGGTGGAGGCCATTGGTTTAGCAGCAAAAATTTATTATATTTAAGACCAAGAAGTGAGATTTTTTTGTGGACACAAAGACTATTAAAAGGATTTCAATGTGGATTAGGTATTTTAGACTTCCTTATCAACTCATAAATAAGGAGGTTTTGAAGAATATTTTTAATACTCTAGGCGAGTACATCTAGGAGGGATCAACTACTAAGGATAGAATGCATGTTTTACACACTTGAATATATATTGTCATAGATATTTCAAAGCCATTAATTTGATATATTAGGATTAAATCTAAATCAAGATAATGGAATCATCAAGTGGATTACAAAAAAATTGTATTCTGATATCACAAATTTTAAGAAACCATTTATGTGGAAAGACATTGCAAAGATAAAATTATGAAGAAACAGATAGAAAATTTTGGGCATCAAGCAAACTTCAATATGAAACAAGGATATCATATCATAGGAGAAGATGGGTCAAATCAAGGATTTTCCACTCCTAAGAAAGTGGCAAGAAAAACCTATTTACATCATCAAATGGCAAAGGCCATTATAGTCCACGTGAATCAACCATTAGAAGAAAAAATGACACAAGGGATAAGAAAGTATAATGCATAATTTCAAATACATAAGGAGTTAAAGGTGCAAAGGGATATGGGGAGGCAAATTTTAAAGCAAAGGAAGATGAAGAGGTAAATTTTAAAGGAAATGAGGCTAAAGAGGTAAAGGTTAATCCAGTTAAATCATATTCAATTTTCTCAAGTAGCATAAAATCTTCTCCTTGCAATAAAAATGAAAGTAGTACAAAGTATATTTGTTTCACTTTAGGGTTTCAAGGGAAGCATATTAATGAAAAGCATATGGACGATATCTAAGTAAAATTAGGGTTTCCATAGTAGCATAATAAAGTAATTACTATGAAGTATCATTTGTGCACTTTAGGAATTATGGGGAAATAAAATATGTTTATGAGGCTATTCCTTGCATTTTAGATTCTTTAAGGCAACATAAATCTTTAGAAGATAAGTCTCATTATGAACAATGTGGAAAAATATAAGAGATTGATGAAGATGAGAATGTTGGTGAGAATGGAAAAAGGAGAGGAAGGTCATCAAAGCATGAATAAAGAGAAAAATAAATTCAAAGGATTATTGATTTGGGAAGCCAAATAAAAATATAACTGGTGTTAAACAAGAAATGGGGCTAATCCCACTAATAAAAATAAAAAGTGATGATGATAAAAATGATATCATGGAATATTAGGGGTATGAATGATATGTTAGTTGCAGTTGAAGAGGCTCAAAAAAGGAAGGGTATTCTAATAAGTGATATCAATGGCACTTTTATTGCATTTGTACCCAGGAAAAGGCAAGATAAAATATCTTGATAATTTTTGTCCAATAAGCCTTTGTAATATGATTTATAAGATCATTTCAAAAATTATGGCAAACAAGCTGAAAGGCATTCTAGATTGTGTTATCTCAAAGGAACTAGGTGGTTTTGTTCATGGTAAAAAAAAAATTGATGGTACAGTAATTGCATTCATTCTCTTTATTCCATGAAAAAACCAAGTATGCTTATGAAATTAGATATGAAAAAAGCATATGAGAGTGTTTCCTCAAGTTTTCTACATGATATTATCAAAAAAATTGATTTTGATTATAGTTGGTGTGAATGGATTAAATGTTGTTATAGCACTATGAAATATTTTATTTTGATCAATGGTTCTCCTATTGGTTCTTTTAAATAATCTTATGGACTTTTCCAAGGTGATCCACTATCTCCTTATCTATTCAATATTCTTACAAAGGCATTAGGGAGAGCTTTCCCAAAGGAAAAATGAAAGAAAAAATCAATGGTATTCGGGTTACAGAAAATGATCCCTTTGAATCTCATCTCAAATTCATTGATGATACTTTTCTTTTCGGTCATCCCATAGTGAATGATGCCATCAAGTTTAAATAAATATTATCATGCTATGAGAAGGTTATTAGACAGTTGGTTAATACTTAAAAGTCTAGGATTTTTTCCATTAAAAATGCTCTAGATTTACAATGAGTTATTATGGATATTTAGGGCTCAAAATATAAAAATTTCCATCAATCTACTTATGTGTTTCTTCGTCTCATAAAGGAAATAAATATGATCTTTGGATCTATTGTTTGGATAGAATGATAACTTGTGTGGTAGGTTGTAAATGTGAGTTCTTAACCATAGCAGGAAAGATACAACTCATAAAGACTACATTACAATCCATCCTTATTTATATAATGTCACTTTCAAGATTTCCAATAGGTATAGCATCAAAGATTGATAAGATTCAAAGAGACTTTATTTGTAAAGGAGGTGATGAAAAATTTAGGTTCTCTTTGTAAGTGGGATAGGGTTTGCAAAAAAAATAATATTAGAGGAGCAAACCTGTCGAATTGAAGACTTATGAGTTTGGCCTTAGGGAAAAAGCTTGGGTAAGATATTATTTAGATATAAAGGAAAAAATTGGGTAAAAATATATAGATTCTCTTGATGCAATGAAATTATTTAGGAAAAGAACCCTATCCTAAGGATCGTCAACATGTAATTTAATATCAGATAGTTTGTAATTGATAAATAACATAGTAGATGGCCAATAAATGAGGTGAATTATGCAAAGTATTGGTCTGATGCTTAGTTGAACCTTGTCCTCTTATCTCTAACTCAAAATGACAACCATTGGCTGAGGCATGCCTAGCTTGTAAAATTCCAAATGTCAAAGACTATATTAATACGAGTAAAAACTCCAAATCATGGATTTCCATTAGTAACATAGTGGAGAGGAATTCAAAACAAATTAAAGATGAACTTCAAAAACTGCTTCAAGAATTTTATTTACCAATTTTTACATGAAATAATGAGTTGGTTTGAAATCTATCACAAGATGGTGGATACTCGATCGAGTTGGAATATACAAATTAAAAGCAATTACACTTTTCTACTCCTAAAAATTTTCCTTGGAAGAATATTTGGTCCCTAGAGGCTCTTCCTAAGGCTTCAACGTTCCTTTGGTTAGCACTTCAAAGTAAGATTCTTATATGAGAGATTCTACAAAGAAGAGGATATCATGGACCTTTCATATGTGTCTTGTGTTAGAAGGATTTAAAAACATCAAACCATTTACTACTTTTTTTTTTTTTAGCAAAAAGCCCCTTGCGGGGCCGCCTTGGTTTGAGAGACCATGAACAAGGGGTTCTACACCGTCAATGTCACCCAGGAGATTACATTATCAATTGGATTTTGGGTACCCAATTCAACTTTTTGGTAGGGTGGAGATTTGAACTTGGGACCTCCCTTGGAGGATTGCCCTCTCCTCTCCAACTCACCTACAACACTTGGGTAAATCATTTACCACTTCATTGTCCCTTCACTCACACCATTTGGAGTTACTTTTTTAAAAATATGAAAATATATTGGGTAGCTCCCTTAACATTGAAAGAGTTGATAAAATATTGGATTGATTATTATAAAGCTAAACAATTATATATTATGTGGAGAACTGGTCCTACCATTATTTGTTGGAATTTATGGCTTGAACAAAATAGCATTTATTGCCCAAGTTTGGAGATATATTATTGCATCTCTTATAGAATGTTTATAGATATGGTGCTCATCATGGGAAGTATCTAGTGCAAAAAAAGAGGCGGTAACAACTTGGTTACAAGATTTGAACATACATGAAAAAGTAATGGCATTAAAACAAAGGATCCACTTCAATCCAAGTTAAAATGGAAATGTCTAAAGTTTATGTATATCAAAATTATTTTTGATGTTAATTCTAAGGAAATTTGGAAAAATTGATGAAGGTATTATTTTTTTGACATTACATGGTGAAATCGGTAGCCACCATGAATTCGGGCAGGATGTCTGACTTTTATGGCCACCATAGTATTTTGCGATGTCCACCCTGAAAGTCGTCATAATATCCTGCGTTGTTCGCCCCAGAAGCTGCCACACAATTCTTCGCACAGTCCATCCACCATGCCACAATAATTTTAAATCGTTTACACCACTAAAAGTACCAAGAAAGGAACAAGCGTTCAGTCTGACGAAAAATTAATGAAGGTATTATTTTTAAAATATTGAAGGCAAATATCTTTTCACTTACTTGGGATCATATGGAACTTCAACTAACAACTATATAAAGGCTTAGGGCATTTCTTGCATTGCTTTAAATTGCAAAAAAAAAAAAAAACATGGAAATATGATTCAAATGAGGGGGATTCACACATTATCATTAATGATATCAACCAAATTGAAAAAATAATATTATTATATCTATTATTAAAGACAATTTCTTGGAAATGTGAATATATATACCAGGAAAGGGACAAGCGTGTTCAGTCTGGCGAAAAATTAATGAAGGTGTTATTTTTTAAAATACGGAAGGAAAAAATATTCTTACTTACTTACTTGGGATCATATGGAACTTCAACTAACAACTATGTAAAGGCTTAGGGCATTTCTTGCATTGCTTTAAATTGCAAAAAAAAAAAAACATGGAAATATGATTCAAATGAGGGGATTCACACATTATCATTAATGCTATCAACCAAATTGAAAAAAATAATATTATTACATCTATTATAAAAGACAATCTCTTAGAAATGTGAACATATTTATAAAAGAGAAAATCAGTAACGTTATCATTAATGTTGTCAACCAAATTGAAAAAAATAATATTATTACATCTATTTTTAAAGACAATCTCTTGGAAATGTGAACATAATATTTATAAAAGAGAAAGTCGGTAACAAATAATTTAACCAATTATGGTGTTGATCTTCATCAACCAAGTAAGATTTTATCTCTTAATCAAAATGATATGACTGTGAAAACATAGCTGCTTTGAGGAAGTTGAAAAATATATTTAATAAAAAATAAATAAAAATATTTATAATAAAAATATATAATGAATATATAGTTTAATGGACTTAACACCAAATATAATATCTTAGTATTTTGAGATGGCAATGGCCCCAATAGAAGCCAAATATAGCTATATATAATATGAAAAAATCTTTATGTGGAATCCAATCCAATTTCATTCATAAATTTGGAAAGTAAACAATCATTATAAGTATTTCACACCAAAATATCTTTATCAAGCACCTTTCAATTTTTCATTTTGAACACATCATCTAAGAAAACTATTACTGTAATTTGTGTCACTCATTTCAAATAAAATAATTTGAATGAAATAAGATTAACTTAATTAAATTTTTCAACATTTAGGTTAAAATCTTTAGCTTTCCATATATATATATATATATATATATATATATATATATATATATATATATATATATATATATATATTTATTTATTTATTTATTTATCAAGTTATTATAATACCACTATATATATATATATATATATATATATATATATATATATATATATATATATATATATTTATTTATTTATTTATTTATTTATTTATTTATTTATTTATCAAGTTATTATAATACCACTATATAATCATAATATAATACATGTAACAACCTATTAAAAATTTATATTTTCAAATACAACCTATCCCATTTAAAATTAGACTACACCTAAATTTTTAAAACATTTTACACTATACACGGAGGTTATGTTAACCGTTCAAATAATTTAAATTTTTAAAATCCAAATTATTTTACAGCATTTTATAATATACATAGAAGTTATGTTGCATAGGTTGAAAAAGATGTTTTTTAAGATTCACGAGTTCCGGATAAATAAGATATTTTATTAAGATTCACGAGTTCCTTAGATCTACTGGGGATAGGAGCCATCCTATTTAATTTATTAAATGAGACATGGCATGTATTAAATTATAAGCTTGGCGAAAATGCCCTAGAAACGTTTTTTTCAAATATAAATTAATATTTTTTGGGCTACATAGAGAAGCTAATAATATAATGGGGTATCGGGGCTTTCTCGTTTACAAGCCCTGGTATTCGAAAACACCAGCCAATCATAGGATTAGTCGCCTATCGAGCATCAAAAATCTATAGTGATCTGAATTTAAATTTTTTAAATAAAAGTTTAAATTTATATCATTTTATAATATTTTATAAAGATAATAATTTAAAAAAGTTTATAGGTTAAATGTATAAGAGTCAGAAGCGTTTAATTAAAACATTCAGGATGTTGAATGTTATTTCAACCTTTTACAAATAAATTGTTAAAAGGGACAAGAAGTAGTCCATGCAAGAACTTAAAACTAACCAAGTCAGCAGGAAAACAGCCCAAAAACTTTAAACAGTTTTTAGAAAACCATCAATAAAATTCAAATTCCAACAAAATCATAAATCTAACCAAAAAGAATATACAGACCTCCAATTAAAACACTTTACAACTATCAATAAAAAAATCATCAGCTTTTATGAGAAAATTATCCCTTCAAATAAAAATATTATCGTGACTTAACCCTAAATCCTAACAAAGTTGCAACTTTCCATGCTTGAACTTTAATAAGAGCCGAGTAAAGAAAAAGTTTACAAGCTAAATGTATAGACAAGAACGATGGGCGCTCCAGTAAAACATTGGTTTTAAGAAAGTCGCAACTTTCCCTACTTGAACTTTAATCAGATCCCAACTTTGCCCACTTAACTTTAACCAGAGTCGAGTTGAAACTTGCCACACTAGATCAAATTGTCGTTATCGTAAACTATGTAGCCACTGAATAGAGTCGAGGCCAATGCACCATATATCTTTACCGACAGCCTCCCGAGCGGAACAATTATCTGCAATTATTCAAATCCATGAGGACACCGTAATAATAATATGTTAGCTGTTTGATAACCTTAGTTCGAAATAAGGACTTTTCAAAAATATAACTCTAATTGTAAAATCCTTCATGAAGGTCAATATTTGGTTAGAGCTTGGTTTATTCACATTTTCATTAGTCAATACTTACGCAGAGCAGATAGAACGGAGAAGATTCGAACTGTACACTGAACCAGATAAGAAATATCACCACAAAAAAATTAAAGGGTTTGCGGCAAAGAGTTTTTGCAGAGCAAAGAGGGTTTGCGGCGGAGTATTGTATTAAACATCTATTTCATCGGGTTTACGACAAGATACTGAAGCAGGACTGAAGCAGAGCGCGGGGATACTGAAGCAGAGTCGATAGAATGGAGAAGATTCGAACTGTACACTGAACTAGACAAGAAATATCAGCACAAAAAAATTAAAGGGTTTGCGGCAAAGGGTTTTTGCAAAGCAAGGAGGGTTTGCGGCGGAGTATTATATTAAACATCTATTTCATCGGGTAAGCACATTTTCTGTCCTCTTTCGATTTATAAAACAATTTAAGTAGGTAGGAGAAATACATTCGTTATAAGGGTTTGCGGAAGGTTTTATTATCAGCAAGGGTTTGCAACGAAGGGTTTGCAGAGCAAGGAGGGTTTTATTACACATTTATTTCATCGGATCAATAGTACAGAGGGTTCGGCTATAAAGGGTTTGAAAATGGAAGAAGGGAAGCAACAATTGCAAGAACCAATATACGTCAATGAGAAACAGTACTGGAGGATATTAAGGCATCGACAAGCTCGAGCAAGGGCAACAACAATAAAAATGGCATATCGAAAAATAAAAATAAAAAATATTCTACCACATAAATAGGTGGAGAATAGGAACAATCAAAGGCAAATCACCAAAATGAGTTTTTAGATGAGGAAGAAACTTACAGTCCCACAACTACACCAGTCATATGGGCACCAAGACTTTATGTGCAAGAGCTAATGACGATGAAAGAGAAACTTGAAAGCATGGAAAGGAGGGGCACCAAGACTTTATGTGCAAGAGCTAATGAAGATGAAAGAGAAACTTGAAAGCATGGAAAGGAGGGAGAAATTAGGAGAAACTAAATCAGATGAGGTTATAAACACCATTCGGAGGTTGGAAAAGGAAAACAACCAACTCAAGGAGCAAGTGTCAAAGCTACAAAACCTTGCAAACATGGGTCAACGTGAATGGCATGTCCTCAAACAAGCCATCCACCCCCCAATCAATGATGCAATAGAGGTGGAAAAAACAAATGCAAATCAAATAAAAGAGATACAGAAAACACTCAAAAACATGGAAACAAGAGAAAATGAGCTACAAAATGAATTAGCAAAGGCAAAGACATGGTCTCAAGTAGTAAAAGAACCAGTCAATCAACAAAAAGAGTTGATAGAGAAGCAAGTAAAAATTCAAATAACAGAAGAGAAAGAAAGACATGAGAAGTTATCAAATATAATCATCAAAGGGTTGAAAGATTATGGGGATAGGGAAGACACAAATCGTCTAACTAGGGACTTCTTGTCAGATCGATTACAATGGAAGGATCAGATAAAAAAAGCAAGCAAAATTGGCAGGCTGAGAGGAGGCAGAGATAGACATATTCGGGTCACATTGATGAGCTACGAGGATAAAATAAGGTTACTTAAAAACAGAGGCATGTTGAGAGGGTCACAATTTTATTTAGATGATGACCTAACATTTTTACAACAGGAAGAAAGAAATAAGGAATGGGAAAATGTGCGGGTAGCAAGGAATGAAGGGAAACAGGCATATTTAAGAAATGGAAAGGCATACATCACATCTAAACAAATCCAAAACAAATAGGGAGTATGGCCCGCCCGGAAACATCTTACAATGGTAAGTTGGAACTGTAGAGGTTTCCCTTGGAGAAGAGGACCCGGGTTAGGGCCCATTGCTAGAGACAAAGATATAATCATATTGACAGAAACACATGAACACGATGGATGTAGGACTCCAGAATTTGTGGGATACAAAAAAATAGCAATATGGAATAAAGCAACAAAAAATGGCAAAGGGCATGGGGGTATTATGGTTTTAATAAAAGAGGAATGGGATAGGGTCATTAAAATTGAAAAACAATATGAAAACAAACAGTACATCTGGATAAAGATCCTAGAAAATAAGTTAGTTATTAGCATAGCAGCATGTTTTTTTGCTCCCAAGAATTCTAAATTCTATAAGAAACATGACCTTAGCAGAGAAGACCCATACTCCTCCCTAAAAAGAGACATTTCAATATACAGTAAGTTGGGAGAGATTATATTAATTGGAGATTTCAATGCAAGGACAACAAATAAGCAAGCTAACATTCTAGAAGGTAATGAAGATATTGAGATTAATCCTCTATGGATGCCAGAAGAGGAAAATCAACAGTGGACCAGGACTTCAGAAGATGAGCATGGGGCTCTCACGCAATATGGAGAAGAGTTGTTAGGTCTTTGCAGCATATACAATTTGATTATTTGCAATGGGATGAACAAATAGAAAAATTTAGAAAAGTATACATGCAAAACATATAAGGAACAAAGTGTAATAGACTATGTAATATGCTCACAGAATTACATACCAAAAATAGAGGAACTAGAAGTGGAAGATTCTCTAGTGGAACTTAAGTCAGATCACAACCCAATTGTTATGAAACTTCGAATGCATGGAGACAAACCAAGGGAAAAACACTTGCAAGGCAATCAAAATAAATATCCTCACTAGGGAAACATTCTCTTAATAGATGAAAATCGACAGAATTTTAGAGCAGTATTAAATAACAAGTTATAGGAAAGGGAAGAACTACATCACAGTAGTAGATATTACAGTAAGAGTGAATGGTTAATGCACGTTATTCAAGAAGCTCTAAACAAATACAAGATAGCTAAACCTAAAAAGAAAGAAAGGAATAGCTTCCCAACCAACCCATGGTTCGATGAAGATTGCAAAAAAATGCAAAGATTACTAAAGGAACCAACGGGTAAAACAAGAGCAAACAAAAAAACATATGAGAAACTGGTAAGGGCAAAAAAAAAAATACACTAGAACAAGGAGGAAAGAATTGATTTATTTAGGGAAGCATGAGCCAAAGAAATTTTGGAAGGAACTAAGCGTGAAAATGATGCAAACTGAAAATAACATAACAGTTAATCGGTGGTTGGAGTATTCAAAACAACTGTATCAGTGTAGTAACCAGCAAGAGACACCCCCTACTATCATTGTCAAGAAAGAACTTTTCACAATTGAAGACATTATTCAAGAGATAAAAAAGTTAGCAACTGGTAAAGCCCGTGACATAGACAATCTTCAAGCAGAGCATATAAAATGGGGGGTAGATATCTTGGCACCGCAAATCAAAGAAATTTTCAATGAGGTCATACAAAATGGCTTCCCTACGGAGTGGACAACTAGCTTGACCATTCCTTTGTTTAAAAGTGGAGATGTAAATAATCCCTCAAACTATCGAACTATCATGATCAACCCTCTCTTTGCAAAGTTGTTTAGGAGTATGATAGAGCGTAGGATCAACATATGGGCGGAAGAAAAGGGAAAGAGAGCAAAGGGGCAAGCGGGTTTTAGGCCCAAGCACTCAACTATTGATCATTGTATCACGCTTAGACACAGTGGAAAAAATATGAGACAAAAAGAGGAGGCTTTTTGTTGTTTTGTAGACTTCAAAAAGGTATTTGACACAAGTGCCAAGGAAAAAATTATGGAGCAGAATGGAAGAGCTAGAGGTTCCAATTCACTACAAGGCGTAGTTCATAGACTATATGAGCATGTAAAGGCTAGAATCAGAACACAGGAAGGGTTATCTGAATGTTTTGGTAGTGACATAGGTGTCAAACAAGGTTGCCCTCTATCTCCGAACTTATTTGGGCTATATAGTACATTGACAAGTTAGAAGAATGGATAAACAAATTTGGGGGAGAGGGTGTGCATTTAGCCAAATATGTGGTAAAACTCCTCATGTATGCAGATGATGTAATTCTTGTGGCCAAAATAGCCAAAGATCTAGAAGATCACCTTCAAGCTCTAGAACTCTTTTGTAAAGAATTTGGGATGCAGGTGAACACGAGCAAAACAAAAATTATGATTTTTTCAGCAAAAAATAAGAAGCAACAACTCAAATTTCAGTTTGCAAGAGAACTGCTTGATGTAGTAGTAGAATACAAATACCTGGGCATAGACTTTCATGACAAACTTAATTGGAATACATGTAGGATGAAAAGAACTCAAAGTGGCTGGAGAGCACTATATGCACTTCAAAACAGGTGTAGGAATGTCGAGTTGTGGGACTGGAAGACCACCAAGGTCTTATTTGGCCTACTTGTTACACCGGTTCTGTTGTATGGTTGCGAGGTGTGGGCTAGTGGCACAACAAATGCAAAATGGAGGCAAATAGAAAGGATTCAAAAATATCTAATCACAAACTTTCTCAAAATTAAGGCCACAACCCCTTATGAAATTATTCTAGTTGAAACTGAAATGTTCCCTTTAGAAGCAATTGCTATGACCAAGTTGTTATGTTACTTGAAAAAAATAGAAAACATGACAAATGATAGATGGCCTAGGGCAGCTAGGGACGAAGAGTTGCATAGGCAAAAGAATACATGGATGAAACAAAATCAGAAATGGATGAAACGTTGGGAAATCAACATAAATGAATGCCCAAATGTCAACAAAGACATAAAAAATTATGTGAATGAAAAGTTCAAAAGTGGAATGTGGAAAAATACAAGCAGGAAAAGACAATATTATATTGGAAATTTTAACTCAACTTATGACTACAAGGAAAAAGCGTATATAGGCACTGAAATCAAGTGGAAGGAAAAAATACTCATTACTCAGATAAGGACTAGCTCTCATAGGCTTAGATGTGAAACAGGGAGATGGACAACGCCCAAAGAACAATGGGAAGAAAGGATATGTACTCTATGCAAGCACAAGGGCAGTAGAGATAGAGGAACACTTCATCTATAAATGCCCGAGTTTTTCAGATATCCATGACAAATACAAAGAAACACTTGGGAACGAGTTTATGACAGATTTATTTGAAGAGAGTCAAATAAAAAAAGTTGGAGAATTGCTAATACAAATCAGCACGAGAAAGAACAACCTTCTCAAAGATATTAAAGATCATATGATATGATTTGAGTAATTGTACTTCCATATTTGAGGTCCCATAGACCATATTTGGGTCCCGCGGACGTAATTAAAATCTTTCATTTCATTTCAATCATTACCCATAAAATAAAGAAATAATGATCTCACATGTGGCACTAATTAAGGAAGGATAAATACCTGGATTAAAATAAAAACAAGAAGCACTATAAATCCAGCAAAAAGAATGGGTCCCATGAAACTGAAATCGTGGCCTTCCCTTGCCGCCCAGAAAATAGGTGTTCAGGGTCAAGACGACCGCAAGGGTCAGGATTGCCGACTCAAGTATCGCCTTCCCTGCCAAACCCCATGAAAAGTTCAATTTTCACGCTACAAAAAACTTTTAGAAAAGAAACCAGCTTAACGAAAAGATAAGAACAAAAAAACAGTAAAAAGAAATTACCAGCTGTAAAGGCACTAGTTAAGCCAACGCCCAAGCTCACGCAAATGATAAACAACCCCAGCAGGAAAAGATTCACCGGATGCTTCCTTGCGTAAAAATACAGAGGGCAAATCACTGCCAAACAAAGATGACATAAATTTAGAACTGAAAATGTATATGTAAAAATATACAGAGGGCAAATCACTGCCAAACAAAGCTGACAAATTTAGAATTGAAAATCCGAGATAACAAAGGCCACCGAGGAGTGTAGCGCCATGAATTCAAGATTTGAGAACTTACAAGTCACAGGGAATATTAAAACGAATATGTATAACCCAAGTCCCGCAGGCGTGGCCACGAAAAAGTGGTGAACGGGGTGAATAAAGACAACGGTAGCAGCAACGGCAACGGTGAGAAGCATCTGAATGCTCAGAATGGTGTAAATTTTTCTTATAAAAGCCCACCGGAGGGGGTTTTCGTACACCGGCTGGTCAGGGTAGATCAGCCTGCCCCCTGCCTGCACATCCGTGAAATGCTTCCTGGCATTTTTCGTTTCTTGTATTCTTTTATGACAATCCGTCAGTGCAGGAGGAAGAGAAACATGTAAGCGCAAACAGATAGATACTGCTTGTGTTCTGTTAACTTACTGGTCGATCGGTTTATAAGATGGACCAGCACCATGTCAAGAAATATTTTCTTATAATTCTTGCCTTAAAGTAGAAGAAATGATTTTCGCACGTGCTCAGAAAGGACAATTTTCGTGTGCGCTTAATTGGCAATGCATGTAACAACGGGCCCCACTCAATCGCACAATGACCTAATCATCAGCGCATTTGTTATGCGCGCATTGGGTTTTTTTTTTTGTTTCGCATAGCTAGTACAATTGCCCCAATCAAATTCCAGAAAAAAAAAATGTTGTTTCTGAAATTTGACCGGGCATAGCTAGGACAAATGCCCCGATCAAATTCAGAAAAAAAGTTAGGCAGTACAGATGCCCCGATCAAATTCAGAAAAAAAGTTAGGCAGTACAAATGCCCCGATCAAATTCCAGGAAAAAAAACTGCATTTGTACTAGCTATGCGAAACAAAAAGCTGATCAATAAAACAACTTTTTTCATGGAATTTGATAATAGCTATGCGAAACAAAAAAAAAAAAAACCCCAATGCGCTGATGATTAGGTCATTCCAAAAAAATAAAAATAAACAAATAGCTTGTTCGATTGAGTGGGGCCCGTTTGGCATTGTTGTCCGTTTTTTTAAGTTTTTTGCTTTGCGTTAAGTTTATTGTGGTACGGGGGAATTACACGCCATCTTCCCATTCGGTTACCGCTAGATCTCTCTATTCCCATTTGGTATAGCTTGTTCGATTGAGTGGGGCCCGTTTGGCATTGTTGTCCGTTTTCTTTAAGTCTTTTGCTTTGTTGTGGTAGAGAAAAGGATCCTCTATAATTATTATTTTTAATGATTAAATGGTATGGGTTTTATTTGGTTAATTTTATTAAGTTATATATAATTTATATATAATAAAATAAATTTATTTTAATTTTATATAATTAATGAGGGAAGATGAATTAGCTTGGAGTTATGGAAGTTTTCGTGTTTACATAGTGAAAGATGGTTATGATAAGATCCTTTCAAAGCCTCTTTTTTATATATATTTACAATGTTACGATAAGATCATTGGTTCATCTTAATGTGTTTTACGTTACAAGAGCGAGGAAACATTTTATCACTTGATGTTTGAGTGTCCATTCACATGTCAGATTTGTGAGCGATGATTTTTATCTTATAAAATTTGATTAATGGTGATTTGAATCATATTTATATGTGGGAAAGATGGAAGAGGGGTAGATTTAAATCTAAAGCTCTTTATATGGGTTGGGAACTTGGATTAAACTTCATTTGGTGGTTAGTGTGGTTGGAGAGAAATAATAGAATTTTTAGAGAAACCTTTTCATCTTTAGATGGTGTTTGGCAGGTCATTTGGAGCAAAGTCGGTGGTAGTGTATGATAAAGGAGAAATTCAAGCTGTTATAAGGACAGTGGAGAAGGAAGTTGAAGTGCAAGAGGGGCAGGACATAGTTAGTTGGAAACCACCCCCAAAAGGTTGTATTAAAATTAATATTGATGGAGTTGCGAAAGACAATCTAGGTAGAGCTACAATTAGAGTGGTTTGCAGGAATCATGTTGAGATAGTGCTCTATTGGGAACTGCAAGGCCTAGGAAGGGCCACGAACAATGAAGCGGAAGCTTTAGCTATCAAATCTGCTTCTATTTGGGTAGTAAACAAGGTTACAAGCTAGATTTAGATTCACAAATATTGGTAAGAGCTCTAAATTACATGAGGAACTTTGCTTTGAAGACATGGAGGTTGAGGATTTTTGTCACTCAAATTAAGGAATTGTGGAGGGAATTAGATGATGTGATTCCAATTTATGTGAGTAGAGATCTAAATAAAGTGGCAAACTTCTTGGCTAAGATGGGTACCGAGAAGGAGGTAAGGGTTCAGTGGCACAGTGACATGGTTATTGACGATGAGATGATTAGGCAGGTTGGTGAGAAAATCCAATGTTTAGCTAATTTGGACAACCATTGTAGAAATATGGTTTAGGACATGTGGCTTCAATGCAGATCTTCTTTTATAATTCTAAATAGGTGGACAACCAATGTAGAAATATGGTTTAAGAGATTTGGTTCCAATGTAAATCTTCTTTTACTGTTGTAAACATGTGCTCTTTAACTAAGATTGGGAGGAGTATCAATCCAACTTGTAAATGATCTTTGTTTTAATTTAAGATTTTCAAAAAATTATATCATTAAGTAAAAAATAATATTTTAATAAATTAACTTTACATATAATAAATTATTTAATTTATTATAATTTTATTAGTAAAATTTACAAGGTTTAAAAAATATATTATATCATAGATTATATGGAACAATGATTGCAAGAATTATTTGCAGAATATATTATTATTCAACTATACTTTTTTATGTTGGTAAAAATTTATTGAATCAATAAAACCATACTTTTTTTTATGTTGGTAAAAAATTATTGAATCCATAAAACCATATAAGAAACAGAGAACTCCAAAACAATAACCCTTACAAGGGCCAGAAGAAAGAGACCCCAAAACCACCGAGCACCCCATCAAAAGACACCCAACAACAAATATTTAAAAATTATTATTATACTATATTTTAATTATCAAAACATGAACCTATTAAAAAAATTATCAAGACGTGGTATGACTCTACCCCCTAAAAATGCAAACCTTTGACCTCTTATTTAAAGTTCCAAAATATTTAAAGTTAATTTCACTTAAATTGTATTATATATTTAAATATATATGTTATCTATCCGTGTGACTTACATTATTGATGATGAGAACCGAGTTCAATCCCCCACAATAGATATGCATAAAAAATATTGATAAAATATATATGTATGTTACCTCTTTAGATTTGAATTTTAAACTTATATTAACTTAGGTCTCCTCCTTGAAATGTTGAAGAATTTAATCAGTTGAACTAATACCACTTGATTTCTTGCAGCTTTAAAGAGAAGCCAAAGTCCTTACCACTACAACTAACTTGTAACTTTTATATTTGAACTTAGGTCTCCTCCTTGAAATGTTGAAAAATTTAACCAGTTGAACTAATACCACTTCAATTATTGCAGCTTTAAAAAGAAGCCAAAGTCCTTACCACTATAGTTAGCTTGCAGCTTTACACCAATTTTTATGAGGGATTGTGGTCCCCTTATACTGAGTGGGGTTTGAACCTTGATCCTAAGCCCTGTCCACTATAGTAAGCTTACAATAAGATACCACTTGATTTCTTGCAGCTTTAAATAGAAGCCAAAGTCCTTACCACTATAGTTAGCTTGTAGCTTTACACCGGTTTTTATGAGGGATCGTGGTCTCCTTATACTGAGTGGGGTTTGAACCTTGAACCTAAGCCCAAAACCCTACTATAATAAGCTTTCAAGAAGATGAGGTTTTTTTTTTCTTTTTCTTTTTTTTAGAAGATGAGGTTTTTAATATTTTTATAAATGACCTTATTATATCATTGCAATATTTTCACTCTATTATTTAACACATTGTATTATAGTGTTATTAATATTTTTTAGAAGCTGTAAGCTTACTCCAGTTAAATCTTAAACTTATATTTGAACTTAGGTTTCCTCCTTGAAATGTTGAGGAATTTAACCACTTGACCTAATACCACTTGATTTTTTGCAGCTTTAAAGAAAATTCAAAGTCCTTACCGCTACAACTAGCTTGCAGCTTTACATCGATTTTTATGAGGGATCATGGTCCCCTCGTACTGAGTGGGATTTGAACCTTGAACCTCTCAAGATATGTCAAATCCCAAAGCCCTAACCACTATAGTAAGCTTGCAGGAAGATGAGGTTTTTAATATTTATATAAATAACCTTATTATATCATTGTAATATTTTTACTTTATTATTTAACACATTGTATTATAGTGTTATTAATATATTTAGAGGTTGCAAGCTTACTGCAGTTGTAAGGGCTTGACCTCTATTTGGGAAGGTTTAAGGTTCAAACTCCACTAAGTATGAGGAGACCAATAACACATATTGTATTATAGTGTTATTAATATTTTTAAAAGTTGCAAGCTTACTGCATTCATAAGGGCTTTGACCTCTCTTTGGGGAGGTTTAAGTTTCAAACTCCACACTAAGTATGAGGAGACTGGGGCCTCCAATAACAACTCGTGATTTACCCTAAACATTTTTTGTTCGATGCCTTGGAAGGTTGGAGGTCTCCCTGACTATACTTTACCCAATGAGCTTAGGATTTATATAGGCAACCCATTCATGATGTTACCAATTTCTCTATGAATCTATAATATAATATAATATATATATATATATAAAGGTTAAAGTAAGATGCAAAGTAAGATTTGCAGTTCCAATCCGGAGTCTTTAATCAAATTGAAAAAAAAAGTGAAGTATAATTAGGGCATAATAAGAACCACCTTCCCATAATTGATCTCTTAATAAGAATAAAAATATGTCCCCGATGTACAACGCAAGTGTTTGGTTTTTTTCTTGTTCCATGCCTTGCAGGGTCAGAGGTCTAGTTGACTATGTTTTACCCAGAGGGCTTAGGTTTTATAAAGGAAGCTCATTCATGATGTTATCGATTTTCCAAAGAATCTATATAGAAAGGGGTGCTAAAGTAAAATGCAAAGTAAATTTTACAATTTTAATCCGGACAAAAAAAAATCGAAGTATAATTGGGGCATAACCATCTTCCCATAATTGATCTCTTAATAAGAATAAAAAGATGTGTCCCATGCACAACACAAGGGTTTGGTTTTTTTTTTTTTTTTTTAAGGTTTAAGGTTCTATTTTTGTGGTTGTGTGTTATATTGATAAGTTTAACTTTCGACCTTACAAAACGTTATTGTGGGGATGCAAATGCCCAAGAAAGATATAGTAATAGCTTTCTAAAACCATAACTACAAAAATGGTTACGATTCTCCTATACAACAAAAAATAATAATAAATTAAAAAATAAAAAAACATACCAACTTAAATTTGAGAACTATGTTAATATTAATATTAGAATAAGGTTTAAGGACACCACTAATACATGTTGTTTAGAGAAAGGCAATCCTGTTGTCATTATTTCTAGAATCATTATCACTTATACAAATAAATTTTGGAGGGTCTCGTTGACTATGTTTTACCAGCTAAAACCATAACTACAAAAATAATATGACAAAAATGGTTGCGATTCTCCTATACAACAAAAAAAATAATAAATAAAAAAATAAAAAAACATACCAACTTAAATTTGAGAACTATGTTAATATTAATATTAGAATAAGGTTTAAGGACACCACTAATACATGTTGTTTAGAGAAAGGCAATCATGTTGTCATTATTTCTAGAATCATTATCACTTATACAAATAAATTTTGGAGGGTCTCGTTGACTATGTTTTACCAACGAGTTTAGGGTTTATAAAGGTAGCCCATTCATGATGTTACAGAAAAAAGTTAAAGTAAGATGCAAAGTAAGGTTTGCAATTCCAATCCTGAGTCTTTAATCAAATTGAAAAAAAAACTAAGTATAATTGGGGCATAATAAGAACCACCTTGCCATAATTGATCTCTTAATAAAAATAAGAAGGTGTCCTCAATGTACAAGGCAGAGGTTTGGTTCTTTTTTTGTTCTATGCCCTGAGGGTCAGAGATCTCATTGGCTATGTTAGTTAGCGGGCTTAGGGTTTATAGAAATAGTCCATTCATGCTGTTATTGATAAGTAAAATGTAAAGTAAAGTTTGCAGTTCCGAGTTTTTTAATCAAATTGAAAAAGTCCAAAGTTCTATTTTTGTGGTTGTGTGTTAATCCTTTACTGATAAGTTTAGCTTTTGATCAGGGTCATAACAGGAATGTGAATGCTCATTCCTAAGTGTCATTAAAAGTTATAGTGATAACTTTTTAAATTCGAACTATATATATCAAAAACTGTTACCAAATCTCATGCACAACAAAAAAAACAAAAAATAAAAAATAAAAAACAAAAAAACATACCAACTTAAATCTCAAAACTATGTTAATATTCTTATTAGGGTAAAGGTTTAAGGACACCACTAATACTGTTTACATAAAAGGCAATGTCATTATTATTTATTTTTTTAGTTTTTTTTTTTACATTTGGTTACAGTCATTATTTTTAGTAATTAGCAAGCACAAGGTTTAAATTATATAGACTCCTCCCAATAAACCTAATCATCTTCTTGTTATTAACCTACCGCTTAAAATGAAGACCACCAAATCGTTATTCTAAATTTATCTCTATGGGTCCTTTGAGACGCGTGACTTTAACGATTTTAAGAATCTATTGCTCTAGATTCCCACAACACTCCGTGCTAATGTGCTTGTTATATTTCACATTAGTACTTGTCTCTCTCTTCAGTAGCAAGGAGGTTCTAATCAACGGAATAAATAGAATTACCTTTGGATTAAAATGTAAAATCATTTTTTAGTGGTGTAAAAATCTAAAATGATTGTAGTATGGTGGTTATAAGGATTGATTGTTCGGAAAGGTATATAATGATTGTAGCATGGTGGTTATAAAGACAGACTGCAAAAGGTTTAAAATGATTATAACATGGTGGTTAAAGGGATGGACTGGGTGCAGATCTATGTAGCAGCTTTTAAAAAGATGAGCCATAAAAACAATATAACCTACCCGAATTCATAGCAATTAACAATTTCACAATATAAATTTAAAATAAATAAACTAGCTTAGATATATAAAATATATATATCTATAAACGCCGAGAGTTGCCTATCTCATTTCTTGGGGGTGTGATAGATATTTTATAGAGTTTGAGGAGAGAGCAAATAATATTTGAAAGTTTGGGCACCATTTTAGTTTAAATAGTTTAAATATTTTTAAAATATTTTAAATCCACCGTAACCCTTAATGTCAAGGGATAATTTCTTAATGTCGAATTTTTTAATAAAATATTAATATTGTTTACGGTGTGGCTGACTTTCCTGACAACTTGGATTAAACTTCATTTGGTGGTTAGTGTGGTTGGAGAGAAATGATAGAATTATTAGAGAAACCTTTTCATCTTTCGATGGTGTTTGGCATATCATTTGGAGCAAAGTCAGTGGTAGTGTATGATAAAAAAGAAATTCAAGTTGTTATACGGACAATGGAGAAGGAAGTTGAAGTGCAAGAGGGGCAGGACAAAGCTAGTTGGAAACCACCCCCAAAAGGTTGGATTACAATTAATATTGGAGTTGCGAAAGGCAATCTAGGTAAAGCTAGAATTAGAGTGGTTTGCAGGAATCATGTTGAGATAGTGCTCTATTGGGAACTACAAGGCCTAGGAAGGGCCACGAACAATGAAGCGGAAGCTTTAGCTATCAAATCTGCTTCTATTTGGGCAGTAAACAAGGTTACAAGCTAGAATTAGATTCACAAATATTGCTAGGAGCTCTGGATTGCATGAGGAACTTTGCTTTGAAGACATGGAGGTTGAGGATTTTTGTCACTCAAATTAAGGAATTGTGGAGGGAATTAGATGATGTAATTCCAATTTATGTCAGTAGAGATATAAATGAAGTGGCAAACTTCTTGGTTAAGATGAGTACTGAGAAGGAGGTAAGGGTTCAGTGGCACAGTGACATGGCTATTAATGATGAGATGATTAGGCAGGTTGGTGAGCAAATCCAATGTTTAGCTAATTTGGACAACCATTGTAGAAATATGGTTTAGGAGATTTGGCTTCAATGCATATCTTCTTTTATAGTTGTAAATAGGTGGACAACCATTGTAGGAATATGGTTTAAGAGATTTGGTTCCAATGTAAATCTTCTTTTACTGTTGTAAACATGTGTTCTCTTTAACTAAGATTGGGAGGAGTCTCAGTCCAACTTGTAAATGATATTTGTTTTAATTTAAGTTTTTCAAAAAATTATATCATTAAGTAAAAAATAATATTTTAATAAATTAACTTTACATATAATAAATTATTTAATTTATTATAATTTTATTAGTAAAATTTACAAGGTTTAAAAAATATATTATATCATAGATTATATGGAACAATGATTGTAAGAATTATTTGCAGAATATATTATTATTCAACAATACTTTTTGACGTTGGTAAACATTTATTGAATCAATAAAACCATACTTTTTTTATGTTGGTAAAAATTTATTTAATCCATAAAACCATACAAGAAACAAAGAACTCCAAAACAATAACTTTTACAAGGGCCAAAAGTAAGAGACCCCAAAACCACCGAGCACCCCATCAAAAGACATCCATCAAAAAATATTTAAAAATTATTATTATACTATATTTTAATTATCAAAACATGAACCTATTAAAAAAATTATCAAGATGTGGTATGACTCTACCCCTTAAAAATGCAAACCTTTGACCTCTTATTTAAAGTTCCAAAATATTTAAAGTTAAGTTCACTTAAATTGTATTATATATTTAAATATATATGTTACCTATCCGTGTGACTTACATTATTGATGATGAGACCCGAGTTCAATCCCCCACAATAGATATGCAAAAAAAATATTGATAAAATATATATGTATGTATGTTACCTCTTAAGATTTGAATTTTAAACTTATATTAACTTAGGTCTCCTCCTTGAAATGTTGAAGAATTTAATCAGTTGAACTAATACCACTTGATTTCTTGCAGCTTTAAAGAGAAGCCAAAGTCCTTACCACTACAACTAACTTGTAACTTTTATATTTGAACTTAGGTCTCCTCCTTGAAATGTTGAAAAATTTAACCAGTTGAACTAATACCACTTCAATTCTTGCAGCTTTAAAAATAAGCCAAAGTCCTTACCACTACAGTTAGCTTGCAGCTTTACACCAATTTTTATGAGGGATTGTGGTCCCCTTATACTGAGTGGGGTTTGAACCTTGATCATAAGCACTGTCCACTATAGTAAGCTTAAAATAAGATACCACTTGATTTCTTGCAGCTTTACACCGGTTTTTATGAGAGATCGTGAGTGAGGTTTGAACCTTGAACCTAAAACCAAAGCCTTACTATAGTAAGCTTTCAAGAAGATGAGGTTTTTAATATTTATATAAATGACCTTAGTATATCACTGCAATATTTTCACTCTATTATTTAACACATATTGTATTATATTGTTATTAATATTTTTTAGAAGCTAAAAGCTTACTCCAGTTAAATCTTAAACTTATATTTGAACTTAGGTCTCCTCCTTGAAATGTTGAAGAATTTAACCACTTGATCTAATACCACTTGATTTTTTGCAGCTTTAAAGAAAATCCAAAGTCCTTACCACTACAACTAGCTTGCAGCTTTACATCGGTTTTTATGAGGGATCATGGTCCCCTCATACTAAGTGGGGTTTGAACCTTAAACCTCTCAAGATAGGTCAAAGCCCAAAGCCCTGACCACTATAGTAAGCTTGCGGGAAGATGAGGTTTTTAATATTTATATAAATAACCTTATTATATCATTGTGATATTTTTACTCTATTATTTAACACATATTGTATTATAGGGTTATTAATATTTTTAGAGGTTGCAAGCTTACTGCAGTTGCAAGGGTTTGACCTCTCTTTGGGAAGGTTTAAGGTTCAAACTCCACTCAGTATGAGGAGACCAATAACACATATTGTATTATAGTATTATTAATATTTTTAAAAGTTGCAAGCTTACTGCATTCATAAGGGCTTTGACCTTTCTTTGGGGAGGTTTAAGTTTCAAACTCCACACTAAGTATGAGGAGTCTGGGGCCTTTCATAAAAACTCGTGATTTGCCTTAAATATTTTTTGTTCGATGCCTTGGAAGGTTGGAGGTTGGAACGTTGGAGGTATCCTTGACTATACTTTACCCAATGAGCTTAGGCTTTATAGAAGCAACCCATTCATGATGTTACCGATTTCTCTCTCTCTCTATATATATATATATAAAGGTTAAAGTAAGATGCAAAGTAAGATTTATAGTTCCAATCCGGAGTCTTTAGTCAAATTGAAAAAAAAAAGTGAAGTATAATTAGGGCATAATAAGAACCACCTTCTCATAATTGATCTCTTAATAAGAATAAAAATATGTCCCCAATGTACAACGCAAGTGTTTGGTTCTTTTTCTTGTTCTATGCCTTGGAGGGTCAGAGGTCTAGTTAACTATGTTTTACCTAGAGGGCTTAGGGTTTATAAAGGCAGCTCATTCAAGATGTTATCGATTTTCTTAAGAATCTATATAGAAAGGGGTATTAAAGTAAAATATCGAAGTATAATTGGGGCATAACCATCTTCCCATAATTGATCTCTTAATAAGAATAAAAAGATGTGTCCCATGCACAAAACAAGGGTTTTTTTTTTTTTTTTAAAGGTTTAAGGTTCTATTTTTGTGGTTGTGTGTTATATTGATAAGTTTAGCTTTCGACCTTACAAATAATTATTGTGGGGATGCAAATGCCCAAAAAGGATATAGTAATAGCTTTCTAAAACCGTAACCACAAAAATAATATGACAAAAATGGTTACGATTCTCCTATACAACAAAAAAAAAATATAAATAAATTAAAAAATAAAAAACATACCAACTTAAATTTGAGAACTATGTTAATATTCATATTCGGATAAGGTTTAGGGACACCACTAATACATGTTGTTTAGAGAAAGGCAATCCTACTGTCATTATTCCTAGAATCATTATCACTTATACAAATAAATTTTGGAGGGTCTTGTTGATTATGTTTTACCAACGAGTTTAGGGTTTATAAAGGTAGCCCATTCATGATGTTACAAAAAAAAAAATTAAAGTAAGATGCAAAGCAAGGTTTGCGATTCCAATCCCGAGTTTTTAATAAAATTGATAAAAAACTAAGTATAATTGGGGCATAATAAGAACCACCTTGCCATAATTGATCTCTTAATAAAAATAAGAAGGTGTCCTTGATGTACAAGGCAGAGGTTTGGTTTTTTTTTGTTCTATGCCTTGAGGGTGAGAGATCTCATTGGCTATGTTAGTTAGTGGGCTTAGGGTTTATAGAAATAGCCCATTCATGGTGTTATCGATAAGTAAAATGCAAAGTAAAGTTTGCAGTTGCAATCCCGAGTTTTTTATCAAATTGAAAAATAAGAAGTATAATTGTGGTATAATAATAACCATCTTCCCATAATTGATATTTTTAGTAAGAATTAAAAAAAAGTACAAATGTACAACACAAGGGTTTGGTTTTTCTTTTGAAAGTCCAAGGTTCTATTTATGTGGTTGTGTGTTAATCTTTTACTGATAAGTTTAGCTTTCGACCAGGGTCATAACAGGAATACGAATGCTCACTCCTAAGTGTCATTAAAGGTTATAGTGATAACTTTTTAAATTCGTAGCCTATATCTATATATATATATATATATATATATATATAACACAAAAACTGTTACCAAATTTCATGTACAACAAAAAAATAAAAAACATACCAACTTAAATCTCAAAACTATGTTAATATTCTTATGAGGATAAGGTTTAAGGACACCAATAATACATGCTATTTAGACAAAAGGCAATGCCGTTGTCATTATTTATTTTATTTTTATTTTTTTTACATTTGGTTACAGTCATTATTTTTAGTAATTAGACTGCTCTCAATAAACCTAATCATCTTCTTCATATTAACCTACCGCTTAAGACCACCAAAAACTTATACCATCGTTATTCTAAATTTATCTCATGGGTCCTTTGAGACGCGTTAGTACTTGTCTCTCTCTTCAGTAGCAAGGAGGTTCTAATCAACAAATAAATAGAATTACCTTCGGATTAAAATGTAAAATTATTTTTCAGCGGTGTAAAAATTTAAAATGATTGTAGTATGGCGGTTATAGGGATAGACTGTTTGGAAAGGTATACAATGTAAAATTATTTTTCAGCGGTGTAAAAATTTAAAATGATTGTAGTATGGCGGTTATAGGGATAGACTGTTTGGAAAGGTATATAATGATTATAGCATGGTGGTTATAAAGACAGATTGCAAAAGGTTTAAAAGGATTATAACATGGTGGTTATAGGGATAGACTGGGCGAAGATCTATGTAACAACTTTTAAAAAGAGGAGCCATAAAAACCATATAACCTACCCGAATTCATAGCAATTAATAATTTTACAATATAAATTTAAAATAAATAAATTAGCTTAGATATATAAAATATATATATCTATAAACGCCGAGAGTTATAATATTGAGGCGTCTATCTCATTTCTTGGGGGTGTGATAGATATTTTATAGAGTTCGAGGAGAGAAGCAAATAATATTAGAAAGTTTGGGCACCATTTTAGTTTAAATAGTTTAAATATTTTAAATCCATCGTAACCCTTAATGTTGGCGGATAATTTTCTTAATGTCGGTTTTTTTAATAAAATATTAATATTGTTTATGGCGTGACTGACTTTCTTGGCAACTTGGATTAAACTTTATTTGGTGGTTAGTGTGGTTGGAGAGAAATGATAGAATTTTTAGAGAAACCTTTTCATCTTTAGATGGTGTTTGACATATCATTTGGAGCAAAGTCAGTGGTAGTGTACGATAAAGAAGAAATTCAAGCTGTTATAGAGACAGTGGAGAAGGAAGTTGAAGTGCAAGTGGGGCAGGACAGAGTTAGTTGGAAACCACCCCCAAAAGGTTGGATTACAATTAATATTGATGAAGTTGCGAAAGGCAATCTAGGTAGAGCTAGAATTAGAGTGGTTTGCAGGAATCATGTTGAGATAGTGCTCTATTGGGAACTGCAAGGCCTAGGAAGGGCCACGAACAATGAAGCGAAAGCTTTAGCTATCAAATTTGCTTCTATTTGGGCAGTAAACAAGGTTATAGGCTAGAATTAGATTCACAAATATTGGTAAGAGCTCTAAATTACATGAGGAACTTTGCTTTGAAGACATGGAGGTTGAGGATTTTTGTCACTCAAATTAAGGAATTGTGGAGGGAATTAGATGATGTGATTCCAATTTATGTCAGTAGAGATCTAAATAAAGTGGTAAACTTCCTGGCTAAGATGAGTACTGAGAAGGAGGTAAGGGTTCAGTGGCACAGTGACATGGCTATTGACGATGAGATGATTAGGCAGGTTGGTGAGAAAATCCAATGTTTAGCTAATTTGGACAACCATTGTAGAAATATGGTTTAGGAAATTTGGCTTCAATGCATATCTTCTTTTATAGTTGTAAATAGGTGGACAACCATTGTAGGAATATGGTTTAAGAGATTTGGTTCCAATGTAAATCTTCTTTTACTGTTGTAAACATGTGTTCTCTTTAACTAAGATTGGGAGGAGTCTCAGTCCAACTTGTAAATGATCTTTGTTTTAATTTAAGTTTTTCAAAAAATTATATCATTAAGTAAAAAATAATATTTTAATAAATTAACTTTACATATAATAAATTATTTAATTTATTATAATTTTATTAGTAAAATTTACAAGGTTTAAAAAATATATTATATCATAGATTATATGGAACAATGATTGTAAGAATTATTTGCAAAATATATTATTATTCAACTATACTTTTTTATGTTGGTAAAAATTTATTGAATCAATAAAACCATACTTTTTTTAATGTTGGTAAAAATTTATTGAATTCATAAAACCATACAAGAAACAGAGAACTCCAAAATAATAACCCTTACAAGGGCCAGAAGAAAGAGACCCCAAAACCATCGAGCACCCCATCAAAAGACATCCAACAACAAATATCTAAAAATTATTATTATACTTTATTTAATTATCAAAACATGAACCTATTAAAAAAATTATCAAGACGTGGTATGACTCTACCCCTTAAAAATGCAAACCTTTGACCTCTTATTTAAAGTTCCAAAATATTTAAAGTTAAGTTCACTTAAATTGTATTATATATTTAAATATATATGTTACTTATCTGTGTGACTTACATTATTGATGATGAGACCCGAGTTCAATCCCCACAATAGATATGCATAAAAAATATTGATAATATATATATGTATGTTACCTCTTTAGATTTGAATTTTAAACTTATATTTGAACTTAGGTCTCCTCCTTGAAATGTTGAAGAATTTAACTAGTTGAACTAATACCACTTGATTTCTTGCAGCTTTAAAGAGAAGCCAAAGTCCTTACCTTACCACTACAGTTAGCTTGTAACTTTTATATTTGAACTTAGGTCTCCTCCTTGAAATGTTGAAGAATTAACCAGTTGAACTAATACCACTTCAGTTCTTGCAGCTTTAAAGAGAAGCCAAAGTCCTTACCTCTACAATTAGCTTGCAGCTTTACACGGATTTTTATGAGGGATTGTGGTCCCCTTATACTGAGTGGGGTTTGAACCTTGATCATAAGCCCTGTCCACTATAGTAAGCTTACAATAAGATACCACTTGATTTCTTGCAGCTTTAAAGAGAAGCCAAAGTCCTTACCACTACAATTAGCTTGCAGCTTTACACCGATTTTTATAAGGGATCGTGGTCTCCTTATACTGAGTGGGGTTTGAACCTTGAACCTAAGCCCAAAGCCCTGCTATAGTAAGCTATCAACAAGATGAGGTTTTTAATATTTATATAAATGACCTTATTATATCACTGCAATATTTTCACTCTATTATTTAACAAATATTGTATTATAGTGTTATTAATATATTTTAGAAGCTGCAAGCTTACTCCATTTAAATCTTAAACTTATATTTGAACTTAGGTCTCCTCCTTGAAATGTTGAGGAATTTAACCACTTGACCTAATACCACTTGATTTCTTGCAGCTTTAAAGAAAATCCAAAGTCCTTACCACTACAACTAGCTTGCAACTTTACACCGGTTTTATGAGGGATCATGGTCCCCTCATACTGAGTGGGGTTTGAACCTTAAACCTCTCAAGATAGGTCAAAGCCCAAAGCCCTGACCACTATAGTAAGCTTGCAGGAAGATGAGGTTTTTAATATTTATATAAATAACCTTATTATATCACTGTAATATTTTTACTCTATTATTTAACACACACTGTATTATAGTGTTATTAATATTTTTAGAGGTTGCAAGCTTACTGCAGTTGTAAGGGCTTGACCTCTCTTTGGGAAGGTTTAAGGTTCAAACTCCACTCAGTATGAGGAGACCAATAAAACATATTGTATTATAGTATTATTAATATTTTTAGAAGCTGCAAGCTTACTGCATTCATAAGGGCTTTGACCTCTCTTTGGGAGGTTTAAGGTTCAAACTCCACACTAAGTATGGGGAGATTGGGGCCTTTCATAAAAACTCGTGATTTGTTCTAAACATTTTTTGTTCGATGCCTTGAAAGGTTGGAGGTCTACTTGACTATACTTTACCCAATGAGCTTAGGATTTATAGAGACAACCCATTCATGATGTTACTGATTTCCCTATGAAACTATTATATATATATATATATATATATATATATATATATATATATATATAATAATATATATATATATATATATATATATATATATATATATATATATATATATATATATATATATAAAGGTTAAAGCAAGATTTGTAGTTCGAATCCGATTGAAAAAAAAAAGTGAAGTATAATTAGGGCATAATAAGAACCACCTTCCCATAATTGATCTCTTAATAAGAATAAAAATATGTCCTCAATGTACAATGCAAGTGTTTGGTTCTTTTTCTTGTTCCATGCCTTGCAGGGTCAAATGTCTAGTTGAATATGTTTTATCCAGAGGCTTTAGGGTTTATAAAGGCAACTCATGATGTTATCGATTTTCCTAAGAATCTATATAGAAAGGGGTGCTAAAGTAAAATGCAAAGTAAATTTTACAATTTCAATCCCGAGTCTTTAATCAAATTGAAAAAAAAAAAATCTAAGCATAATTGGGGGCATAAACATCTTCCCATGATTGATCTCTTAATAAGAATAAAAAGATATGTCCCATGCACAACACAAGGGCTTGGTTTTTTTTTTAAGGTTTAAGGTTCTATTTTTGTGGTTGTGTGTTATATTGATAAGTTCGACCTTACAAAGAGTTATTGTGGGGATGCAAATGCCCAAGAAGGCTAAAAACGTAACCACAAAAATAATATGACAAAAATGGTTACGATTCTCCTATACAAAAAAATAAAAAAATAAAAAACATACCAACTTAAATTTGAGAACTATGTTAATATTCATATTAGGATAAGGTTTAAGGACACCACTAATACTTGTTAAAGGCAATCCTGCTGTCATTATTCCTAGAATCATTATCACTTATACAAATAAATTTTGGAGGGTCTCGTTCAGTATGTTTTATCAACGAGTTAGAGGTTTGGTTTTTTTTGTTCTATGCCCTAAGGGTCAAAGATCTCATTGGCTATGTTAGTCAGCTGGCTTAAGGTTTATAGAAATAGCCCATTCATGGTGTTATCGATAAGTAAAATGCAAAGTAAAGTTTGCAGTTGCAATCCCGAGTTTTTTATCAAATTGAAAAAATAAGAAGTATAATTGAGGGTATAATAATAACCTTAGTAAGAATAAAAAAAATGTAGAGATGTACAACACAAGGGTTTGGTTCTTCTTTTGAAAGTCCAAGGTTCTATTTTTGTGGTTGTGTTAATCCTTTATTGATAAGTTTAGCTTTCGACCAGGGTCATAACAGGAATGTGAATGCTCATTCCTAAGTGTCATTAAAGGTTATAATGATAACTTTTTAAATTCGAACCGTAGCCATATATATAACAAAAACTGTTACCAAATCTCATGAACAAAAAAAAAAAAAAAAAAAAAAAAAAAACATACCAACTTAAATCTCAAAACTATGTTAATATTCTTATTAGGATAAGGTTTAAGGACACCACTAATACATGTTGTTTAGACAAAAGGCAATGTCGTTGTCATTATTTTTTTCTTTTCGTTTTTTTTTTTTACATTTGGTTATAGTCATTATTTTTAGTAATTAGCAATTAGTAAGCACAAAGTTTAAATTATATGGACTGCTCTCAATAAACCTAATCATCTTCTTGATATTAACCTACCGCTTAAAATGAAGACCACCAAAAACTTTACCATCGTTATTCTAAATTTATCTCTATGGGTCCTTTGAGACGCGTGACTTTAACGATTCTAAGAATCTATCGCTCGAGTTTCCCACAACACTCCGTGCTAATGTGCTTGTTATATTTCACATTAGTACTTGTCTCTCTCTTCAGTAGCAAGGAGGTTCTAATCAACGGAATAAATAGAATTATCTTCGGATTAAAATGTAAAATTATTGTTTAGCGGTGTAAAAATTTAAAATGATTGTAGTATGGTGGGTATTGGGATAGATTGTTTGGAAAGGTATATAATGATTGTAGCATGGTGGTTATAGAGACAGACTGCAAAAGGTTTAAAATGATTATAACATGGTAGTTATAAGGATGGACTGAGGGAAGATCTATGTAACAGCTTTTAAAAAGAGGAGCCGTAAAAACCATATAACCTACCCAAATTCATAGCAATTAACAATTTCACAATATAAATTTAAAATAAATATAAAAAATAAAAAATAAAAAATAAATGTAAAACCATCTTTTGCTTTGAAATGTAAACCCACCTGGGCGATGGATTGTGAGAACAATTTGATAAAAGGAAATTCATAGCAACTAACGATTTCGCAATATAAATTTAAAATAAATAAATATAAAAAATAAAAAATAAATAATAAATAATAAATAATAAATAATAAATAATAAATAATAAATAATAAATAATAAATGCAAAACCATCTTTTGCTTTGAAATGTAAAACCACCTGGGCGATGGATTGTGAGAACAATTTGATAAAGGAAATTTGTTGCGTAGTCATCAATTTAGGTGTGATTGAGATGTATAACTACTACGTATTTGTTTCCAACCTCACACGGTGTTAATATTGTTTCCTACTTCACATGGTATTAATATATGAGCAGTCATCCATTTTGACTTCTTGCCTTTTCATCGTGTTGTCGTGTCGATGTCTGTTAGCAAGACCTTCTAATCCTTTCCCTGGTGAAGTCGATTAATTATTTAATTGGCTGATAGTTCATCATGTCAATATCAATGCCTTTGAGATAATTGACAGGATCAACGGTCTTTTTAAACTAATCATTTTTTTTTTTAAATTCTATTCTTTTTTAACCTTAAAACCTATGAACTTTCAAAGACTAATCCAGTGTCGAAACATGGTCATTCTAATATTTTCCATGCTCCATAGCATCTTACTAGTTGATCTTTGTTTTTCTTATGGAAATGTGATCAATATGATAATCTATTACCTCATGGGAGTACCATTATAGTTCTTATAATTTTTGGAGTCACCATGCTTGCTTAGTATTACATTCTAGATACCTTGCTCATTGGATGTATAGTTTTAAGGAATCTAATTGTTACCAAAAATAAAATAATTTGAATAAATCAAAGAATATTGGGGACTTTATGGGCTAGCTAGAAAGGGTAGTAAGCTCAATAGTGAGGCACAATCTATGTTTGAGGATAGTTATACATAATTCATCTTTTAGAATGTTGTGTTAACCTCACTCTATTGTTTTCTTGAAAATATTATATTTTTATTTATTGTTCCCTTTATATATGATCACATATTTTCTAATGTAATGATAATTATGGTGACTTGTTCAACTACATTGTAAGGGGATCCCTTATTAGGGTTGGTATAATGACAAAAAAAACAACCCACTCTCATCTTCGCGATCAGCCAACTTATCCTTTTTAGTCTGTCAAAAGGGTACATCCATCTCTAGACCGTACATAAGTCCGACTATGTAGGTGCACTAAGTGTATTTGCAAACATGCTATCCATAATCCTTTAGTCTCTCTCTCTTTAATCTTCTAATCCATAAGCATAACCATTATAATTATCAAGAAATGTATATTCATATGTACTTCTTAGTAGATTCTTAACCATGATCTTCCCTCTTTAAGTTTGAGCAATGAGTCCATAACAAGCTATATTTAGAAAGCAATAAGGAACAAGATCATAAGATAATAATAATCACAACACACATGACACATCATATATCTTGGGAAACCCCTAAGGAAAAAATCTAGTCTTAAAAGATATCCTCTTTCATTACTTGCAAAAAGTCTCCGTTACAATTATTCTAGGAATGTCATAATTTCCTTTTACATGCAATCATAGGCACATACGAATCCTATAATTCATATGTTCGTACAATGTGAATTAATCCTTTAATTCACCTTCTATACTCAATGAGGGAACCCCATAATTCCCTCGAATGAAATCCACTTTCATCTTCTAAAGGTATCTCCTCCCTTTGACCCAAGCTCAAAAGAACATCTCATTTCTAAATGTCTAATGTAACAACACATCAACTATAGCATTGCATACATCAACTCATTAGAGAGAACCCCATAATCCTATCAAACGAATTTCTATGCAAGCTCACCAAGAAGCCAATGAGTCTTCTTCTATTTACTCAAAGTATCTAAAAAGAACATACTAACTATTGATATGTTCCCACTCAAATATCCAAATGGACTATATTATCCACTCACACATTTCTCACTAAATCATTCATATGAAATATACCATTCACCAATTTATTTTCTAACTAGATTGCTTGAAGGAAAGTAATGTTATCCAGTAATAGATTTCTAATCCATTCTTTAACTAAAATGAGATATAATATCCATTATTGCATCTCAAGTCCATTCTACTTAAAGAACCATAATATCCATTATATATTTTCCAAGTCCATTCTACTAAAATGAAACATAATATCTGCTATTATATTTCAAATCCATTCCACTAAAATGAAACATAATATCCACTACTATATTTCAAGTCTTTTACCCTCAAATGAAACATAATATCCTCTATTATATTTCAAGTCCTTTCCCCTCAAATGAAACATAATATCCACTATTATTTTTCAAGACCATTCTACTCAAATGAAAAACATAATGTCCACTACTACATTTCAAGTCCATTCCTCTCAAATGAAACATAATATCCACTATTATATTTCAAGTCCATTCTACTAAAATGAAATATAATATCCACTAATATATTTCAAAGTAATTAAATAAAATATATTATCTACTAATATTTATTTCCATCTCATGAAATGTATAATTCGCTAACATAGTTCAGCTCATTGAAACAAATGAAATACATTATTCACTAATGTATATTTCTAACTCATGAAACATTTTATCCACTACCATAATTCAACTCATTGAAACAAATGAAATACATCATTCACTAATGTATATTTCTAACTCATGAAACATATTATCCACTAGCATATTTTAGCTCATTGAAACCAAGGAAATACATTATTCTCTAATGTATATTTCTAACTCATAAAACATATTATCCACTAACATATTTCAACCCCTTTATTCAAACAAATTACACTTCTAACCATCCTTTAACGAATAATCAAAGGACTATTACCCATCCTTTTTAAGTTAATCAAAGATAACCTTTCATTTAATCAAGGTTTAAAATCAAATAATTATTTTGTAAATAACCTTCCAATTAAATAAGGTTTAAAATCAAACAAGCATTCCTTCATTTATTATGTAAATAACATTTCAATTAAACAAGGTTTAACATTAAACAAATATCCCTTTCATTTATTTTGTAAATAACCTTTTAATGAAATAAGATTTAAAATTAAACCAATATCCCTTTCATTTAATATAGCCTTTAATATAGTGCGAGCGCGAGTCGGGAGTAAGTGTAGCAGTAGGTGCAAGCACGATCCAAGAGTGAGTGTAACTAGGAGTAAACACAATCGAAAGCAAGTGGGAGCACAAGTTGGGAGTGAGGGCAACCAAAAGCAGGTGTAAGTACAAGTTAGGAGTGAATGTAGCTACAAGTAAGTGCGAGCATAAGCCAAGAGTGAATATAGCCAGAAACAAGAGTGCAAGTGCAAATCAGATGTGAGTGCAGTCGGTATCGAGTGTGCAGTCTGGAGTGAGTGCATCCAAATGCATGTGCAAGTGCAAGTTGAGAGTGAGGAGGAAGTGTGAGCAGGAAAGCAAACAGTAAAAAGAAAAGTGTGACCAGTCATTTCTTGTTCTAGATATCAAGAAAATTTAGAGGATTTATTTAAAAAACCTAGGTAACATGGAAAGAAATTCATTTGTGAAAGTTCTTATTGAAAGTATGAATGGCCAAGTTGGAAGTTTGGATGCCTTAGCTATCAACAAGGGTAAGAGATAATCTATGGCAAACCCAGTTCGGGTAGCAGATTCTACACTAGAAGTGATTATCAAAGGTGAGATGATTGAGCATGATATAATGATTCTTAAAACCAGAGGGTTAGTTTGTAAATTTCATGGATATTGGCTAGGTTTTTCTGAGCTTCAAAATTGGATTAAGTGGAAGTGGGGTTTGAATTCAAATTACTCCATGAATTTTCTTTCGAAAGGATTTTTCCTCATTATTTTCTCCAGTTTAGAAATAAGGGATAAAATAATGGATGGAGGCCTAGGGTTTAGGGGTAAAGATGCATTATACTTAATACCTTGAAGTGAGAATTTTTTTTGTGGACACATAAACTATTAAAAGGCTTCTGGTATGGATTAGGATTTTTGGACTTCCTTATCAACTCATCAATAAGGAGGTTTTGAAGAGTATTGGTAATACTCTAGGCAAGTTCATCCAAGAGGGACCATCTACTAAGGAGAGAAGACATGCTGTATACACTCGAATATGTTTTTACATGAATATTTCTAAATCTTTACCACAATCGATTAGGATTAAAATTGAATCAAGAGAATGGGATCAATAGGTGGATTATGAAAATATTACATTCAGATGTCACAAATATCATGAAACTGAGGATATTGCAAAAGACTGCAAAGTAAAAATGGAGGAAGAGATTTTTTGGGCATGAGGGAAATTTTAATTTGAAACAAGTAGACCATATCACAGGAGAAGCTAGGTCAAATCAATAATTTTCCACTCCTAAGAAAGTGGCAAGAAAAATCCCTCTACATCATCAAATGGAAAAGACAAGTTCACTTGAATCAACCGTTAGAAGAAAAAAAATGGTATGGAAGATGAGGAAGTACATTGTGCAAGTGCAAATATAGGAGCTTAAGGTGCAAAGGAAGAGGGGAAGACAAATTTTAATACAAAGGAAAATGGGGAGATGAATCTTAAATCAAATAAGGAGGAGGTCAAGCTTAATCTAGGTAAATCATCTTTACTATCCTCAAGTAGCTTAAAATCTTCTCCTTCCAATAAAAATAAAAGTAGTATGGAGTGTGTTCCTTGCACTTTAGGTTTTCAAGAGCAGTATATTAAAGAAAATCATATGGAGGATATCCAAGAAAATTTAGGGTTTTTAGGTCAACATAAGAAAGCGATGACTATAGAGGATCATCTTTGCAGTTTAGAGTTTTTATGGCAACATAAAGAAGAAAATGCTAATGAGGCTATTCCTTTCACTTTTGGCTCTTTAAGGTAACATAAGCCTTTAGAAAATAAGTCTCATTTTGAACAAGATGAAAAAATGGAAGATATTGATGAAGATGAGAGTGTTGGCAAGAATAGAAGAAGGAGAGGAAGGCCATAAAACCATGATCTATGAGAAAAAGAAACTCAGAAGGATATTGATTTGGGAAGCCAAACAAAAATATCACATGTGTTAACAAGAAGTGGGGCTAAGCCCACTAACAAAAATAAAAAGTATTGATGATGAAAATGATATCATGGAATATTAGGGGTATGAATAAAACCCCTAAAAAAGAGTTATTAAGGAATTAATAGGTTTTTATAGCCCTAAGTTTATTTTAATACAAGAAACATAATTAAGTAGTGAGAAATGTAAGGAGGATTTTAAGAAGATTTGGAAGACAGGTGATTGTTTAACATTTTATTCTACAAAAGCTTCAGGCGGTATTGCAATAATATGTGACAAATGCAAATGAGATGGAGAACTATTAGAAGTAAAAAGTAATTGGGTTGCTAGATTATTTTGCAAGAAAGAGGAAAACATCAAATTTGGGGTTATAAATGTATATGCTCCAACTATAGTTACTCCATGTGAAAGATGTTGGAAGTACCTTAGTATATTTTTGTCAAATACAATGATGATTCATTGTGATCTATGGATTCTTGGGGGGATTTTTATACTGTTATATCTCCTTTGTAAAAGAAGAGTGGCATTCTAGGATGGTCTAAATCAATGCAAGATTTTTCTTCATTTGTCGATTCATATGATATTTGGGATGTTAGTCCCTCAAGCTTTCAATACACATGGGATAACAAACACATTGGAAAAAATCATATAGCAAAAAGATTGGATAGATTCTTGTTATCCAATAATTGGTTGCAAACAAAGTATACAATCTCTTCGAATATTTTATTACGAGCAGGATCAGATCACAAACCCATTCTTTTGACTTATGAGTCACCTAACAATGATCATCCAAAGCTATTTCACTTCCAGTCTATGTGGCTCCAAGATCTTGATTTTTTGTAGATGGTTATGTTATGGTGGGATGAATCAAAATTTGAAGGATCATGTATGTACAAGTTTATTCAAAAGTTGAAACATGTAAAGGAGCAAATGAAGATATGGAATGTCAAATATTTTGGTAATATTTTTAAAGAAAAAAGAAATTGAATCCAAACTCCAAAATTTATAAGAGATAGTAGAAATTAATGGAATGGATCGGGATTCTTATGTGAAAGAAAAACAATTACTTTATGATTATCATAATGCATTGAAAAAGAAGTCATATTGGTTCCAAAAATCTAGAGAGAAATGGCTCAATGAAGGAGATAGAAATACAAAGTTTTTTCATGCTACAACAAAAACAATTTTTTTGTTCATCATATCAAAAATATTATAACTCCAGATGGAAGAAATATTGAGGATGAAGAAGATATAAGGAAGGAAGCGAGTAAATTATTTCAAAAATATATTGTCAGATTCTAGGCAAGATAAGGAGGCATAAGAAAATATTCTACAAAATATTCCATCAATTATCACTCAGAGACAAAATGAAAGCTTGAGGAAGAAGATATCTATGGAGGAGCTCCATGAAGCAGTTTTCTCTTTCCATCCTAACAAGGCATCGGGCCCCGATGGATTTCTTCCTTTTTTTTTCAAAATTTTTGGGATTTATTGAAGAGTGATATGTTAGATGCAATGGAAGAGGCCCAAAAAAGGAAAGCTATAATAAGTGATATAAATGCTACTTTTATTACCTTGGTTCCCGAGAAGGGTGACACAAAATATTTTGACAATTTTTGTCTAATAAGTCTTTGTAATATGATTTACAAGATCATTTCAAAAATCATGGCAAACAAGGTTGAAGGGCATTCTAGGGTGTATTATCTCAGAGGAACAAGGTAGCTTTGTTCAGGGTAAACAAATTATTAATGGTATAATTATTGCACAAGAGGCCATACATTCTATTTATTCCATGGAAAAACCAGGTTTTCTTTTGAAATTAGATATGAACAAAGCATATGATAGGGTTTCCTGGAATATTTTACATGCCATTCTGTAATGTCCCCTCTTCTAGGCAGTCAGTGTACCAAGGATATTATCCTATACACGATCTCCCGTAGGCTAAGTCAGTTGTTGGGGAGCCATCTAGAGAGATTATTATCTTCATCAGCTTATAGACAGCTCATGTTTGTCGGTAGTTTGGGCTTATTTGGAGATCATTTGATTGCACTTGCTATTTTTAGCAGTCCATTTTTAGGGTTTCGGATGAGGACTTTATAACAGTATTATTCTTCGATGAAATGGGTATCTGAAACATTCACAGATTGTTGCTTTGAGGAGCTGAGGTCCAGTATTTTAATGGGTGAAGTTATATTCCATTAAAGTGATTTATTATTTAATGAATTTATATTATGAAATCACTTTATGGATGTGAAAGGGACCACTTTATAATATAATATTATAATGTTAAGTTATAACTTAAAAAACAACTTAAAGTGGTATGCCTAGGCCAAGGGGGGGGACGTGGCTCTCTTTATGATGTAAAGGGACATAAATTAAAGATATTAAAAAATTAAAAAAAATAAGTATGTGCAACCCTAATTAGGGCACCCAAACCCTAATTGCATCATTATATTTTGGAGTTGGGCCTCATTTGGGATATGAAGAAGATATTGTTTTTTGTGGAGATTTTCATAGGGTTTTTCACCAGAATATCACAGGGCTTGTTGGGATCTATCTCAGTAGGAATTTTTTAGTTTCAGGGGTGAGAGATCACGTCTAGCTGATCGAGATTGGAGCTTTCGCATAAGAGAATTCATCTGAGCATTCACTGGGTAGACAAGGGTTTGCCAAAAATTAAATTTTTTTAGGTCGAGAAACGAAGCATCTGGGTCTTCATATTTTTGCCATGTTCTACCTAGGTAGGAGTCAAATTTCACAGATATGAAGAGTTTCAGTGATTTGCAGATCAGGCCGTACCATTTTGAGTGCCTTAAGATTTGAGCCATTTTGATCATTGATTGCAAACGCTTCAGATTTCCATTCTAGAAATTTGTCCATCACATTTCTCAATCTAGGCAACCATTTTAGAGGTATTTTGAAGACCAAAATTTGTCTGTATGAATTTCTAAACCAAATTGTACCATCTAGAGGGTCGTACAAGTGCATTCAAAAGCATGCCAAAATTGTTGGGGATTTCAACCTGTAGTTTATCAGTTGTAAAAGGTGCACCTAGCCTCCAAGAGCATTTAGCATCATATGGCACGTGATTTGAATACTAGATGGTGAAGATATCAGTGATTCACTATTTCAACTTATCATTCGGACACACCTAGAGCCACAAATTTTTTTTGTAATTTGTTGATTTCAAGTCAGAATAAATAAAAATTTAGTTTTCTATCATTATTATTTGATTTTTTGTGTTTTTAAATTTTATTTTTAGTCCATTTATCTTTATAAACCCTCAATATGAAACATGAGAAAAACCAACATTAAACCTTCAAAAATCAGAAAAATCAGATCAGAAAGCAAACTAAAATAAAATAGATCAGACCAGTGTGCAATCCATTTGTTAGATCGAGGTGTACATTTTAGTGCTATCAGAGCTCAAGTTCAACCCTGTCAGCTTGTTCAGGTATTGAACTATGGCTCTAGTCAGTGTCGAAAAAGAATGGCACTAGGAAACTATGGTTTGCAGGTAAAAAAATTGAATAGTTACTACCCTCATATGATGATGTTATTGTCATCCTGAATGAAATAGAGGAATATTTAGCCATGGTGGAACAACAACCTTCAGTGGAGTTGCAGGTTGCCATACTTTCTACACTAGATACCTTGAGCCAGGATAAATGGATGACACATTCAGATGATAGGATAAGACTCATTGTTACTTGTTGTTTAAGTGAACTCACATGGATCACAGCTCCAAAGGCACCATATGAGGTTTTAAAAATGAAGGAAATTATGCATACGATTGTTGAAAGCTTCCAAGGATTAAGTGATATCAGAAGCCCATTGTTTGGTAAGAAGGTAAATAATTTGGAGTTGATGGCCAGTCTTCGTTCCAGTAATTTTTTGATTGACTTGCATTGTGATAGTGATATATTCCGTATGTGTTATTATTTCATATCTTCTATTGGTGAGGAACATGACGAGTTCATTTGTTGTGATATGGAGGACATCATATCCTTAATCATTGATGAATATGACTCCATTCCACAACATCTGTTAACCTTGTTATTAGCCATTTGGAGGTAGGACAAGGTTTATTCTTCTACAACACATAGATTGGTTGACATTATTGTAATAAGGTGTAAGAAGAAGCTAAGAGTCTACCTGGACAACGAGGAGAGTTGAGAAGAAGAAGAGCCAGAATCAAAAAATTTACATGAGGTAGGTGTGGAAAATTCATAGGTTGATCCAATAGATAGGGCTACACATATAGATGATGAGATTGTACTTCAGGAGGACACCATATCAACACCAGTTGACATTCACCCATCACATCTTGGTTATGTTAGTACAAGTGAACATGGGTTGTATTCTCAAACCCAACCCATTATGATGTATGCACCCAAGAGATACATATTCTTGGATGATCCACAAATTGATTTGCAGTTAGGATCAGACAGGCATAATGCACATGATGGTGATGTTACAGGTTTCATAGCAACCTTTTTTGATGAGCCTATACTTAATTTTTCCAATCATAGCATAGTTGAGTTTACTCCTGATCATAGATCATATTATCATGATGGTTCACCTCATCAGGACAACCAAGAAGACTTGATGAATGATGGGTCTAACACTGATTGTAGTTCACCTTCAAATTATGTGAATGATGAGTTTGATGAGGATGGATATAGGGAGGCACATGAAGGTTGAAAAATATTGGAAGACACTTCTGAAATTCATGAGGTTAGTTCTGATTTTTGTTTGAATTGTAGTAGTGGTCAGTATAATATTTATGACCATGACAATTTGGATAAGAATTGGAAGAACCAAATCACAATGTTTTTTGAAGACGAAGTGCACGTGTTGTCCACTAAGAGGATGCTCGAGGGCATCATTCATAAGGCCCCTAGAAACCAATATGAATAGGTGGTTTCCCTCATTGATTTGAAACACATCAAAGGTACACTAGAGAAAATCAAATCAATGTACTTGCAAGTAATACATGACAGGGATACAACTATCAAAGTTGCAAATATCACCTTGGACGAGGTGGATAGACTATTTTTGGATCTCAGTTTGGCTCACTATTCACTGTTCCAAGCTGAGAATCAGTCTTTAGAGGTAACCATATATAGGGGGCAGGTAGTAGAGGTGAGATACATATACATTCATCAATTGGTGGAGGGCATTGAGGAACTCCATGAGGACTCTTTGTTGAGGCCTAGATATTCATGCTACCCTCATATTGAGCATGATGACTATGAGTTTGACCTTGTGGATACATCATAGGGAGAGAAGACATTGGATGGCTCAGCAGAGGCTGAGGTGGAGTGGTCGTGTGTTATATAGGCATGCATTCCTAAATTCTATCCAGTTAACGTTTAGACCATTTGTGGTCGAGTGCAGTTTCAGGGTGATAGGGCCAATTTGGAGTTGAGTTCACTCACCCATGATCGTATGCTTGTATCTATGAGCTTTGAGGATGATGATAGGACCATGTTTTTGGTGAAGGTTGATTATGGGTTGGAGTGGTATGCTGTCGTTCACTCCTTGAGCAGCCATGATATTTATTCATTTGTGCTTATACAAGTGGATTGGAGAGAGGTACTGAGCCTAGCTTGGAGACTGGTGGACTTGTTGATGTTTGGAGATAACTAGTGCCCATGGGATGTCCTATTTGACTCAGGGATTTAGAGTATCACTATGGATTATTTAGTTTCTTATGGTCGATACATTTTTTGGGTGGCCAGTTACAATTATATCCTTGCTATCTCTGACCCTGCCAGTTGCATAGTAGAGATTGATCACCATTTGGATTGGCATTATTTGATAAGATTCACTAAGTATCCTACTTCTATGTTGAGCATAATGTTTTCTCAGGGGCTTAGTTCTATTATTATCAGTGGGAGTGCAATATTGGACTAGATTGAGTCACTCATGCCGAAGATGTCACCTAGGGCAGAGCTCAGACTTTATGGGTATACCGGTTTAGTCTATGAGGCTGAGTTTCTTGTTGAGTTGCAGGAGTGGGATGGGGATGATTCTTCGGATGTCATACATATTAGTTTACACCCAACTTGGATGAGTTTGATGATGGAAAAAATCTTCCCCAAAGATGTTTGGTCTACTACAATTGATTGGGTGGCATGGGATCATCTAGGTCACTTCTGGAGTATGTGTGCTAAGATGAGCTGGGTAGGTGATGGTTATGGAGGCACTCCTAGTGTTGGTTTAGTAGTGGCACGTGATGTTTATCTCTTGGTTATGTTGTGGTATGAGATATTTTGATCTAGTTTAGTTAGGCATGTTGGTTCTAAACTCGAGAGAGATCACATCATGCTATTGCAGTTGGGACTTCTGTAATTTTATTTTGTTAGAGGAGCAGTGTGGTGCAGCGTCAGCTCAGTGGGTACTTTATGAGGTTTTTATGGGATCCAGGTATTCTATGCGACCTCATCTGGGATGCAAACCATTGACTGGGTTATGTTTGGACATTGCTTGAGGACAAGCAATATTTGGGAAGGGCAGACTGTAATGCCCCCTCTTCTAGATAGTTAGTGTATCGGGGAGATTAGCCTAACACGATCTCCCGTAGGCTAATTCAGTTGTTGGGGATCCATCTAGAGAGGTTATTATCTTCATCATCTTATAGAGAGCTCATGTTTACTAGTCGTTTGGGCTTATTTGGAGATCATTTGATTGGAATTACTATTTTTAGTAGTGTCCATTTTTAGGGTTTCGAATGACGACTTCAACACAGTATTATTCTTTAGCAAAATGGGTATTCGGAACCATTCACGAATTGTTGCTTTGAGGAGCTGAGATCCAATATTTTAATGGGTGAAGTTATATTCTATTAAAGTGATTTATTATTTAATGACTTTATATTATGAAATCACTTTATGGATGTGAAAGGGGCCACTTTATAATATAATGTTATAATGTTAAGTTATAACTTAAAAAACAACTTAAAGTGGTATGCCTAGGCCAATGAGGGGGAAGTGACCCTCTTTATGATGTAAAGGGACATAAATTAAAGATATTAAAAATTAAAAAAAAAAAGTATATGCAACCCTAATTAGGGCACCCAAACCCTAATTGTACCTTTATATTTTGGAGTTGGGCCTCATTTGGGATATGAAGAAGACATTGTTTTTTGTGGAGCTTTTTATAGGGATTTTCACTAGAAGATCATAGGGCTTGTTGGGAGCTATCTCAGTAGGAATTTTTCAATTTCAGGTGTGAGATATCACCTCTAGATGATAGGGATTGGAGCTTTCGCATCAGAGACTTCATCTGAGCATTCACGGGGTAGACAAGGGTTTGCTGAAAATTTAAGTTTTTTAGGTCGAGAAATGAAGCATTTGGGTCTTCATATTTTGGCCATATTCCACCTGGGTAGGAATTATATTTCATAGATCTAAAGGGTTTCAGTGATTTGCAGATCAGGTCGTACCATTTTGGATGCCTTGGGATTTGAGCCATTTTGATCATTGCTTGCAAACGCTTCAGATTTCCATTCCAAAAATTTGTCCATCACATTTCTCAATCTGGGTGACCATTTCAAAGGAATTTTTAAGATTAAAATCCATCTGTATGAATTTCTAAACCAAATCGTACCATTTAGAGGGTAGTACAAGTGCACTGGGAAGCATGTCAAAATTATTGGGGATTTCAACCTATAGTTTATCAGTTGTAAAAGGTGATCCTAGCCTCCTGGAGCAGTTAGCATCAGATGGCACGTGATTCAGATACCATATGGTGAAGATATCCGTGATTCATTGTTTCAACTTATCATTTGGGCACACCCAAAGCCACAAACAAATTTTGTAATTTACTTATTTCAGGTCAGAATAAATAAAAATTTAATTTTCTATCAGTATTATTTGATTTGTTGTGTTTTTATATTCTATTTTCAGTCCATTTATTTTTATAAACCCTCAATATGAAACACGAGCAAAACCAACATTAAACCCTTAGAAATTAGAAAAATCAGATTAGAAAGCAAGCTAAAATAAAACAGATCAGACCAGTGTGCAATCCGTTCATCAGATCAGGGTGTACATTTCACATTCTCAAAATTTTTGGCTTTGATTATAGTTGGTGTGAGTGGATTAAATGTTTTTATAGCACTGCAAATTTTTTTGTTTTGATCAATGGTTCTCCTGTTGGGTACTTCAAGTCATCTTGTGGACTTCGTCAAGGTGATCCTCTTTCTTCTTATCTATTCATTATTCTGGTAGAAGCATTAGGGACAACATTTTCAAAGGCAAAAATGGATGGAAAAATCAAGGTTATTCAAGTTGCAAAAAATGGTCCCTTTGAATCTCATCTCTAATTTTTTGATGATACTTTTCTTTTGGGTCATCCCTCAATTAGTGAGGTCATGGAGTTTAAATCAATATTGTCATGTTATGAGAAGGCTACTAGAAAGTTGGTAAATACTTTACAATCTAGGATTTTCATTAATACTTCCCTAGATTTACAACAAATTATTATGAATATTTTGGTGTTTAAAATTGAAAAATTTCCATCAATCTACCTAGGTATTCCTTTGTCTGGTAAAGAAAATAAAAAGGATCTTTGGATCTCTTGTTTGTATAGAATGAAATATTGCTTGGCAGGTTGGAAAGGTAAGTTCTTAACCATGGTAGGAAGGCTACAACTCATTAATACTACTTTGCAATCCATTCCTATTTATATGATGTTAGTTTTAAGACTGTCAACAGGTATTGCATCCAAAATTGATAAAATTCAAAGAGAAAATTTAGGTTTCCTCTTTGTAAGTGGGAAAGGGTTTGTAGAGGAAAGAATATTGGAGGAGCAAAATTGCAAAATTGTAAACTTATGAATTTGGCATTAGGAGCAAAGCTTGGGTGGAGATTATTCAGAGATCAAGGAAAGAATTGGGCAAAAATATTACTTCAAAAATATATAGGTTCTCTTGATGCAATGAAATTGTTTAGAAAAATAACTCTACCCAAAGGATCATCAACATGGAATTTCATATCAGAGATTTTGCAATTGATAAAGAAACATATTAGATGTTCAGTTAATGAGGGGAGTTATGCAAATTTTTGGTCTGATGCTTGGTTGAAGCCTTGTTCTCTCATATCAAACTCAAAGTGGAAACCATTGGCTCAAGCTTGCCTAGCATGTAAATGTGCAAAGGTCAAAGATTATATTATTATGAACAAAAAATCCAGATCATGGATTTTTTTAGTGACCTAGTTGAAGAAGAGGAACAAAAACAAATTGAAGATGAACTTCAAAATATGCTTCTAGAGTTTTATTTTCCAATTTTTACACAAAAATATGAGTTGGTTTGGAACTTATCAAATGATGGTGGATACTTAGTAAAGTTGGGATATGAGAATTTAGAACAATCAAAATTTTCTTCTCCTAAATATTTTCATTGGAAGAATGTTTGGTCATTAGAGACTCTCCCTAAGGCCTCATCATTTCTTTGGTTAGAAGTTCAAAGTAATATTATTTTAGGACAAATTATACAAAGAAGAGGATATTATGGACCCTTCATATGTGTCTTGTGTGATAAGGATTTAGAAATATCAGACCATTTACTCCTTCATTCTCCATTTGCTCACACCATTTGGGGTTACTTTTAAAAAAACATGAAATTATATTGGGTATCTCCATCAATATTGAAAGAGTTGATAAAATGTTGGATACATTATTTCAAAGCTAAAGCATTACGTATTCTTTGGAGGATTGGCCCTGCCATTATTTTTTGGAATTTATGGCTTGAAAGGAATAATAGAATTTTTAATAATAAATATCAAAATCATTTCCAAGTTTGAAACTGTATCACTGTCTCTCTTGTAGAATGTCTATAAATATGGTGCTCATCATGGGAAGTCTCAATTGTAGAAAATGAGTCAACATCAATCAATAAACCATCTTGATTCGACACCCCCAATAGTCGATGACAACAACCCATAGGGGACACAACATCCAACTACGTAATCAACAAACCAATGCCATATGGTATGACAGGTAGGTAATGAATTGGGATTAGCCAAGCACCTCTAAGATATTGGCTATTTATCTATCAGCACCTTGAACTATTTGAATGGCTCAAAGTCTTTTCCATAAAGCATATGGGATATACAAGCAAAATGAAGTTAAAAATATTTTATCCCTAAGTGTGAACCAACCACACAACCATATAAGATGCTAACCATCCACCATATTCTAGGTTTCAAACATCAAATTAGAAGGTAAAGCAAGAAGACAAGTGTCTTACCAAGTGCATCCACAAATGATGCTCGATAGCCATTAAGTGGCTTGGTTATGACCACCACATGGTGGTTGAAAACCTAAGGGAATCAAACTCCCTTTAAGGCCCACTCAGTCCCCTATGTATCCCATGTGGGATATTATAGTGGGAAGGCCTGAGCGATCTTCCCCTTCGTCCATGCCCCACCAAGCATGGTGCCATCATGCAATGGTGGCAAAATGATGGTGCATCTATGATAAGGGAATTAATACATGTTTTAAACTAAGGTGGAATCCTAGGTGACTTACATATCTGGTGACAACGATGGATGAGAACTCTGATAACCATTGTTTAAGCACTGGCAAAGGCAATGATGAAGAAATAAATTTTACAAGTTAATCAAGACATCAAACACCAAGAGAATAGGTGATTGGAACTATGCCACTGAGCATAACCAAGATTAAAGTTCATCATTGAATTAAAAATCCCCTACTACTAGAGGGTGACTAGCTAAATTGTGACTAGGTGTTCAAGACTAAGTAACACCAACAAAGTGCCATCTAGGGCATTTAAGATAATAAAATAAAACATTCAACAAAAATATCTTTGCCAAAATAGATGGTCTAACTCATAGCATATACATGAGACATCAAAGCATCATAAAGAACAACATAGAAAATACTATGGCTCACATAGGTCGGTTTAGGGCCATAAATAGTAAATCGATGCAAATGAATAAGACTGCAATGTCTATGGCTAATGATTCATTATACTAAAAAAAGTAAGTCACAAATGATAGGAAAATATAGGGTCGAAGTAGTGACGATGCTTTATAAGGGCCCTACAACATGGATTGTATTTGCCCAATGGGTCTCAAAATGGGCAATAAACAAGTCACCAAAAAATATCAAGTAATGGCATATCCAAACCTCAAACAACATTAATCCCCTTTAAACATTAAAGCAAGGGGAAGAATATGAAATAAAAACCTGTTTGTTGCTCCTTGAGCTATTATCCTCCATTTCCTCCTTCCATGCAACCCCTAAGGTCTTCCAACTATGTCCTCCTATTTGCCCCCTTCATCCTCCTTCATGCAAGAACTCCATCAAAGAGTCTGATGGTTTCCCAAAGCCATCCCCTTTTTCCCAAGAAGACATGCACTTTTTCAAAAACATGATGCTTACTATCTCACCTTCTTCCCAGTTAGCAGGGACATGATTTTCCTTATGACAAGCCTCCCTAATCAGACCTCACTAATAAAGGGATGTTAAATCTTTATTCCAAGATAACCATATTTTAATAATTTTGAAATACTTCCCTCAAATAGAAAGTCAAAGGATTCTTTTGTAGGTGTAATAATAATTAAACAAATTCATGATCCAAGACATATAAATGCAACCATCATAGGCTTAAAACAACTATTAAATCAATTCTTGCTAAAATATTTAAAAATGATATTAACTCAAATATTAAAGTGCTAGTTTAATATACTTCAATCATAGCCATTTTATGCATTTAAACAATATTAAGCTATTTCTTAACAAATTGATTTAATATCAAGACAAATATTAAATCATGAGCTTAATGATGTAATGGTTGGTCAATTTCCTTCAACCATTACATTCATAAGATAATATTAAAAATTTTTTTGCTAATCAATTTAATAGCATCATCAAGGTGAAAATTAAATTGTTAGCTCAAAATTGTCCACCTGTAAGAATGGTCAGCCCTGCAAAACCATAAAAACTTAGCAACATCATAATCATAGAACATAACTGATGTTACATCATATCCTTGCATATTCATAATACCCAACAGTATTAGGCATTAGAAAAATAAGTTCGGTCATATTATCTTCTCAACGGGACCTTGCTAAGGCGGGTTGTGACAGTCCACCCCCCTTGGACTAAACACAGTCTTATGTTTTTCCTTGAAATAAGAAAGATGTTATTAAATTTTTAAATTAATAAGAAGACATGTCTTTCCATCCCATTAATTTCATAAATTATTACCATCCACTGATAATGTCAATAACTTACTCACTTCATGTGAGATGTCACACAAAAGTATTATCATCCATTAAAATTAGCCACACTTACTCCACGTAAGGTGTTCATTCTAAGTTTATTATCATCCACTGATGATATAAATGGTCTCACTTACTCCGCATAAGGTACCATTCCAAGGTATCATCATCCATTGATGACATCAATAGCCACACTTACTCCATGTAAGGTGCTATTCCAAACATTGAGAAACCAAATCAACCATATCCTTCTAGGATAAGGTTCCTTTTTCATGTTTTTCCTCATCTTAGCCCCTCCAAGATGAGCAAAGTTAGGAGAATTATGTGCTTCCTGTAAAATAATCCACCTTAAATTTCCATTTTTGGGTATAACTACCCGATATTCAAAGCATAAGAGTCCAAACCTTATACTAAAATCCTTATTTTCTTCAAAATTTCTTCTATTTTGGCCTAAATTTTTATTGCATTACTCATCCTGAGATTGCTTCTGCTTGACTCGATCTATTAAGTTCACGTGACTATGGGTTAAAATTTCTAATAGTCCTTCTCAATGTCTTGAGCTTGAACAAGTTTATCCTATTTTAATCTTAGGATCCACTCATAAGATGGATTTATGTAATTCAAATATGTCTACCAGTCTTATAATTTTGTACATTATCAAATTAGAGAGAGGATTCATACTCCTATCAAGAATAGATTCTCCATCTATCCCTTCCACTAAGGATTGTTCAAAACCTATGTATATAATTTCATCTATATTCTTTTTTGTTATGAAATATAGGGAACTTAACTAAGAATGGAATCCCATTTCTATCCTTTCTTATCAATTATGATCAAGAACTAGGTTGCTATGAGAGGATCCCATACTCCTCTCGAGAATAGATTCCCCACCTATTCTCTTTCAATCATTTTTCTATTCCATCCACTATGTTATATTCATAGTCTAGGTTCTCAAGGATCCATAGTTGATGTTCATAATAAGGAAGGATCACAATTTTAATGTTCAAAATACTGTTAAGATCCTGCTATAAAATAAACTCAAATAAAACACTCTCACACAATTACTTGGAAATAACTCACATAAACATCACATTAATATAACAGAAATTTGCATAAAGAACAATCTCACAATAGGACTGAATCGCAGGCCTCTTCGAGGGGGCAACCTCCTTCAATACTTCATTAATTTTGCAAAAGATGGTTACATTGGTGCCCTTTCGGGTATTTAAGGAGTTTCCTTCCAAGGTTGGCTTACATGCAAAATGCCACCTGGATTACATGCATAATGCCACCCGAATTACATGCATAGTGCCACTTTGAATTACATGCACAATGCCACTTGAATTACATGCACAATGCCACTCGGATTACATGCATAATGCCACACGAATTACATGCACAATGCCACCTATATACCATGTGTTACATAAAAAGGGTGCCATTTGTCATGGGCACTACCTAAGCTAAAATTTAGAACATTACAAAATATTAATCATGGGTACTACCCACGTTCACTAGGAATTATTACATCATGGAAGTTATTACATTAAGGGTTAGGATGAGATCCTAACATGCCCTTCTCCTTGAAGAAGCTTTGTCCTCAAAGCTGAAAATGAGGAAACTGTTGCTGAAGTTGATGGAGAGACTCCCATGTAGCATCCTCAGGTTGAAGTCCACGCCACTGAACCAGGACCTCTGTGATGGTACGGTTGCGAGTTCGACGATACAACAGCTACTTTGGTGCAAGTAAGATGGAGCCTTCTTCATCCAATTCGGGAAGTGTTGATGGAACTTGTACCTTGGAGCTGCCCGAAATGTAGGAGGGAGGTGTGAGTGGAGGGTGCCCGTAAACTACCTCTGGTGGCGGTATGATAGGAAGTGTTGTACCACCATTCGACCAAAGAAAGCCATTTTGCCCAATGAGTAGGATGATCGGAGGCAAGCAGCGAAGGTAGGTTTCCAAGCAGTTATTAACAACCTCTGTTTGACCATCCGTTTGCGGATGGTAGGCTAAACTCATTATGAGATGAGTCCCCTGCAACTTAAACAACTCTTGCCAAAAATTGCTAGTAAGGCTTGGATCACGATCAGATACAATGGAGGTTGGCATGCCATGAAGGCGAAATATGGAGTCAAGAAAAATTTGGGCAATAGTGAATGTTGTGTAAGGATGGGTTAGGGCACAAAAGTGAGCATACTTTGAAAGGCGGTCCACTACCACAAAAATAACAGACTTGTCTCCAGATTTAGGTAGCCCTTCTATGAAATCCATAGAGATGTCAGTCCACACCTGATCCGGTATCGGCAAGGGTGGAAGAGTGCCCGAAGAGTGCATTGTTTCTCTTTTCATCCTTTGACCTGTGTCACAGTCTGCCACAAAAGAGCGAATGTCCTGTTTCCTACCTTTCCAAAATAAGGTGCGCTTGAGTCGCTCATAAGGTGGTCTGATATTGGGAGGTGTACTATCCGGCAATAATGGAATGGCATGGTCATGAGAGCGATGCAGTGGTAGTGTGATGGGTTTTGAAAAGATGGCCTCATGTTTGTGGAGAATCTTTTGCATGTCTTGTGGGATTTCACCCATTGGAGATGTGGATGGTTGGATGGAGAATAGTTGTGCAATGACCCCACATGATGATTTCTTTAGCAATTTCTCCATGCTGTTTGAACTGATAATTTGAGGTGTTCCTGTCGGGGAGCCCTTGATGATGTGTGTTTGTCCGTTCTGGAAGAACTGCATCCAAAGTTTAGCAAAGTTCCAAATGATAGTGCCCAACGTACTCAACCATTGGCATCCCAAAACAATATCACATCCACCCAAATGGAGGGCAAACATGTCCTGCTTGAGTTCATAGTCCCCTATCTTGATTTTAACATTGCGACACTTTCCTTGACAAGATAAGGTTCCCCCATTGGCTACCATGACCTCAAAGGAATTACAATTGTGGATATAGCAATTTTCCCGTTGAGCAACTCTAGGGTCAATGAAGTTGTGCGTGCTTCCCGAATACAAAAGGATGGAAAAACGTTGGCCCTTGAAACATCCTGTAACCTTCATGGTTTGAGGAGTAGTAATGCCTGCAAGGGCATGGATTGTAATTGATGTCTCAGGTTCCTGTTTCCCTTCTTCTTATGGAGGAGATGTTTCTGGAGGGTCCTCATCCTCATCACTCTCGTCAGTGGTATCAGGTTCTCCAACATCTATCAAGAACAATTTTTTGTGTGCACACTTATGCCCCTTGAAAAAATTTTCATCACAATTGTAGCATAATCCTTGGGCACGACGTGCATCCATCTCTTCGATGGTGAGGCGCTTGGGTGTAGCAGGTTTATTATCATCTGGGTTTTGGGCTCTAAGAGGAAATGAAGGTCTATTTTGCAGAAACTTTGATGGGCGTCTTTGGGCAGAGAGTTTAGATTCGGCCAGACGGGCCAAACTGATAGCTTCCATCATAGTTCGTGGTTTCAACATTTTGACTTCTGCTTGGAGCTCCATCTTCAACCCACTGATATAACAACTCTGGAAGAACCCTTCACTCAATCCTCTTGTTCGATTGGCCAATTTTTCAAATTGAGCTTGGTACTCTCGAACTGACCCTGTTTGTTGTAGTTTGGATAAGGCTCCTGTGAAGTCCTCAAACTCACTAGGACCAAATCGAGTGAGTATTTGGGATTCAAAATCCTCCCAAGAGAGATTTGGGTAGGTAAGACGCAACCATTGAAACCAGTGTAGAGCCTCAGATTCCAAGTTAAAGGAAGCCATCTGGACTCGATGAAATACTGGTACATTATGAAGTCAAAAGAATTGGTCAACCCGACATAGCCACCCATCAACATCCTTCCCACTGAATTTGGGAAAGTCCAACTTGGGCATTCTAAAGGGTGTATCATGGTCACGATTCCTTGTAGAACTCTCAGCTTGGTATTCTGATTTGGGTGGTTCTCTTCTCAGTTTGTTGTCCACTTCGATCAATGCTTCTTCTAAGCGATTGCTAGTGGCCTCATGCTCTAGGCGAAGACCTTGGACTTCTTCCCTTATGGAGTGAAAAGCCGAGTTCAAGTTCTCAATGGCTTTTGTTAGGGACTCAAAGTGTTCTAGTTCTTTCTGGTGTCCACGGGTACCCTGGGCCATTTTTTGACCTTTTGTGACCAGTTACTAAAAATAGAATTGAATTTTTTTGACTTACTATTTTTAGTAAGTGCCCAAAAAAGTGCTTGGGTGCTATATATCAAAATTATCAGCAGGAGGAGGTGGTCACAATGAGCTATATCTCTCAACACTACTTTTTGGCACCCCAGACTTTTTTTATCTCCTGTTTTGCTGAGTCTAACAGTGTTTACAGATTCTGATTCTGAGCTACTAAGCAAAAGTTGGGTACTGGAGCACTATCTAAAACTGGCCATGTTTCACACTCAAGATTCTCTGTATTTTGCAAGTGACTGATATGACAGTTCTGTTCTGACTCTGAAGACTGTGAATTCTGCCCTGACTGTGCTGACCTCTCGACTTGATTGTGGTCGCACTTTGTAAATTTTACTATTACTCTCTAGAATTTCAACTTAAGTGTCACCCTCATGGCTTATCCCGAATGCATGTCCCTTCTGTTATTTTTTTTGGTAGAGGACTCCTTTCTCATATGCTCACTTTTGAAATGCAGGTTTACGAACGGGGGTGTTTGGATTCTTATTTTTATTTTTATTTTTGTGTTTTTTACAGGTTGTAGTTTTAACAGAACCAGGGAATGCTAAGTATAGGAGTATGTACCACCCATAGGCCCTCTAATATACCGACAGTGACGAACAATAGTGCTCGGACCAATATTTCAGGCCACTACTCAAGGAGGATTCCACACATACCCTTGAGCACACTACCGCCTCTCCGACAATACGGGAGGGTAATCGTCCAGGATGCTGTGTCCCATAGACTATGAGTAATACAAGGCCGAAGAGCTTCCTAACGGCTAAAAGTTTGTTTAATCCTAGATGGTATCCCGATATACCCAAAGATACATGGGAGCTCAAGTCCGTACGCGAGTTCTGTCTGAGGCCTGGGTATTGGATCCTGATCGCCCCTCACTTCACTAGACGCTTTATGGGCTATCTAGATTAGCCAATAACGACAGATCCTTCATGATATTTTAAAACCCCCGGTACAGGGTTTCTACCTACTCAACTAATAATATATTTTTTTGTTTTTGGTCTGGAAAAAAAAAAAACACTGTATTTTTTTTGAATTTTTTTTTAATAAGGAAAAACGGAATGGAAAAAACACACGGAATTTATACCTAACAGGCGGATTGGATGGCAAGAATCGTTGCAGTTGCAGCAAAACTTGGCCCTGGAAAGCGCTCTGATACCACTTGTTAAGATCCTGCTATAAAATAAACTCAAATAACACACTCTCACACAATTACTTGGAAATAACTCACATAAACATCACATTAATATAACAAAAATTTGCATAAAGAACAATCTCACAATAGGACTGAATCGCAGGCCTCTTCGAGGGGGCAACCTCCTTCAATACTTCATTAATTTTGCAAAAGATGGTTACATTGGTGCCCTTTCGGGTATTTAAGGAGTTTCCTTCCAAGGTTGGCTTACATGCAAAATGCCACCTAGATTACATGCATAATTCCACCCGAATTACATGCATAGTGCCACTTTGAATTACATGCACAATGCCACTCGAGTTATATGCACAATGCCACTCGGATTACATGCATAATGCCACACGAATTACATGCACAATGCCACCTATCTACCATGTGTTACATAAAAAGGGTGCCATTTGTCATGGGCACTACCTAAGCTAAAACTTAGAACATTACAAAATATTAATCATGGGTACTACCCACGTTCACTAGGAATTATTACATCATGGAAGTTATTACATTAAGGGTTAGGATGAGATCCTAACAAATACCACAAGATGTATATATCACAATCCAAGCTACATTGCTTAGAATATTTACAAAGCCTACCCACTTTTAGGAATCATCCTTCATTGTGGTTATAATGATCATTAAAAATATCTTCATAATTTATGAACCTCAAGAATAAATTCTATCTAAAAACCAAGAGAATTATATAACAATAGAGAGTTCTATCTTCAAATTAACTATGGTTTAAACAAAACCTTCTACGAATGTTTCATTACTTGAATCCTCTTACCTACTTTGAAGTCATTCTACCCTTCTAAAGCTTTATCATGCACATGGAGAGTAACCCTACCATTTGGGTTACTAAATAATCATTCCTCAAGGAAAATATATGTTTCCAATTCATACAACTATATCTAGGTTAAAATCACCAATTTGGATACCTTAATATTCTTGAGGTCCATAGCTATCTCTACCTCTATTCGAGATTTACCTTCTTGATCTTATGCAACAAGATACTCCTATCCACGCTTAGAATTCTTCATTCTAGGGAACTTGATCAATAATCATTTCCAATAAATGCTCATATTGGTTCATCTGTTTCCTCTATTATTCAATTTGTTCTTGTAGTAAAAAGACTACAATAATGAGTTTTTCTACCTCTTTATAGGATTTATCTAAAATTTATTTAGGATCTAGCTTTAGTTTCATAATACTTAGCTAGCACTAGATTTTGAGAAGATATTCTTCTTCTCTTTCTTATCTTGGGTGCCAATTATTTTTTCCCCACAAAGGAGTTGGATGAGAATGTAACAACCCAAATCTAACCATCCCAAGAGAGAGTTAAAATTGCTTTATTTTACACAAATAAGGTTCATAACATTTATACCAGATAGGATCATAGAGGTTCCATCATGTTTTGAGTTCTATATGCTGCAGATATTCCTTGAGTGGACAAGAGTGATCACTCTCTTGTTGGCAATTTTGGGTATGTTGCCTAGCTTCATGTTTGTGAGTTGTCATTGATGTCAAAAGGAGTTTGTGTTGATGTCAAAAGGAATTTGTGCTTATGTCAAAAATATTTTGGTGACAAAAATATCTTGAAAGTTCCATGATGTTTGTTTATGGGTTTTTAATTAAAACCATGGTGACAAGGTTAAAGGTTTTTCTTAAAACCATCTGGACTCATTAAGGGTTTTTATTAAAACCATCTTGGCTTAATGAAAAGGTTTTTGCTCCTTGAAAAAACCTTAAAAGTCCATTTTGATTATTAATAAATAAATTAACTCAAACCTTTGAAATTTTTTTAAATTAAGTTTATTATTAATAAAATAATTATTAATTTAATAATTATTATTGAAAAGGTTTCTAAACCCTTAGCGGCGCTCATGTGGAAGACTTATAGCAGCGACGTCAAATTGCATGGGATGCAAAATAATATTAAAGGGCATTAATTCCTAAGGTTCAATGCACCTCCGATTTGCATGATTACCTTCTAATTTGTATTGCTCTGTGACCTTCGATTTTGGATTGCTCTTTGATTTTTGAGTTTTGTATTGCTCTGTGTTTAAGTTCCAGTTTTGTACGCCTGTGAGGAAGACAAATCTATTTGTATTTAATCTCTGTGAGCAAAGGGAAGGTAAAATTATGAGTGGCGCTTGAGAGTTTTGTTGGGCACTTGTGCTCCAACGATGAAGGCACTCGCTAAGCAGAGGTGCCGAGTTTGATTCATGATAGGCATGTTTCAATTTTTCTTGGTTGCGATTATTGTGCACGTGGTACAACGATTTCTTTGGGCCATGAGTTTGTATGAGGAAGCACTTTGGTGCTTATGTTGGTGTCTCCACACTTCTCCTATGGTTGGAGAATTGATTTTTGGCCAAGGTAGATCTTTTGTTGATAATGTGGAATATTTGATTTGACTTGGCAATTATTGTTGGTAATTGAATGGAGGTATAAGGTTAAATAGAAATATTGCTTTGACATTGTTATTATTGATGCTTAATGTTTATGTGGTAAATACATTTAGAAGTAAATATATTTTAAGAGTTATAAGGGTTTAAGGAATAATTGTGCTTAATGTCATATTGGGGTTAGAAAGCCTTTGGAGTTATTGAGTGGATATTCTCTTGTAATTATTTTTGAGGTTGAAGTTATTTTATGATATATTAAGTAGGAGTTATAAGGTGTAAATTAATATTGTTGATATGTATATTTGTGAGTTTTTATTATTGATGAGTTGGAGTGATAAGGTGTTATTAGGACTCTTATCATTGTGCATTATTCCATTGTTGCTAACTCTAATTTGTGGCAAATTGAGAGTTAGTGTTGTGATAGATTTTAAGTTCTCCTTCTTCATCAAAGTAAAGGTATGGGCACAATATTCCATGGTTATTATTGATTGAAGGTTTTCTAAAAATAAGTTTGGAGTGCAAAGGATTAAATTAAGTTTCCTTATTTGGAGTGGATCTTATTTTCTGAAAGTGGAAGTATTGATTATGCATTATGAGATCATGATGATTTTATGAGTTATTGCATAATTCTAGTTTATGAGAGTGGAAGCATTTGAAGTTTACTTTAGGATTTTTGAGTGAGAAGCTTATGCCATTGCTATAAGTTTTTGAAACCCTAATTGAGTTGTTTGGTTGTTGAGAGTTTGGTTTTGAGATTTCTTCCATTGAGATTGAGTTGATCAAGTTATGCTTTACTTGATACATGAGTTGGGCTTGCTCCTTTGAGATTTGATTTTATCAAGTTATACTTTGCTTGATAAACTTGGTTGTGTGGTTAAGTTGAGCATTCCCATCTGAGAGAAGGAAATATCTTGAACCCCTTTTTGATGCTTAGAGAGAGATTGCTTTGAGTTCTTGAAAACTAACTTGGCTAGGGTTTTATAGTAAGTTATGGTTCTATGTTGGAGGAGTTGATTCCTTGATATTGCATTATTGGCAATTGTTGGGTTGTGGTTCAAGATCTTGTGAAAGTATACTACTTCTATGAGATTGATTTGAGTTGAGATTGAGAGTTGAAGGATAGAACATATTGAGTCTCTAACAATTATCTTTATGCTTCTATGAGATTGATTTGATATGATTGGATGAAACACATTGGGTCTCTAACAATTCTCTTTGTGTGTTCACATTGGGCAAGTTTATTGGTAAAATTGCTTGAGCTGAATTGGGCAAGTTCTTGGTGAGCTTTCTAGGACAGATTTGGACAGGTTCTTATGGAGAACTTGTGGACTGATTTGGATAGGTTCTTGTGGAGAACTTGTGGACTAATTTTGCCAGGTTATTTTGGAGAACTTATGGACTGATTTGGATAGGTTCTTGTTGAATAACTTGTGGATAGATTTGATGAAGTCTTGGTGGAGACTTGTGAGCAGTTGTGATTGATTTGTTCAAGATTTTAGCTTAAGCTTAGGACAGATCTAATAGATATTTGAGAGCAAATGGAAAAAAGGACTAAGTTTGGTATAGATTTATGATAGATTTTGAGAGAACTTGTGCTGGACCGACTGACTGTGTTTAGTACAAGTTTTGATGAGCAGCTGTGGAGGTGATCAGTGAGGACATAAGTCTCTAGAGCCAGAGCAAGTAGGACAAGATGTCTTCTATGGAAAGGAGTTCCACCTGGTAGCGGCAGAAGAGGCAGTGATCTTCTAAAATATCATTTCTAGAGCTTTGGGGGATAGGACATCTCCTTTTGGTAGGAGGCTTATAAATACTTCTTTGGGGGATAGGACATCTCCTTTGGGTAAGAGGATCATAAATATTTGATTAAGGAAAGGATTCTCCTTTGGATAGGAAGTCCATAAACATTGTAATTGGGAAGGATTCCCAAAGGATTTGATTGAGAAAATTTAGTGAAATATTTTCTCTATGGAGTAGCCCACCTTGGGTGAACCACGTTATACTGATGTCTCAATTGTGTGACGAGTTGTACACTGGTTTGATTAATGCTTTGATTTTGCTATTGGTTCATTACATTTCTTTTTGAAGTAAAAGGAAAAAGTTAAAAAGTGGTCTTATACTATTCACCCCCCCTCAGTATAAGCTTGTGTTCTTCATCTCTCATAGTTTGTTGAGATTTACCTTGTATATTGTCGATAAAACTTAAAGAATACCTTCAAATGGTCCCCCCATTTCCTAACACTCTCCATGAATGTAGGATAGCTCGACCATAGTGTAAGGATTAACCCTATCTCTATCAATCAAGAAAAGGGATGCCAATTCCTTTATTGAGCTAAGTATTTCTAGGCTAGTACCTAGGCATAAGAACCTCTTAGTTTATACATTACACCATGAGTAAACTATGGTACTCAATCATTCCATATCTATAATGGTTTTATTGATGTGACTATCACTCCATGTGACATCTCTCACATGGACATCCAAAAATCCTTAGGAGTTCCATCACCAATCTAATTTTATAATGGGATCCAAACCTCCATGGTTGGAAAAGAGGATTCAGACTACACCACCTGGATCTCTCCCAAAAAAGTCCTTCTATTTGGATCCACTTAAAAATTTCATTATTGAAGTGCTCATTGAAAATCCTCTAGATGTTGCTACACCACAACATTTTTAGGTTTGGGTCCATTCTTGGGTTCTACTAGTTTGGATAGCTAAGGTGATTTTCCCCAAAAGTACAAAACCTAAATCCATTTAATTATTGAATCTTAATATTACTTTTGCACTATCTCCATAATTACCTTTGTCATTATGGCAAGTAACAATTACTTTCAGTTTACTTTCAATAGATAGCTATATTTTCCCATTAACTAAATTAAATCCTTTATGATCATCTTCATACTTGTATCCCCATAAGGTGTCATCTAAGTTACGACCAATTATTACCTCCTAGTAATGATATGAGTCACGTTTGCCTCATCGCATGGTTCCATCATCCTTAACCACAAAGGGGGTTGATTTTAGTCCCTTTTATCCTTACAAACTAACTTATTTTATTATCATTCATTTGATAATGGCTATGGTTGTTCTTGATCCACACAAGTTATCATTCATAGTTAACTTTTGACGGTGTATGCCAAGGGATAATGTAATCACAAGATGCAAGATATACAAAAATATAATATGTTGAAATATTTTATTAATGGAAAGTGATGAAAATCATATAATGCACTATGGAGGAAATGAACACTCTAGAACTAATGCTAAAGAACTATATTATACTCCATCACCAATCTATATGGTGATCTACCCAGTATTCCTACTACTACCTACAACAATGTCTTATCACTCACTATGAGGTCCTTTATATAGAAATATGGATTGCTTGGCCAACACTCTACCTAGATGTACAAGGGGACACCTTGAACATTTACAACTTGCACATAGACACTTGTGCATTTATTATATTACTTGAAGTAACTAGCTAACGACCCCCTAAAGTAATATACTTCTCTAGTTATGTACCAAGGGTGGTACATTTACATGACCCAAATGATGTAATATAATCTAACAAATTAATGTGTTTACAAGTTATAAAATTAATATATCTTTCATTTACAGGCTAGTTAATTTGGTTTTTGGATAAATCCCTCCATTTCAAAGCAGTTTTTTCTAATACAAGTTCTAAAGTTTCAACACATTTCTAGACAAAAATTGCTTTCTAGGGTTTAGAATTTTTGGATTTAGATTTCAATTTCCTACTCTATTTTTATAAACACTTATATATAATGATGGATTCATTCATCCCTCTTTATTCTTATAGAATCATTATATAAAATTAATCTTTCCTTAATATTTTTTCTTTTTATTTCATTCCCTAATATTTCAATTATTTTTGCATCAAGAATAAATTACACATGAACAAATGATTCTAGATAGGTACAAGGTACAATCTAATTAATGTGATTTCAATTACCAAAATTAAGATAAATTCCATTATTAGGATATTTAATTTAGATTTTGGATAACTCCTTTCATTTCAAATCAATTTTCTCAAACACTAGTTCTAAAATTTCAATGAGTTTTTGACAAAAAATGCTTCATAGGGTTTAGATTTTTTACTTTAGATATAAATTTCTTATTCTCTTTTTCTAACCTTGTATATAATGATGGATCTATGCATCCCTCTTTAGTTTTATAGAAGCATTTTATAAAATTACCATTTCCTCAAGTTTTTACCTTTTTATTTGAATTTTATTTATAATATAATTTAACCATTATGTGTGTGTGTGGGGGGATTCAAAATAAATTTAGATATCAACATAACATGATAAATATGTATCATATTTGATTCTAAGTTAATTTTCCAATTCATATATGTATATATGTATATATGTATTATATTATTTATTATATAAGTATTTCCAATTTTATAAAAAACCCTTTTAAAACAAAAAAATTATTTTCAAAAAGGAGCCAGTTGGGTGCCTACACATGACATTGCCTAGAGTCTAACCCCTAGCCTTTATTGAGAAATGTAGAGGCCCTACCATCTTCCCAAGTGCACAATGCATCACTTCACATGGAATGACATGTGACATATTACTCTTAGATAGGGGGGGCCATCAAGGTCATACAAGCCTTACATGGGCCTACCTTACTTTTAGGTGGGATGCTCTAAACCACTCCTTAATAGAGTATAAATCTTCCAACTAGGGTAGAAGCCAATAGGAAACTTACACATAATGTGACCTAGGGTTTAACCCTCAAAGTCCAATTTATGGGGGACACAAAAGCATGCATGAGTTAAGGTGCACAATGGCTACCCTATTTTTTTTTTATACGTGAAAGATATTTATATCAAAAATAGGTTTTTCAGGTTGACCCAAAACCTTTGTACAAAGTCAGCGTAAAGTTGGGGAGCAGAACTAGAGGCCAGCAGAGGGTCCTTGACCTTCTAACCTTACTAGGAAAAGGTGGCTTACAACACCATGAAAATGCAACATGTCAAGAAATCGTGACACCTTTTCCATCGTGCTCTCTTTCTGCTCTGTTGGTCACGAAAAAATAACATGTCGCAAAATCGTGACACTTCTGCCTCCTTACTACCTTTCGATGCTTGTAGCTGCAAAAATGTGACATGTCATGATATCGCGACATATTTCCTCCTTTGCACCTTCTCAAAGCTTTGGACCGCGATGAAGCAACATGTCGTGACATCGTGACACCTTTTCTCCTTAGCTCATTCTCTTTGCTTTAGGTCACAAAAAAACATGTCGTGAAATCGTGACACATCAGCCTCCTTGCTCCCTTTTGATGCTTGGTGCCATGAAAATATGACATGTCATGATATCATGACACTTTTCCTTGCTTGCTCTTTCTTGGTGCTATGGACCATGATGATGCAACATGTCGCGAAATCGCGACACTTTTTCCCCTTAGCTCTTGCTCTTTGCTTCAAGTCGCGAAAAAACAACATGTCACAAAATCGTGATAGTTCTGCCTCCAAGCTCCCTTTTGATGTTTGAAGCTGCAAAAATGTGACATGTCGCGATATCACGACACCTTTCTGACTTTTCTCAAGCTCCAAGCTTTGGGCCGCGATGAAGCGACATGTCATGATATCATGACACTTTTTCCCCTTAGCTCTCTTCCTTTGCTTCGAGTTGCGAAAAAACATGTCACGATATCGCGACACTTCTAGCTCCTTCCTTCCTTTTGATGCTTGAAGACGCGAAAATGTGACATGTGATATCGCGACACTTTTCCATCTTTGCCCTTACTCGAAGCTTCGGACCGTGACGGAGCAACATGTCATGATATCACGACACTTTTTACCTTTAGCTCTTTCTCTTTGTTTTGAGTCACGAAAAAGCAACATGTCATGATATCGCGACACTTTTGCCTCCTTGCTCCCTTTTGGTGCTTGTAGACTGTGACATGTCATGAAATCGCAACACATTTCCAACATTGCTATTTTTGAGTGCTTTGGACCACAATGAAGTAACATGTCGTGAAGTCACGACACTTCTTCCCTTTAGCTCTCTCTCTTTGCTTCAAGTCATAAAACAACAACATGTCGCGATATCATGACACTTCTGCCTCCTTGCTCCCTTTTGATGCTTGAAGCCGTGAAACTGTGACATGTCACGATATCACGACACTTCTCCTTCTTTGCTCTTTCTCATTGCTTCAGCCCGCGATGGAGCAACATGTCATGAAATCATGACACTTTTTCCCCTTAGCTCATTCTCTTTGCTTCGAGTCACGAAAAAGCAACATGTCGCGATATCGCAACACTTTTGCCTCCTAGCTCCCTTTTGATGCTTGCAGCCGCGAGACTGCGACATGTCGCGATATCCTGACAATTTTCATGCTTTGTTCTTTTTGAGAGCTTCGGACCGTGACGATGTAACATGTCACGAAATCGTGAAACTTTTTCCCCTTAGCTTTTTTTCTTTGCTTCGAATCGCGAAACACCAACATGTCGTGATATCGTGACACTTTCGCCTTCTTGCTCCCTTATGATGCTTGAAGATGCGAAACTATGACATGTCACGATATCGCGACACTTTTCCTTCTTTGCTCTTTCTCATTGCTTCGGCCCACGATGAAGCAACATGTCATGATATCATGACACAATTACCCCTTAGCTCGATTTCTTCAGTTCGGGCCGCGACAAAGCAACATGTCATGATATCGCGACACTTTAGCCTCCATGCTTCCTGATGATGCTCGAAGCCATGAAAATGTGACATGTTGCGATATCACGACACTTTTCCTTCTTTGCTCTTTTCCATTGCTTCGGCATGCAACAAAGCAACATGTCACGAAATCACGACATTTTTTCCTTTTAGCTCATTCTCATCACTTCGGGCCATGACAAAGTGACGTGTTGCGATATCGCAACACTTTAGCCTCCTTGCTTCCTGATGATGCTTGAAGCTGTGAAAAGGTGACATGCCACGATATCATGACACTTTTCCTTCTTTGCTCATGCTCAAGGCTTCGGGCCGCGAAGAAGCAACATATCACGAAATTGCGACACTAATATCCCTTAGCTCTTTCTCTGGGCTTTGGCCAGTGAAGCAAAAACATGTCAACACCAGGAGGATCGAAGCACTACTGACAAAGCAAGAAGAGACTCCTCGTCCTTTTTTTGCCCCCATAGATACAGCATCAATGGCGGTCATTTTGAATAATCCCTTCCACGTCCGATGGTAGGTTACACGTCCATGTGAATAGCCTGTCAGCGTCCACGCCTAAGTTTGCACATTTTTTTGCCGCCTTGTTGCCTTCACGAAAGACGTGGTTGGCCATGCTATCATTTTTGTTTCTTAGAAGGATCCTTGCTTCCCTAATGCAGGCCTCAAATTTCCAGGGAGGATCCTTATCATTGTTGAGGAGATTGACAATCACTTGGGAGTCTCCTTCAACCATTAACCGCTGTTGGAAGTTCTGGGAAAGGTGAAGACCATGCCAAAATGCTCTAGATTTGACTACATTGTTGGTGGAGAGACCCAGGGGCTCAGAATAGGCTATGACGATGTGATATTGATGGTTTCGAACGATACCTCCAGTCCCAGCGCGACCCGGATTGCCCTTGGCAGGTCCATCAAAATTCAACTTAAGGTGCCCGTCGGGGGGGGGGAATCCACCTGACCTCGCCTCTAGGATTGGGTTTGCCTCTTTCATCATTATAAATGGATTCAGGGACTGGGCTGGACGTTTCTCTCCAGGGGGAACATAAGGGTCCTCACCAGAGGCCGACAAGGTGTTTTCTCTAGCAAAGGCAAGGATTTTGTTCGTGATGGTACCAGAATCTCTAGATGATTCACTGAAAACTCTAGAGTTCCTTTCAAGCTAGACTTGCCATAAGAAATGGTGGAGACAAATCTTCCACATGAAACTCAAATGGGGGCTGGTAAACGATTTTGGCCATTGATGGAAAAAGTCCTGAATGGAGCCAGGTCTGACCTAGGCTATATTGAAAGCTTGGAGGATACCATCTAGGATTGAGGAGGCAATGGGGCACTCTATGAAGAGGTGGTGGATTGATTCCCAATCTGCCCTGCACAAGAAACACCTATTAGGAAAAGTCAAACCATGCTTCATCATGTTGTCAATAGTAAGAATTTTCCCTTGGATAACCAACCAAGTGAAAAAGGATACTTTGGGAATTAGTCCCTTGATCCACACTAGGAGGGTCTGGAAGCGAGGAACATCGGGATGGATGAGCAGGTTATAAGTGGATTTGACTGTGAACCTCCCGCTATCTGTGGCTATCCATCTCAACTTATCATCGATCGAAATTATGGGGACAAATTGATGTTCTAAAATACCCTTGAGCTTTTGAGTCGCTGCCTCCATCCTCTGAACAACAATTGGCTTCCATTGGAGACTACCCCTATCCATCATAAGGAAGTCAACCACATTAGTCCCAAACCTCTCAATAGTGATGTTTCTTAGCTGATCCAAAGAGGGATCGAATCAAAGAGCCTTTGCCCCTGCCCATTTGTCCTCCCAAAAGTTAATTTTTTGGCCATCACTAAGGGTCCACCTCATGCCATTCCTCAGCAGGTCCCTGCAAGACAAGATTTATTTCCAGAAGGCTGATCCCCGGGATGGACAGGCGTTGCTCAGGAGATCAGTGCCTTGGAGATATTTTCTGTTAAGGATAGTGGTCCATTCGTTCCTCTCATTGGAAATCAGATGCCAGGCTTGCTTAGCAATAAGAGCCAGATTGAGAAGAGAGACTCTCCTCAGGCCAAGCCCACCAAGATCCTTAGGTTTGCACACCTTGTCCCACCCAACCAGGGGGATTCACTACTTTTCTTCTGAGCCGGACCAAAGGAAGTTCTTTTGGAGCTATTCAATTGACTGATAAACTCGAGCAGGGGATTTAAAAACTGATAGGAAGTAGACTGGGATACTTTGAATGGAGGCCATGGTAAGAGTAGCCTTGCCTGCTTGGGAAAGCAGGTGGCCCTTCCACCCAGCGAGCTTCTTTTGGATCCTCTCCAGTATAATGTTCCACATGGAGACCGTCGGAACCCCGGTGAACAAGGGAATACCAAGGTAAGACGTAGGAAGAGTGGAGATGGAGCACTCAAGGATCCTGGCTATTTTAATTTGCCTCTAGGGGGGTGTTGAGAAAAAATACCTTGCTTTTATTGAAGTTGACATTTTGGCCTACAACATCTTCATAAAGCCTAAGGATATGCTTGATGTTCTTGGCCTATGCCACTGATGTCGTAGTCAGCAGTAAGGTGTCATCCATGAATTGCTGATGGGAAACCGGTTTTGTGAGAGAAGTAGCTTTAATACCTAAAATTAATAGAGAGGCACGGGCAGCTTTGATGGATATTCCTAAAGCTTCGACCACAATGATAAACAACATAGGGCTAATAGGGACCCCTTGCTTGAGCCCCCTCCGACTTTGGAAGAACTCAGTCGATGACCCATTGACCAATACTGAGAACAACGACGATCGAATGCACCCACTGATAAGTCTGACCTAGTCGGGGTGGAACCCAAATTTTAGCAAAATGGTGTTCACAAAGTCCCAGCTGACACAATCAAAGGCCTTATTCATATCAAGCTTCAGTGCTAAAGTCACCTTCTTAGTCTGGGTGACAGAGTGAAGAGCTTCATGGACAGTGATAACACCATCTAGGATCGACCTCCCCTGAATAGAACTGCCCTGGCAGGAATCAATAATCTAGGGTAGAATCCCTTTCATATGATTTGCAATGGCTTTAGTGAGGACTTTATATAGCACATTGCAGAGGCTGATTGGTCTGAAGTCAAAAATGGTTCTGGGAGCTGGATCTTTTGGGATCAGGGCTAAGAATGTGGAGTTGTAGCTACGGGGAATATGCTTAGAGACTTGGAACTCCCAGATGTTGGAGCACACCTCATCTCCAAGGATGTCCTAATAGGTTTGGAAAAATCTAGGGGAAAAACCATCGGGGCTAGGGGCCTTGTCAGGGTTCATGGAGAAAATTGCCTACTTGATTTCCTCATCGGAGAAGGGAGCAGAGAGCATTTTGTTGGTATCATCCTCAATACTTTGGGGAATGAATTGGAGCATAGAATCTCGGGTAGCAACCTGGCAGGGAGGCACCTCACCAAGGAGGGCACTGAAGTGGGACAGGGCTTCGTGCATAATGTCCTTGTTACCCCGAGAATTGGATCCATCAGATTTGAAAATATATTTGATACAGTTTTTGCTCCTATTTTTGAGAGTGGTGATGTGGAAGAACTTAGTGTTAGAGTCTCCATATTTGAGCCAAAGGGCCCTCAATTTTTTCCTCCAAAAATTTTCCTCACTTGCCAGGATGTTGTGGTAATCAGCCAGAAGCTTCCTCTCTTCGACCCTGGTCTCTTCACCAAAATCACCATGCTGGATCTTGCTATCAATGGCTTTCAGATTTTCACCCACTGTCTTCTTGCTTTCGAAAAGGTTTCCAAACACCTCTTTGTTCCACCGCTTGAGATTGAGCTTGACCACTTTTAGATTTTGGGATAGTTTGTAGGACAGGCTTCCCTGGAAGGGCTGCTGCCACTAGTTGATGATTTGGTTTTTCAGGTCCGGGTGCTTGGTCCACAGCCTCAAACCGGAATGGACGGCTGCCCCTAGAGTTGGCCGCTTGAGGGACCTCCAGCAAGATTGTGTTATGATCAGACCCAACCTTGGGGAGGGAGTGCAAAGAGGATTCTCCGAAGGCCTGGATGGTTTTCTATGAAAGCAAGACCCGATCAAGCTGCTCTTGGATGAGGTTGTTGCCTAGCCACCTGTTGGACCATGTGTACTTAGCGTCCTTAAGCTTGACATCCACTAGCTCATGGGAGTGGACAAACTCACTGAATTCCTCCATGCTCCTAATCGGAAGCCTTGATCCCCCCATTTTGTGATATGGGTACAAGGGGTGTTAAAGTCACCTGCAATCAACCATGGGATGTCCTGAAAGGTGTTGTTCATGTGGCTGAGAAGCTCCCACAACCTGCCTGTACCTTGCACGGTGTTGGGCATGTAGACATTTGAAAGGATCTAGGAGTTATTACTGGTTATGTCATGAAATAGGATAGTAAGAACGTTGTCATCCGCATGAATGACGCTTCCTTCCAATCTCTTGGGGTCCCAGAGGACCATAAGACCACTAGAGGCTCCTCTGGAAGCCTTGAAAACCATTTCCCCTTGATCCCAAATTTTGCGAGCTAGAGACAAGGAGCATGCTTCATCTGATTTCGTTTCTTGGAGGATAAAAATAGAGGGGGAAGTCTCTTTCCTTAAAGATTTGACAGCTCTCTGCTTGGGCAGGCCATTAAGGCCTCTCACGTTCTATGAGAGGACCTTCATTTAGACTTTTTTGGGTTCCTCCCTCTACCCGACCTTGGGGTGGGGGAGGTTTGCTGATCTTGTTGGCCTCAAAGGTGGCCATGTCCTGAGGCACTAGAGTGCTTTGCTTTTTGTTTGCAATCTCATTCTCAATTTTCATTCTGTAGTGTTCTGCATCTGGGATTCTTCCCCTCCTATTCTTGCTGCCACAATCTATAGCATTAGTTGAACTACGGGTTTGCTTTGGGCTAAACTTTAGGGTAGGTATTTGCATTTGGATCGGGCAAGATCCACCTTCTCCCGCTGACAGATCTGCCACTAACTGCTCGCCATCCAAGCTCTGGCCGGCACCACCAGACTCTATGGGCATGCCATAAGGGTAGCTTGGGATTGGGCGAGGAGAGGGCCTACATGGGGAAATGGGAGGGGAAGCAAGGGTTTCAAGGATCCCCAAGGCTGGATCTTCAACAGGGGGCTAGTCGAATCGATGACAGGCTCAACAAGGATTTAAAAAAAAATTGGGTCAAAAAAAGAAGGATGAACCTAAGAAGCCAGGCCAGAATCCATGATCTATTTTCCTTTCCCTTTTTGAAGTGTGGGATTTTCTTGGGGTTTCTATTGGTAAACGCCTCTAGGAGCTGCCTTGTTGGGCTGGCCCAGGGACAGAGGGGTCTTCCCTACCTATTTGCAGAGGGACCTTTAGGATTACTTCGAATCGGTGCTTCCTTGATAGCCACCAGATTTGGACACTGATTCCTCAGGTGTCCTTGGGTTTTGCACTCTGAGCAGAAGGTCGACTTGTTTTCATATTCAATGGGTTGCCTTCTTGAATAGTCCCCGTATTCCAGATCTATGAAGGACGAGAGCTCTGACTCTAGGTTTGCCATTACACACATCCGTGCATGTGTCATGCGAGACCTAGCAAGGGTAGGGTTGTCAATCACGACCAGATCCCCAATGGCTTTGGCGATTCCTCTAAGGAAATACTTGTGGAAGAACTGGGCCGAGAGGTTGGGAAGCCTGACCCAAATGGGGGCTGAGTTTATGCTCTGGTTTTTTGGATCGAAATCTTCACCCCAAGGCCTGAGGAAGAGGCTATGCCTACCCAGGAACCACGGCCTGCCAGAGTGAATACGGTTTGCATCTTCTTTATTCACAAACTTGATCATAAAAAAGCCCCTGGCCAATGCGAAGATCTCCAAGCTTCCTACAAGGCACCATTTGGACAACGCCCATGGCCTTATAGTTTCAATGTCAGGCCTCCTGCCCAGAAACTTGCCGATAAGGGACGAGGTCTCGAGGGACAAAAAATCTTCCATAGTGGAAGCATCAACCCTAAGCTTGTTATTTTTTGGAGAAAAATGTGGGAGAGATTTTGACGGGACGATCTCCTTACCTTTCAGGGTCTGGGCGAAAGATAATTTCCTCGGGGGGGCCAAAGCCTGGGACCCATTGTCTCAAATTTTATCAGGTGGGTCTGGATCCCATAGTTTGTCGATCGACACCTGAGGGCCCTCTGCGTCCTTTGAAGGCTTTGAATCCTCACTTCCGGTGCAACCAGGGGTGCTACCAGCCAAGATCCCAGATCTTTTGGATCCGCCTGGCCCACCTGGCCCGCCTGCCCCACCAGCTCTGCCTGCATCCATGGCCAAGAAACCCTAGCTCCTCCTCTGCGCTCGAATCTCCCACTTCGCTTCGCTTTGATATTCCTACTCCGCAAAAGTTCAATGGTTTTCTATTTGTTTTTATATTAATAAAGTAAACGATCTTTCATTTCAAAAAAATAGTTATAAAATTTTAATGCTAGTGCGGTTATAAATTAAAAAATAATAATGAATGGCTACCCTATTAGAGTGTTGTGCATGTCCATTATTTATCCAATGCTTGGCTAGCATATGGCCATATTTTTTGGGTTATTATTGCCTCTTTTTTAAATTTATAAATAAAAATTATATATTGATTGATTGATTGATTGATAGATAACTTCCATTCTAAGATTTATTTCAATATATATATTTTTTCTTTTTTCTCCTTCACTACTAAGTATCTCTTCTATCTATATTTTTATTTTCTTCCATGTTATTTTTTTCTATCTATATATATTTTTTATCATATCTGATGCAATTTTTTTCCTTCAATAATAAGAACTATGGGATTTAGTAAGGCTCCACTTCCTTGAGGTATGCATATCTTTCTCAATATCAATGTTCTATCTATTTTTTTCATTTTACTAATATAACACTCAATTTATAAAAATTTGTAGATGCAATTTAATCAAATAAAGTTAATTCAGTGCTACAATTTACAAAGTGTCAAGCTCATTTATTAGTTAGATTTAATTTAAAGGTAAAGTACTTGTTGCTATTATAAATAACATGGAATTTTACTTTTCTTTTAACTAAATTTACATTCTAGTATGTTATATATATAGAGATAATTTTTTGAAGAATGTACAAGTAAAATCCAAGGACATCTATTTTCAATATGAGTAAGGAAGAATTCTATAATTTAAAAATATGCTAAAGTAGTTTATAATACATTTGATTTGAAAGGTATTTTATGTATTAATTACTAGCTATAGAGGGAACTATTCCTTTAAGACATGTTTGAATTCCACTTTAGAATATATTTGGGTGCAATCTAGTCAAATTAGAAAACATAAATATAGAAATAAAGAAGGTACCACTTAAATCTAGAAATTTCTAAAATATAGAAAATTTACATTAATCAACCACTACTGTTATGGCACTGGTTACCTAGTTTGCACCACATCCTATGGAAATTGGGGTACTCCTGTGAGCAACCACCATGGGGAAGTACTTGTGCCATCCTTCCATCCACCAAGCCTTGCATGTGAACCTTGGATTGACATGACTTTTGGATTTAATATACCCAAATCAATGCCACACATACACATAAGAAAAGGAAATAATATGACAACCAACAAAATATTTTATACCATAATATCATAGGGGATTCCAATACAAGCAACTAAGAAATCTAGTAACAACTATTTAGAAATCCAATACAAAATAAAATTATCTAGCACAATTCAATATAAATAATCACAAATACTAACCAATCTTGCACATATCTACTTTTTCCTTTGCATCATTTCCTCCTTCATCACAACCTCCATCTAGGTCAATCCAAGATTTAGTATTCCAACATATAGGATACATTCAAAGTACATAAAAACCCAACATACAATCAACACACAAAATATATCCAATATACATCAATCACCAACATTCCATACTAATACATTAAAATAAATTCAACATACAAAATATACCTAATATACATCAATCACCAACAATCCATCCTTGTACATTAAAATAAATTCAACATGTATAATATATCCAACTTATAAAAATCACCATATTTTTGTCCTTCTTTATGAAAATAAACACAACATACATTAGCTTCCAAATATACACGAATCCTTAGCTTCAAAAAATCTATCCATGATACCTTAAGATATTTATTGAACCTACTACACATATTTAAAGCATATGTGATAGTCCTTTTCTAAGGGGATTTCAATCACATAAGCACATCCATATTGCCATTTTGGAAAATCACAAGTCATTTTTTGCCAACACATGGAATATAGATCTTACAAGTAAATATAAATCAAAGTGAAAATCATTGCAGAGAAGAAAATTATAAGAACATAATACATAATTATGTTAGTCATTTATTAAATGTCAAGTTTTACCTGACTTGTATCCTTCCCTTCCTATACAACCAACTTTCATTGTACTAAAATACATGAATATGAAAAATTCATACTTTCAATTCATTTATCCATTCAAAATTATATTTTTCATTTCAAAAATAGATGTTATTGAGGAAGTAAAGTAATGAATAAACTATCATATTTATTTGCTTACAATCATAAAATAATTTGTTGTAACCATATCACCATTATTTACAATTAAATTTAATATAAAAATTTACAAAAATCTTAAAATAGATAATTTCTAACATCATTAAAAAATTATCATATATGTCTCCATAAAATAGAACACTCATCTATAATCTAGCAACATATAATATATACACAACTCTTCTTAGTATTAAAAATATTCTCAATAACACCATAATTTTTAGTACAATTATATAAAGGCTTATAATATACTTAGAATCTATGCTATATAAACCTTCTATTGTTTGAATGAGTTAAATAATTAAGACAAAATTAAAGTGATCATTCATATTATAAAATTCACATCCATGCAAATGATATATGTTTATTTATAGCTATAGTAAAAGGACATCACTATAGAGGAATAAGGCTTGACCACCCACCTCCTCCCAAGGACAATAGATAAATATATCATAAGTTATTTTTTGGTTCTCAATAGGCAACTTATTACCAACAAATTCTATAATTATAGATTGACACAAAGAGATAACATAATAATGTCCTTATCAAGGGTTGCTAGATTTATCATAGGATAGAGTGGAAATATGGAAGAGACTATCTCTAATTTAAATTTTACCAATTTATTGAATTAGTTCCTCATCCTATACCTTATATTAACGCATGTGTGCATTTTTGTAAACTTTTGATTTTCATAATATTTTTCCCTCCATCTTCTTTGATAATAGAACGCCATATCCATGACACACTTTCTAAAAGGGCAAGACACCTATTAGAATGTGAGACCTCCTTACTCCTTGGAGGTATGACATCCATCCTTATTTAGTAAATGGAAACAAATAAACATGACCAAAACCAAAGGTATAAATAAGGAAAACCAACATTTGAATGGTTCTGAACTGTTAGCTTTTGATGATGACGGTAGTAAAGGAAATGCAACCACAAGATATGAAATGTGCAAGCTATGATAAGTAAATAATAATGGCAAGATAATATGCAAGAAAATAATGAGATAGAATTTTGCAATAACTCAAAATATGCCATTAAAGGATGCTTACAAAAATAGTACAATGTAGTATGATGGAGGATATGGACACTCCATAGACTTATATGAAAGAGCATTTTACCCATGCTCCTAATCTATGCTACTCACTATATATTCTAACTAATACACTATGTATGCTATATCTCTTTATATACTACCAATAAAGCCTTTATATATTAATATAGATTCCTTGGCCAACACTCAACCTAACTAACCTTCCTATGACTCATGTACAAGTGGACTCCTTTCATATTTACAGCTTGCACATTGACACATGTATTTATTACATTACTTGAAGTAACTAGCTAAATTTACTCTAAAGTAAACTCCTACTCTAGTTATGTACCAAATGTGGTACATTTACATGACCCAAATGATGTAATATACTCTAACACCACCCTATATTACATTATTTGGGTATTGAAGACTTTAGTCTTCAATATAAATCTTCTTCTTGATATTGGAGTTTGTACTCTTCTGTTTTCTGTGTCCTGTTCAAGCAAGTAGTTAGTATATTTATAAAATGCTATATTTGTTGAAAGAGCTTTGACTTTATGCTCATATATAGGTTCTTCCAGTTCTTCAATTTTTTTCAATCCTTTGAGCTAGGTGTCCTTTCTGATTCCCTTCTTGATACTCCAATTGGGGATAATTGTTTGGATGTTGAGACTATTGCTGATGAGGATTATTTTGATATTACCTTGGTTGGAATCCCCTATTTGGTTGGATTCCATAGTTTGTTTGATTTCCTTGATTCTGATTTCTAGGATTGAATCTGCAGTAATTAGTGTTGTGATATTTCCTCCTACATATATGATAATATTAGTTATTCCATGGTCTTCATCCTTTTTATGATGAAGCAACATTTCTCTTTGGATTATCTTTTGAGACCAATGCATTGTTAGTCATTTCATATTTAACCGTGTTTTCCACCTCATATTCCTGAAGAATATTGACAAACTCATCAAAAGATGTATCTTTACTTAGGATTTGTAAAGATGTAACTAGATGCTTGTAGCTATTTGGAAGTGCTCTCATGGTTACTTGAACAAGGAATTTATTTTCAACCTTTTATCTTAAGGTTAATAATTTTCCATTTATGTCTGCTACCTTCCTTAGGAATAGTTCTATACTTTCACCACTATTCATTTTTAATGAATGTAATTGAGTTTGAAGATTTAATATAGTGGCTTTATTATTCCATTCAAATATATTTCTTAGGATTTTTAAAGCTTCTATAGATGTTGATGCAGTATTAATGTATGGTTGTATTTCATCTATAATGGTAAAGGTTATTATAATTAATGCTTTTGTATCACTTTATTCAAAATTTTGTATCTCTGCATCACTTGTATCAAGTTTAGTTGTTGTTTATTTGACAATTTTCCAAAAAAATTCAAATATCAAAATTGCCTTCGTTTTTTACATGAGGAGTAATTTGGACCTTTAAGTAGTTGGGATTTTGAAAGAAAGAATTTGTTTGATGTCATGATGATACTTGTAGGCTACCTTATGACTCCCTAGTTTAGAGTATGTGAACTAATTTGATAAAACCTATATAAGACTTAGGTTTTGTAGGATTCCTTATGTCTCCCAAGTGATTAGAGTTTGCTATAAGCTTGATAAAGAACTTAGCAATGATTAGTTCACCTTTTGAGTTGATTTTGTAATGTTATGATAATCAACTTCTATGTCACCTTATCTCTCCTATTGATGTATGCACTTATCAATTTGAAGTTCTTTATGGTTGGATTTATTTTGTACTTTGAGTATGAGATATGTATGAGTAGATAATTCTAACTCCTTTAAGTAGATGATAAAAATCCTTCTATTATCCTTAATAGCCAATAGTTTAATATTTCTAAATTACAATAATCTATGTTTGCTGTAGTATACCTTAAATATTTCTAATTTAGAATATTAAAAATAAATGTTAATAATATTTACAATAATAATGTTGCTTTTCAAGTAGTAACCCTTATATCTCCTATGATGTTTAATTATAAATATTAAAGTATTTGTATTTCAACTAAATGATTTGAAATACTATGAACTCCTTTATATGCTTTCAATTTTCTAAGGTTGATTTTCAACATGAAATGAATAGTTTCAACCTTAAGTCTGCACTGTATTACTCATTTAATGAAAGAAATTTTAATTAATGTAGGACCTTACCTTATAATGTTGTATCCTCCTTAATGAATGAGCATTGTAATCCTTCAATATCGAACGTATGACAACAATTGTAGCACATATGTACTCAAGCTTCAATACTCCTTTGACTCTTTGGATATACACTAGATTTTAGCTCTTAAAAACTCCTTAATCTCATTGTTAATCTCACTTAGATGTCCCGTTGGAACTAAATTTGACTTAATAGCTGAAACCCCTAATTTTAAATTTTTGGTTTCAATGTAATAAGTAAAGGTTACGAATTCACCCAAGAAGTTGTTTTCCATTTGTTTGAAATTTTAAAATCAAACTTAGCCATTTTTATTTGAGCTTATGACCGTTATCTCATCATTTAAAAAGTCATTAAGGCCAAATAATTTGAGCGCTCGGTACCATAGTAAAATCGTAGAATACCCAACATTTAAGTAAGGGTCATGGTGATCATAATATTTGGACCTAAGTCAAATTTTAAATCATTAAAGTCCTAAGGTATTAAAAGGATTTAATCAAGGGCCATGGTCTAAAAATCCAAAAATCTAAGCACAATATTAAAGTTTGAAAACATAAAGTTCAAACTAAGGTATTAATTAAAACCTTGAGGGTATGCGTCCCGTTGCGTTAAAAATTGAGCACCTTGAAATAGATCTAAGGGTAGCGCTTCATAAAAGAAGAATCCAATGGTCACACTTGATTTGATTATATAGCTCTTTAAAATGATGTGGTGAAAGGAATTAAAATATAAATTTTTGAAAGAATTATTAATAAAAACTTTAGGAATATGTGCCCCCTTTAGTTAAACAGTGAGCTAATCGGGTGAATCTGATGATAGCACTCGATCAAGATCTAATCGGACGACAGAGCTCTCATAAAAGGGGCATTAAAAAGGACAAAACCCTGCAAGATTTATTAAGATTATTAAATGAGATTAGCAAGGGTCTAATGCATCAGATAATTATACCCCTTTTGGCTTAATCAAAGTTTAAAATCATGTGCCCCTTGGTAACTAACCCCATAGGTTGAGAGAGATCGATGACTACGCCAACATTGATAGAGATCCGATGGCCACGCCAAAATCGAAATCCAAACGATGAAATGGTAATATATCAGGTAACACGAAGGTAAATCTAATATTAATCACTCATTAGTGAGGGTATAATACGTTACTAATTACCCCCTTTCGACTTAAACTAAGATTAATAAAATATAATAATGCACCCCTTTCGGCTATCGAGTATGTGGATTGTAGGATATCTAACGACAACACCTCATAAAATAGAAATCGAGCAGTGGTGCTTTAATGAGCTAATCAGAAGATAATCCAACCAAGACAAAAGTAATGTTTGAATTAAATGGATTAGCATGATATAACAAACTTATGGTTAAGGTTAAAACATGCCCCCTTTGATTAATCAAGCATATATGATGACAACGCTCCATCCAGGTAAAATCAAACCAATGTGCTCTATTCAAAAAGTCAAATTTATCTAATATCATGTTCTAAAGTTGGGGCAAAGGCCTAAGTATAAAATTGAAAAAAAATTGATTAAATGATAATCTGCTTTAAGAGATCACAGGGTAGTGATTAACTTAGGTTTAATCAAATGGTTGCTTTTGTTATGAGACTAATCCCATGGGATAAAAGAAATTGACGACTACACTAATAATCCTCAAGATCTGATGACAGCACACAAATCAAAGATCCAAGTAATGAAATGATCATTAAAATCTGAGGGTAGCGCTCCATTGAGATTAATAGGATCCGATGAAAGTGATCAAGTCAAAATAAAAATAATAAAATACAAGCGAGGCTAATCCGATGGATATCTTCTAATAAATATAACATATGCACTTTCTCTCAAAATAATCCAACAATAGTGCACATTTAAAAAGTAGATCTAATGTTATTCAAGGTGCCTTAAGGTTGGTATAAACGAGTGGACAATAGTGCTTGGTCGAATAACTGATTTGGCATTAAGTTACCGATGAGGTTTAAGAATACCTAAAGCAACCATGATAGAACCTATGATGATCATAAAATAGCAGAATCAATATACTCATGTTTTGAAGGGAATATTGGATAGTTTAGCTCCCAAGAAAAAGATGATCACTTCGTGAAATGCCCAAAAAAAATACCGAGGTAGAAAACCGATATGTGACTCATTTGCAACAAGGCACGTCAAATGGTGCTATGAAGATCAATAACTGAGGTGAAGCTAAATAAATTAGTATGCCTAAGCACTGCAAATCCAGATGATACTCAAGGAAGGAAATATTTGAGCAATCAAAATAAATCTTGTGAATAGTACCCAGATAAAGGCAATGTAGACTAATCAAAATATAAAACCTAACATTCAAGCATGCAATCGAATCATACATATCCACTGAAAATGATAGCATACTATTATTGGAAATGAAATGGCACAAAGTTAGGAGCTAGATATTATTTTCCAGAATGAAAAATACGACAAAATTCATTATTCAAACCCTCGGTTACAAAGCTTAAATACTAGATTAATAACCATAATCTAGATACTTTAGGGAAGGAGGAATAATAGGGAGGAAAGGAAAAATTAACTTAGGAGTCTAACTCCCTGCCGTCCATGCCATCCAATCCTGTCGAGTCAGCTGCCGTCCATGAAGGTAAAAGGTAAGATCCAAAGCTTACAGTTGTAAAAACATTTTTACCCCCTTTTCTAGTAAAACCCTTTTTAAATTCCAACATCCTCCCCCTTAAATTTGAGAGGACTGACTATACAGTCTCTCAACTTTATATATTGAGCTTTAGCCATGCCTTTGGTGAAGATATCTACAATGTTATCCAAAGTGCTACAATATTTTAGCTCAACTATCTGTTGTTCCACCATGTCTCGAATGAAGTGATACTTCATATCTAAATGTTTTGATATGCTATGGTGGATTGGATTGTATGCCAACTGAATGGCATTGATATTATCACAATACAATCGAGTTGGACCACTTTGACTTTCTCCAATCTCTTCAAGGATTTTTCTCAACCATAGGGCTTGAGTACTAGCATGAGTGATGGCTATATACTCAGCCTTAGTAGATGACAATGCTACAATAGTTTGCTTCTTGGAACTCCAAGTTATTAGTCCTGATCCTAGACTAAAATAGTTCCCTGATGTAGATTTCCTATCATCTATATTGCTGCCCCAATCACTGTCACTGAAGCCAACTAATTTCATAGAATTACATTTGCGATAATGGATTCCAAAATCCAATGTACCTTTTACATACCTTAAGATTCTTTTAGTTGCTTGTAAATGCAGCTCAGATGGACTTGCCATAAACCTTGAAACTAGAGAAACAACATATTGAATATCGGGCCTTGTGTTAGTGAGAAACATCAAACTCCCGACCATGCTTCTATAATTGGTCATGTCAACCTTTGGTGCTCCATCTTCCTTGCTCAATTGGATCCCATGTCCAATTGGAGTTGCAACTGATTTGCACTGCTCCATGGCAAATTTCTTGATCATGTCTCAAGCATACTTGTGTTGACATATGAAGATCCCTCTATTTTATTGATGCACTTCCATACCTAGGAAGTATCGCATTAGACCAAGATATTTCATCTCGAACTGTTTCATCATGGAGTTTTTGAACTCCGTATTCATTCTAGTGTTACTACCCATAAATATTAGATCATCCACATACAAACAAACTATGAGAATGTCTACTCCATGCTTTAGGTAGTATAGTGTTGGTTCACTTTTGCTTCTTATGAATCCCAACTTGTTGAAATAGCCATCAATGCATGAGTACCAAGCTCTTGGTGCTTGCTTGAGGCCATAAAGTGCTTTTTTCAATTTGCAAACTAGGTTTTCTTTTCCCTATTCCTGGAAACCTTGAGGTTGTTGAACATACACCTCTTCTATCAAGTATCCATTTGGGAAAGCGCTTTTTACATCCATGTGTTGAACATTCCATCCTTTATGTGCTGCTAAGGAAAGAACTGATCTGACTGTCTCTTGTCTTGCAATAGAAGCAAAATTTTGCTCGTACTCAATGCCATATTTTTGAGTAAAAACTTTCGCTACTAGTCTCGCCTTATGCCTTTCGATGCTTCCATTAGCATTGTACTTGGTCTTGTAGACCCATTTACATCCAACACATTTTTTACCTTTGGGTAGCTTGACTAGCTCCCAAGTATCATTATTTTTTGTAGAGGTGATTTCCTCTTCCATGGCTTCTTGCCATATATTTTGATTACATGCCTTCTCATAGCTAGTTGGCTCTAGTTGTGAACTAGTCAATAAAGCATAATTGACTTCATCTCCTCTAGGTTCATGAGAGTCATCATCCCCATAAAATTGCAAGTTTTCAAGTTTTTGCAAAATTGAATTCATTTCACTAGCTTGGCCTCTAGTGAATCTTCGCTGGAAATTTTGATCCAACATTTGATATGATGGATGATGTTGTAAAGTTCTTCTACCTCTTGATGGAGATTCAATGTCCATTGGTGAAGAACTTACAGATCTTTGTGGAGAAGGACTTGCACTAGTGTCTGATGTACCTGTAGTACTCTTGCTTGAGCTTGGAGGGGGTGTCCCTTTCTTCTTTGGAGACATTTGTTGTACCTACTAAATCTGTGTAGAATTTACATCTTGGGATCCATTATCAATAAAAAATTTTTGATGACCCCATTCTCCCCCTTCATCAAAAATTACATCCCTAGAAAGGATAATCTTGTGGGTCTTGGGATTGTAGAGTCTATAAGCTTTAGTAGACTCACAATACCCTATAAATATACAAGCTTGACTTTTGGGATCAATATTTTTCCTCTTCTCATCAAGAATGTGTGCATATGCTAAAGAACCAAAAAATTTGAGATGCTTTACATTTGGTTTCCTTCCGTACCACCCCTCATAAGGAGTGACACCATCTAAACTAGAAGTTGGACTTCTATTTAGAATATATACACTAGTTCTTACAGCATCAACCCAGTACATATTAGTCAGATGCTTAGTCTGAAGCATTGTTCTTGCCATCTCAACAATGGTGCGATTATTTATTTTGGCTACACCATTCTGTTGTGGGGTATAAGTAGTGGTGAACTGCCTTTTGATCCCATTTGCTTTACAATATGCCAAGAATTCTGTTGAGGAGTATTCACCTCCTCGATCTATCCGAAGACATTTTACATAATTCCCACTTTGTTTCTCTACATTGTTCCTGAAATCTATGAAGCAATCAAAAACTTCATCTTTATGTTTCAAGAAATAAATCCAGCACATGCGAGAAAAATCATCTATGAAAGTGAGAAAGTAAGAATTGTTTCCTAGACTCTTTGTCTGCATTGGACCACAGATGTACGAATGTACTAACTGAAGTGGATAAATCACTCTCCAAGCTTGTCCTTTCGAAAACTTTGATCTTGAGTGCTTTCCCAAAGCACATCCTACACAGACTTCCTTCTGTTCTGTCATTTTGGGAAGTCCTGTCACCATAGCTTGAGAAGTTAGTAATTTCAAGCTAGCAAAATTAAGGTGACCATATCGCAAGTGCCAAAGTACACTTGGATTGTCTATGGCTAGATTTGCAAGTTTAGCTCCCCCTGGCTCGCCAAAATTGAGAGGGAATAACCGATTCTTGGTCATAGGAACCTGTGTGATGACTCGATTACAATTGTTTTTATCAAGAATGAGACATTTTCCTTCATCAAAAACAAGTTTGTAATTGTTCTCCATCATTTGCCCAATGCTTAGCAGATTGTGTTGAAGCTTTGGAGTGTAGTAGATGTCATTCACTATCTTGAGTCCTCATTTTGTTGGAAATTCCATGGTTTCGATGCCTTTGAATTGCAAAGCTTTATCATCCCCTAATTTGATTTGGGATGTATAAGTGGAATCTAGAGTAGCAAATAGATTTTTGCTGCCACTCATATGGTTTGAGCAACCAGTATCCAGAATCCAGGTGTCATTGAGATTATGTTCTGATTGACCATATGAAAGAAAAAGATTAGATTGTTCATCTTCTTCTCCATAGGTTCCATATTGACTGCTGTTGTCTTGAGAAGATTTTGACCAGCAATCACGAGCAAAGTGACCTGTCTTGCCATAGTTGAAACAAGCTGATTTGGACTTGTCACTTCCTCGCCCTTGATTTCCACTTCATCCTGAATTTCCTCCTTGATTTTGGTTTCCACCTCTATTTTGATTGCCTCCTCTGTTGGAGTTGCCTCTGCCTCTACCTTGTCTCTGACCTCTGCCTTGGCCTCTTCCATGTCCTCTTCCAGTATTTTCATTTGAGGTGAAGGCTTTATCATCACCTCCATAGCTAGTGGAAGTAGTCTCCTGTAATCTATCTTCATGAGACATTAGTGATCCGATTAAGGCATCAAATGAAAAAGTGGACATATTTTTTGATTCTTCTATGATCATAGCAACATGATTCCATATTTTTGGAAGTGTTCGCAACACTTTTGTTACAATTGTCTCAGGCTTAATATCCTCGCCAAGTGTAACCATTTTATCAACAATTGCTTTTAATTTGACACAGTAATCACCTACTTTTTCATCTTCTTTCATTTTAATATTTTCAAAATATCTTTTTAGTGTTTGAAGCCTCACTTGCTTCACTTGATCACTACCCTAGAATCCATCTTGTAAAGATTTCTAGGCAGCTTGTGCAGTTGTACAAGCAACGATTCTAGGGAATATATTCTTCTCCAATGTTGATTGAAGATGAGAAAGAGCAGAAGAGTTGCTCTTTTGTCCTTCTTTTAGTGTTTTCTTATCTACGACACTTAAAATTGCCCAGTTTGTGGGTTCTGTGTAACCCTCTTCTACTATGTCCCATAAAAATTTCCCTAAGAGCAAGGTCTTCATTTTGATAGACCAATACTCGTAGTCATATCCATTAAATTCTGGAATAGGTATGTTGTTTCTTGAGTCCATGGTTTCTAAAACACTTTTATTTCTCGGTTACAAAAAAAAGTACTCTACTTTTTAAGAAAGAAGAAAGAAGAAAGAAGAAAGAAGAGATTACAAATTTAAGTCAAATCTAGCTTGACTCACTCTATCACTGATGGCTTGTTCCTCTTGCTGTGGTGCTGCTACTTCTTGAGGAACAAAATTGTCTACTATTTCTTCTTCGTCGTCACTAATTAGAATGATCTCTGGTGGATCTGGTTCTAGAAATTCTACTGAATTACTATAATGAGTATATTTAGTTTCTTGATGTTCAATTGCAATTGATTCGGATTGCTCAAATTCACTCCTCAATGAATTGTCTTCAAAATCAGCCTCGTACCCTGAGTCAGGATGCCTTTGATGTGCGATTACTGCATTTTGAATTTCATTAAATACAACATGGAGTCCGTAACTCCTTACTCTATCATCAAATATTTCTGGATTTGCTCTTGCTAAAATTGCACATAAGGCATGATAACAACCATTCGGTCTTATCATCAATGCCTAGTTACAATTTTACAATTTTTTTTTTACAAAATTAAGCCTCTCGGGCTTTTTAATCTCAATTTGATGATTCCCTAAATCAATCAAAAAAATTTTCCTTTTACAAGAAAATTGCCTCTTAGGCAATTGCTACTATTATATTTTCTTTAAATTTTTTTTATAAACTTATTTAACAAAAAAAAATAATTGTTCTTTTAGAAGAATTAAAAAAAAACAATTATAATTGATTTATTAAATATGGAAATAAATTTGAATTTAAAAAAAAATTAAAACTAAAACTAATTTAAAAAAAAAAAAAACTTTAATCAATAAAAAAAAAGGCAGCGGGCGGGAGTCAAACCCGTGATCAAGCGGGCGGCTACGTCTTAGGCTGGCTCCTCAAGCCAGTCGGGCTGCGTGGCCCGATGGAAGCCAAAGGAGGCTTCCCTCCTTTGAACTGTCGCGATCGCGTAGTTCCAAAAAAAAAACACGGGACTTTAGTCCCACATTGGTTGTGCACAACCAATGTAAGGGTTTAAAACCCTTTGAAGACACAAAGGTCTTCGATTGCCTTCGGGTGATCGTCGATCGAGCCTTTTGCCTTCGTCGTCCGCCACTTGTCGCATCTGTCTCCCACGTTTGTCAGCCACGTGTAGCGTCTGTCTCCCACATGTGTCCGCCACATGTTGCGTCTGTCTCCCACGTGTTTTTGCCACTTGTCGCGTCTCTATCAATCTATCTGCTCGCCACGTGTCAGTCTGGTTAGCTCCTCAATTTGTGTGCTTTGATCTCCTTGAGATTTGCACTGTCCTATGGGCCTCCTCTGAGCTCGTCGATCTACGGGCCTCCTGGACCTCCTCGTGATCCATGTCCACCTGTCGATCACCTCGGGCTCTGTGTTCGTCTGTCTAGCTTGCTCCTTGGGATCCGTGTCCACCGGCTGAGATACCAGATATTGGAAATGAAATGGCACAAAGTTAGGAGCTAGAGATTATTAACCAGAATGAAAAAATGTGACAAAATTCATTATTCAAACCCTCGGTTACAAAGCTTAAATACTAGATTAATAACCATAATCTAGATACTTTAGGGAAGGAGGAATAATAGGGAGGAAAGGAAAAATTAACTTAGGAGTCTAACTCCCTGCCGTCCATGCCATCCAATCCTATCGAGTCAACTGCTGTCCATGAAGGTAAAAGGTAAGATCCAAATGTTACAGTTGTAAAAACATTTTTACCCCACTTTTCTAGTAAAACCCTTTTTAACTTCCAACAACTATGTGAAAGACTAAAATAATCTTGCTAAAAATGCTCATGCCCAAAGCTGATAACTTATAAATAGAGATAGTAAATGAGATATGAAAGGCATTAGTGAGGAAGACAATGGAGTACAAGAAGTATGAATGTATTCATTTTCTGTTCTACAAATACTTAAGGTGAACAAATCACATGAAGAATAAAATATGGTTTTGACTTACAGAAAGTCATTCAATCTGTGCTTTGATAGAATATAGTTAAATGGGAACACTCTGACGAAATATAGTTATGGTAGGAGCTTGTAGATGATTCCAGGTCTTGTTTTCCATTCTCACCTTTCTTCTACTTATCATTGCCTCCCTCTTTCGAGGTATTCTTTCTTGACCATCCTAACATTTTTCTCAAAATTACGCCATCTCACCTCCATCCATAGTGTGAAGCCATACCCTTTCCTTTCTTCTCCCTTCATTATATCGTGTGATCAGTGCCATTTTATTCGATTGCCACTGGAACACCACCCCTTGTATTCACCATCACATCGAGCCCCCTTTTGTCCTTCGTCAAAATTTCATAAAATCAGTCTGGTCGATCTCCACCGGTATATCAGAAGGACCAGAATAAGCAGAAGAAAACAAGTTGCATAAAAGTATAGATCCTTTGTTTAAATGAGCCAAAGGAGAAAGACAAGTATGCCAACCCACATCAGTATAAAAGCTCCCTTTAGACCAAGAGTGCACTGCATTATTAATTTCAGAGCCACTCCAGATGGACAACATATAGAATAAATCAAACTAGGTATTGACAAGTGTAAGGCTAAGAATTGATCGAAAATAATAGATTCAATAACTTGGAGTTATAAATACACCAGTTGCAGTTAGAATCATCATCAAGCAATCAGAGAATAGCATTTTTACTAAGAGGTATACTTGAGTACCTTGCTAGTTGTGCTATTGTATCCCCTTTTGTGTCTATTTTTCTTGCTCATTTCTTATTTTTCCCTTTACTATGCAGGATTTTGATAGAAAAGTGCTCAAGAAGCTGAGATTATTTTTTGTCCTATTGAGCCTGAGATTCAGAGACTCTGTTGTTACTAGATCGGAACAAGGAGAGTAGGAGAGACCTGTTATATTATTTGAACAAAGTATTTTCATTGTATTGATACATTTCTTTGAGAAAAAAAGAGTTAAAAGGCATCCAACCTACTTTGCATGTAATATTTTGAAAAATCAATACAATTCTAGGTTTCATTTCTATAATTTCTTTGTCTTGGCACTGTGTTTTACTACATAATGTATTACATTATTTGAATGTGTTACGTACATTTCTATCATTGGCCAACTTTATGTCTGTTATGATATTCAAATGAACATAATAGTGCCAATTCTTATCAATCCATTTATTTATTTCTCATGTTACAAATGTTGTTAAATTGCTATAACAACCCAATGAATCTAGGCACCGATCTACATAAGGCATAATTAATGGTTATTTTCATTGCTTGGTCATTTTAATACATATAGTGTAATTCTAAATCTGGAGCATGTAACCCATGCATAATATCAATTTTACTGCTGGGGGTTTCCTTACCCATTCTGAATTTTTTCCTGTAGCAATAACCGTTCATAATAAGAATAAAGAGGCAGGTTGACCAGAGCCTATAATAGCTCGTTGGTTTCAAATGATTTCTTGTAGTGTGACAATCGAATCCTATGGATGCAAGAAATGGTTCCAATAGTTTTTTGGTACCGTTGTCGAGGAATGAACTTATATGTTAAATACATATATATATTTTTTAAAATGAAAAACCCTTACGGGGCCACCTTGGTCTGAGAGACCATGAACAGGGGGTTCTACACCGTCAAAGTCACCCGAAAGTCGCAACCAACCCTACCCTTACCAACATTATCAATTGGATTTTGGATACCCAATTCAGCTTTTTGGTAGGGTGGAGATTTGAACCTAGGACCTCCCTTGAGGATTTCCCTCTCCTCTCCAAATCACCTACAACACCTGGATTGTTAAATACATATCTTTTTAGTTTATTTTCCAATGATATTTTTTGTGCTTTAATCCATCAAACTTATGCCAACAATTTTTTGGCACCGTTGCCGAGGAAGAGTTTTTAAATTCTTAACTTTGGCTTTAACAATGCAATTATTTTGATAACGAGCAACCAATAGGAATAAATAACTATTGCTTTAATTTTCTATGATTTGTATGTTCTTTATTTCACCCATGGTTTTCAATTTTGATTTTTTTTACATTTCTTTATTTTTTTGAAAATATTGGTTTCTTGATTTTCTTGAATTATCCCAAGAACCAACCCCTATGAGGATGAGTGTTATTATTAAATATTCTTGATAAAGCATATGTTGTTCTCTCTGCACCCCAGTGCTGGCAACTCTGTATAAACGAATCCAGAAGAAAAAATAAAAAAAGAGAGAGCAGAACATGTTGGCGAACACCAGGAGAAGCGGTAAGGAGCTATTCTCAAAACTCGAGAATCCAGAGGTATTTATACATAATTAGAAAATTCCACTTTTCAATAATACTACTTATAATAGTAAATCAAATTCTAGCGATAAAAAGTATGTAAAGAAAAATAAAGATCAAAATACTATTACTGTTGATATCACTGTAAATGAATATTTGAATTCTGTTATAGAAGATACGTGTGATTATTTTCATTGCCCAATTAATAGTAATACTAGGGTAGATAATCCCTTAGATTATATTCAGGCTACCTAGACCCATATTCCTATAGGTATTGATGCTATGAATTTGAATACTACAGTAACAATGGCATAGGCTAATGTTCATTTATGGAGAACTAATAGATATAGACCTTTTATGTTACCAACAAATATTAATACCTTACCTAATAAAGCACACAAGTGCCTTCCAAAATTTTTAGGAAATAGTGCAGTAACTAGAGAAGATCATATCAAGAGTATCCTATATGCTATGGATAGTATAGAGGTTGAACATGAAGATGTAGTCTTGAGACTATTTTTACAGACTTTAGAAAAAGATGCTAGAGAGGTTCAATTTCCTTCTTGACAATGATATCCTAAACTTCACCAAAATGGAAGCTATGTTTCTAAAGAAATATGGTGAAAGGAAAAATGAACAATATTTGTTAACCGAATTAGCCACCATGAAGAAAAAAGAGAATGAGGCTATTAGTGACTTTAACAAAATATTTTCAAAGACCAAAAATAAAATCCATGCCAATATTAATCCCAGTGATATTCAGTCTATTTATTTCTATAAGAATACCTTTGAAGGAGAGTTTAACTATGAGATGAGGCAAGAAGAAGCCATTACCATTGATGGTTGTATGGAAAAAGTAATGGATATAGAAATAAATATGCTTGAAAGTGGTAATATGAAGCCTTATTCTCTAGAAGTCAACTTACCTAAGAGAAAACCTAAAAGAGTGACATTTGATATACAAAGAAGAACTAAAATTGATCCAATGGAGAAATTGACTAGTCAAATGATTGAGATGTTCAATACCATGAACAACAGGTTATCAAGAATTGAAATAAATAATGGAAATAACGGTGAATATTCACAAAAAAGTCATCACATGTTGACAACTGTCCTCCTTTTAAGAAAACTTTCAATAGGAATTGGGGAAACAACAATGGTTATGAAGAAGAAAATAGGAGTAGGAATAATGGGAACAATAATTGGAAAAACCAAGAATTTGATAGAGATCAAAATAGTGTTCCTAACCCCATACCATCTGCTAATGTAGCATAAGGCTTTTCCTATTTTTTCTCTACTTGTGATGCACCTCATAACCCTAATGCATGTGGAATTCACCTAAGTGACCAATGCAATGTAGATTTACATGCTGATTCAGAAGAGGATATAAGAATCAATGCTTGTTGGTCTATTGAAGATGAATCCAGAGAAAGGTTGTTTGAAGAAGATATAGATAAGTATACTTCAAATCATCATCCTCAAATTTTAGTAGCTAAAGGAACTAAAATCTTGTAAAAATCACATGAGTCAATATATGACAAGATAAAGCAAGGGAAATTAATCCCCAATTCTCAAGAAGTTAAAGAATTAGAGTCTACCCCAGACAGGACAAATAACGCTTCTACAAGTGAAACAAGGAAACAAACTTATACAAATAAGAATATCAATAAATAGAGAACTGATAAAACCCTCAAAAAGATCACTCCTGAAGTAGTAGAATTAGAGGAAGATATTCCCATAGAAGAAAGTAATAAACCACTAGATATAAAAAAGATAGAATTTGATGTTGGGTCAGAACTCAATAAGCAAAATATAAACATCATATTTGGAGAAATTATGAAAGTTCAACAATACAGAGAACAAGTTTGCAGAGCGTTTAGACTAGTGGAACAAAAAGAAGATCCAACTTGTCATGTTGCTAGACAAAATCAACATGATGCAAGATCACCATCCTCTGTCAGACCTTTCTATGTATCATTAAGGTACAACTCACATGAAGGAGAAAGATATGTCATTCATAACTGCATGTTAGAGAGTGGAGCCTCACACAATATCATGCCCAAACTAATAGCTGATCAAATGGGATTAATCTGCACTAGATATTCTACCCCTGTTTCTATAATGGACAACAGATAAGTTCCTTGTGTGGGAGTGATAATTGGATTGTTGGTTTTCTTAGATCAACACCTCAAAAAGGGCATTCATGGATGTTGCAGTAGTTGATGTTGACCCATTCTTCTCTTTATTACTTAGTAGACACTAGGCAAAGCAACTATGAGGTTTAATTCAATTGGACTGGTCCTATGCTATAATATCAATAATGGATAAAGAGAACATAATATTACGAAGAGAACCATTCAACAAGCACTCTGTAGAGTTAATTCAAACTGATGAAACCTTGATAAATTTAGTAAAATCTATGGAAGAGAAAGGTATGGGATTTTATTCCATATGGTACAACCCATTCCTGGTGGAAATACCAGAAGCAAAAAACATGAATCCAAAAATTATGAAAATGGTAGATGCTAAAATAGATAGAGTATTAACCCAAGAAATGTGGACCATGTATTTTGATGGAGCTAAATCCTAATATAGAGTAGGTGTAGGTGTTAATTTGACTGATATTAAAGGAAATTACCTTGGTATTCCTTAGAGACTGGAATTTCCTTGCACAAAAAACATAGTTGAGTATGAAGCTTTACTACTAGGGTTAAAGAAAGTGAAAGAATTAGGTATTAACTACTTGAATATAATAGGGGATGATGAGCTTATTATATAGCAGATCAAAGATAAATATTAGACCAAACACCCCAGGCTTAAGCAATATAAAAATGCAACATTGGAAGAAATTGATAAATTTTTAGCTTTCAATATCTCATATATTCCTAGAGAAAAAAATCATGTTGTAGATATTTTAGCTATAAATACCTCAGGTCTAGATCACCCAGAGATAACCATAAATATATGGATATATTTCCAACTATTTCAATCTATAAGCCTTCTATGCCACATAACATAGTCTATCTGCAGGTATTTCCAAATAATATAGATATTAAGGATTTTATGACTCTGCAAAATCAGTATGTAGATATAATCTATGATGAAAAGGATGAAGATAAGCTAAAAGACCAAATAGGAGAGCCAATAGAAGTAATCTAGTTGAAAAAAATAGGATACCCAAAGGATTGGTTTCTATAGAAATTCTATTTGATGATTTTGACAAAGCTTATGAGCCTTTACATAGAGAAGTAATATCTGAAGACATTAACATTGGTACAATGAAAGAACCCAGAATAGTGAAAGTAGACATGGCCTTACCTGCTAAAGAAAAAGCTGGATATATTAGTTTCTTAAAAAAGAACAAAGAACATTTTGCTTGGACTTATGAAGACCTTAAAACTTTCAAAATAGATGTAATGACGCACATAATACCCCTGAAAGAAGATTCCAAACCATTTAGATAGAAATAGAGGAAGTACATCCCAAATCTGCACCCAATAATGCAAAAGGAGGTACAAAAATTGCTAGATTCCAAAATAATCAGAAAGATAAGATTTTCTTCCTGGATATCCAATTTAGTACCAGTCAAAAAAAAGAATAGTGATATCAGAATCTGTGTGGATTTTAGAAATTTAAACAAGAGTTCTTTGGAAGAAAATTTCCCATTGCCCAATATGGAACAATTATTGCAAGCAGTATTTGGCTCAACTAGATTATCTCTTTTAGATGGATTCTCAGGATACAATAAAATTTAGATAAATCCAGAAGACAGACATAAGGCAACATTCACTACACCTTGGGGCACATTTGAATATTTAAGAATACCTTTTGGACTGATGAATGTAGGTGCTACTTTTCAAAGAGCAATGGAATTTGCTTTTAAAGGATTAATGTTCAAAATTATAGTGGTGTACCTAGATGATATCACAATATTTTCTAAGAATCCAGAAGATCATTTAGAACATTTGACTGCAGTTTTTACTTGGTGTAAAGAATTTGGAATTTCTCTAAATCCCAAGAAGTGCATATTTGGGACAACCCAAGGAAAGTTATTAGATCATATAGTCTCAGAAAAAGGAATAAGTATTGATCCAAAAAGAATAGAGGCTATTACCAAAATTCTCCTCCTAAGAACTTAAAAAGAGTTAAGTCATTCTTTGGCAAGATAAATTTTGTTAGAAGATTTATTCCCAATTTTGCAGAAATGACCAAACCTATAAATGACATGGTTAAAAAAACTAGAGAAATAAAATGGACAGTAGAGAATATGGAAGCATTTAACAAAATAAAAAAAGCCATATCAACCACTCCAGCCCTAAGTTGTCCAGATTATGAAAAATATTTTAATATCTATTCTTGTGCATCCGAACACTCCATTGTTGTAGTTATTTCATAGAAAGGTGATGAAAATAATGAAATGCCAATAGCCTTCATGAGTTCGGGTCTGAAAGGAGCACATATTAAATACACCTTGCTAGAGAAACATGCTTATGCAGTCATCCAATCCTTAGAATACTTCAAAGGTATATTTGGCTCAAATAAAGTTTACTACTGTATCCCTTTTAGAGAAATAAAATATATTTTTCTCAATAAGAGCCATTATGAAGACCAACAATATGGATGGTAAAGATTTTGCAATATGATGCTGAATTCAAAATAGTTAAAACTATCAAAGAGCAAGGTTTGGCTAAATTGTTGGCCAACAAGGAAGAAGAATGATTTGAAAATGTTCTCACAATAGACGAGGCATATGATGTCAGAAGAATCAATAATACCGAATGCAAATGGTATGAGGAAATTTTGTCATACCTACAAACTCTTTTATTACCTAAAGATATGTCAACAAACAGAATGAGGTCAGTCAAGCTTCAAGCCCAAAAATATTTTATACAGAATGGTGTGTTGTACTAGAAGTACCCTGATGGAGAACTGTTAGTCTGTTTATATGAAAGTGAAATCCCAAAAATAATTAATGAATTTCATGATGGTTTCTATGGAGGACATTTTGTTCCAAGAACCACAACTAATAAAATTATGAGAGCGGGATATTATTGGCCTTCCATTTTAAAATATGTATATAATTATGTTAGGAACTATCATAAATGCTAGGTTTTTGTAGAAAAAAAGTAGTTTGTAGCCATGCACCTCAACCTAGTACTCATTGAAGCACCATTCACCCAATGGGGTATTGATTTAATTGGAGAGATCAAGCCTAATTCATCTGGCCAGCACAAGTGGATCATAACTGCAACATATTACTTTACCAAGTGGGTAGAAGCTGCACCCCTAAGAACATCCACTACTGCCACTATCATCAAATTCTTGGAAGAGAATATTCTAACCAGGTTTAGAGTTCCTCAAAAACTAGTTACAGATAATGCACAGTATTTTGTTTCATATGAAATTATAGAGTTTTGTGTTGAATATGGAATTGAGTTATCCCATTATACTAATTATTACCCCCAAGAAAATGGTCTAGCTGAGTCATAAAATAAGAATGTAATAACTAGAATAAAAATATAATTAGGTAAGAACAAAAGAGGGTGGGACAGTGAACTTAAATTTGCTCTATGGGCTAATAGGCTATCTGTTAAAAGAAACACAAGAAGAACCCCCCATAAGATGGTATATGGAGAGAAATCCTTATTACCTTCAAGAATAGAAAAATTGGCACTTTCCCTCTTATTGCAAGACCATGAAAACCCCAATCCCATACAAACAAGGCTTGACCAAATTATCCTGTTAGAAGAGCAAAGAAGAGAGACCCTTAAAATAATGATGGAACAAACCTAGAAAACCATGAAATTGTTTAATAGGAAATCCAAGGATACTCCTTTTTATCAGGGAGATACAATCATCTAATGGGACCCTAAAAATGACAAGCATGGTGATAAAGGAAAATTTGAACCTAAATAGATTGGTCCATACCAAATAGCCCCATGTTATATGTTAGAATACTTACAAGCTGCAGAACTTGCAGGGAGAACTAATGGCTATCCCAATTAATGGCCAACACCTCAAAATGTACAATCCTTGTTGAAGATAATATATATATATATATATATATATATATATATATATTAGAAAAACAAAAATCCCCAAAAATAGAGTGATTTATTTTAAGCTTTTCTTTTCTTGTTTGTTTTAGTTCTGAGTTCACTGTTACACATGGTTTTATTAGTATGACAAGTATGTATTATTGTGGATTCCTCCAAAAACAATAAGAAGAAGGAGATTTATTTTAGACTCTGATGAGATTTACAATTTTTCAAATATGAGTGTTTATGCAATAGTTATTTGATATGAGATAAAACATGATGAAAACAGAGTTGATTGAAACATCAAATCCTCACATTACAAATGATACTTAAGGTTACTTCAAAGGTCCAAAGAACCAAGTTATATTTGAGAGGGTGGTTAAGTTAAAAATCATTACACTCATCTTTTATAGCTAGAAACTAATCCTCAACTCAGGCATACTCGTTGCACAATTTGCTTATATCAAATACTTCTCTAACGAGGAAGAAAAATTACAATAAAGTAAAATTGAGTCACTTCCTGAGATATATTGGAAAACCTCTACCGGGGCTATAGACACTTGATTGGTAGTAGGGTAAAATCGGATGGGATTAGAAGCAACTCCATCGGGGCTATAGACGCTTGACTAGTAGTGGAGCCCTGCAGAATGGTGAATTTTTTTTAAAAGAGTGAAATCACATATTAGGCTTAACTGTTTTGCTCAGATATGGCAAAGTTCTGAAAGACTTAGAAATCAAAATAAATGCACAAACACACACATGGGCATAATCATGATGGAGCAAAAAACTTTGACAAATTTTGTGTAATCATATCTTATAACTTAGCTAGAACAAGCATTACAATATATCTAAAAAGCTCATCTATTTCTAAAATTCTAGCCCTATTTTTCCAAAAGTGAATAAAAGGGAATTACAAATTTTCAATACTCTATTACTTTGGTGTCCTGTCATTTGTATAATTTTTTAGTTTTAAAAGTGTTATATTTTGTTTTTCAAACTTTGCCTAAGCAGTCAAGATGATTTGAATTTTTGTCCAAAATTGAAATAAAACCAGGATATTTTGTGGTTCTCAAGTGCCTCATGTTTTCAACACATTGTCCTAGTCAGAGCCTATGTTGGAGCCAAATTTGACTCAACATCTGAAACCCCCAATTTTAAATTTTTGGTTTCAATGTAATAAGCAAAAGTTGCTAATTCACCTAAGAAGTTGATTTCCATTTGTTTGAAATTTTAAAATCAAACTTAGCCTTTTTTATTTGAGCTTATGACCATTATCTCATCATTTAAAAAGTCATTAAGGCCAAATCATTTGAGTGTCTAGTACCATAGTAAAATCGTAGAATACCCAACATTTAAGTAAGGGTCATGGTGATCATAATATTTGGACCTAAGTCAAATTTTAAATCATTAAAGTCCTAATGTATTAAAAGGATTTAATCAAGGGCCATGGTCTAAAAACCCAAAAATCTAAGCACAATATTAAAGTCCAAAAATATTAAGCTCGAACTAAGGTCTTAATTAAAACCTTGAGGGTATGCACCCCGTTGCATTAAAAATCAAGCACCTTGAAACAGATCTAAGGGTAGCACTTCATCAAAGAAGAATCCAATGGCCATGCTTGATTTTATTAAATATCTCTTTAAAATGATGTGGCCAAAGGAATTAAAATCTAAAGTTTTGAAAGAATTATTAATAAAAGCATTAGGAACATGCACCCCCTTTAATTAAATAGTGAGCTAATCAGGTGAATCCGATGATAGCGCTCGATCAAGATCTGATCGAATGACAACGCTCTCATAAAAGGGGTATTGAAAAGGAAAAAACCCCACAAGATTAATTAAGACTATTAAATGAGATTAGAAAGGGTCTAACGCATCAGATAATTATCCTCCTTTCGGCTTAATAAAATTTTAAAATCATGTACCCCTTGGTAACCAACCCCACAGGTTGAGAGAGATCTATGGTCATGCCAATATTTATCGAGATCCGACGGTCGTGCCAAAATGAAATCCAAACAATGAAATGGTAATAAATCAGGTAACATGAAGGTAAAGGTAAGATTAATCATGCAAATATTGAGGGTATAATACGTTGCTAATTACCCACTTTTGGCTTAAACCAAGATTAATCAAATATAATAATATGCCCCTTTCGGCTATCGAGTGTGCAGATTGCAGAATATCTAATGGCAGTGCCTCATCAAAGAGAAATCAAGCGATGGTGCTTTAATGAGCCAACCGAAAGATAAGTCTACCAAGACAAAAGTAATGTTTTAATTAAATGTATTAGCATGATAGATCAAACTTATGGTTAAGGTTAAAACATGCCCCCTTTGATTAATCAAGCAGATCTAACGACATTGCTCCATCTAGGTAAAATCGAATGGATGCGCTCTATTCGAAAAGTCAAATCTATTTAATATCATGTTCTAAAGTCGGGGTAAAATTATAAGGATAAAATTGAAACAAATTTGATTAAATGATAAACTATTTTAAGAGATAACAGGGTAGCGATTAACTTAGGTTTAATCAAATGGTTGTTTTTGTTATGACACTAATCCCGTAGGATAAAAGAAATCGATGGTTGCACTAATCCTCCTCAAGATCTGACTAGAGTGCATAAATCAAAGATACAAGTAATGAAACAATCACAAAAATCTGACGGTAGCACTCCATTAATATTAAAAGGATCTGACGACAATGATCAAGTCAAAGTCAAAACAATAAGATACAAGTGAGGCTAATCCAATGGATATCTTCTGACAAATCCAATGGATGTGCTCCCTCTCAAAATAATCCAATGACGGTGCATATTTCAAAAGTAGATCTAATGTTATTCAAGATGCCTTCAGGTCGGTATAAATGAGCAGACGATATCGCTTGGTCGAACAACTTATCTAGAATTAAGTTACTGATGAGGTTTAAGAATACCAAAAGTAGCCATGATAGAACATGTGATGATCATAAACCAAAAAAATCAATAGACTCATGTTTTTAAGGGAATATTGGATAGTTTAGCTCCCAGGAAAAAGACGATCACTTCATGAAATACCTAAAACAAATACCAAGGTAGAAAATCAGGATGTGATTCATTCAAAACAAGGAACATCAAATGGTGCTATGAAGATCAACAACTAAGGTGAATCTGAATAACTTAGTACACTTAAGCACTGCAAATCCAGATGATACTCAAGGAAGGAAATATTCGAGCAATTAAAATAAATCCCGTGAATAGTACCTAGATAAAGTCAATGAAGACTAATCAAAAGATAAAACCTAACACTCAAGCATGCAATCAGATCATACATATCCACTAAAAATGATAGCATACTATGTGAAAGACTAAAATAATCTTGCTAAAAATTGTCATGCCTGAAGCTCATAGCTTATAAATAGAGACAATAAAAGAGAGTTAAAAGGCATCAGTAAGAAAAATAATGGAGTACAAGAAGTATGAATGTATTCATTTTCTATTTTGCAAATACTTAAGATGAAGAAAGCACATGAAGAATAAAACATGGTTTCGACTTACAAAAAGTCATTCAATACGTGCTTCGACGAAATATAGTTACAAGGGGAACACTCCGATGGAATATAGTTATGGTAACAGCTTGTAGATGCTTCTAGATCTTGTTTTCCATTCTCACCTTCCTCCTACTTATCACTGCCTCCCTCTTTCTAGGCATTCTTTCTTGACCATCCTAACATTTTTCCCAATGTTACGCCATCTCACCTCCATCCATCATGTGAAGCCATCCCCTTTCCTCTCTTCTCCCTTAATTCTATCACATGATCAGTGCCATTATGTCCTACTGCCACTGGCATGCCATCCCTTGTCTTTACCATCACGTCGAGATTCCTTTTGTCCTTCGTCAAAATTTTATAAAATCAGTCTGGTTGATCTCCACTGGTATATCAAAATGATCAGAATAAGTAGAAGAAAACAAGTTGCATAAAAGTATAGATCCTTTGTTTAAATGAGCCAAAGGAGAAAGACAAGTATGCCAACCCACATCAGTATAAAAGCTCCCTTTAGACCAAGAGTGCACTGCAATAGTAAATTTAGAGCTGCGCCAGCTGGACAACATATAGATAGATCAAACTAGGGATTGACAAGTGTAAGGCTATGAATTGGCCAAAATAATAGATTCAAGAACTTGGAGCTATAAATACACTAGTTGTAGTCAAGATCATCATCAAACAATTAGAGAATAACATTTTGCTAAGAGGTATACTTGAGTGCCCTGCTAGTTGTGTTGTTGTATACCATTATGTGTCTATTTTTCTTGATCATTTCTTATTCTTACCTTTGTTGTGCAGGATTTTTATAGGAAAGTGCTCAAGAAGCTGATATTATTTCCTATCCTATTGAACCTGATATTTAGAGACTCTACTGTTACTAGATTGGAACAAGGAGAGTAGGAGAGACCTGTTACATTATTTGAACATAGTCTTTTCATTGTATTGATATATTTCTTTGAGAAAAATAGAGTTAAAAGGCATCCAGCCTACTCTACATGTAATATTCTAAAAAATCAATACAATTCTGGGTTTCATTTCTATTATTTCTTTATCTTTGCACTCTGTGTTACTACATAATTTATTACATTATTTGAATGTGTTACGTACATTTCTGTCGTTGGCCAACTTTTATGTCTGTTATGATATTAAAATGAATATAATAATGTCAATTCTTCTCAATCCCTTTATTTATTTCTCATGTTACAAATGTTGTTAAATTGCTATAACAACCCAATGAATCTAGGCACCGATCTACATAAGGCATAATTAATGGTTATTTTCATTGCTTGGTCATTTTAATACATATAGTGTAATTCTAAATCTGGAGCGTGTAACCCGTGCATAATATCATTTTTATTGTTGGGAGTTTCCTTACCCATTATGAAGTTTTTCCTATAGTAATAACCATTCATAATAAGAATAAAGAGGCAGGTTGACCAGAGCCTATAATAGCTCGTTGGTTTCAAACTATTACTTGTAGCGTGACAATCGAATCCTATGGATGCAATAAATGGTTCCAACATGTCCCTTGACTTCTCTACACTAATCCTTGCTTTGATTGTGCATCTATTTCTCTGTGTTTCTTTCTACAAGTGCTCTTAATATGGTGGCTAGAAATATGCTTCTCTTATCCTCAAACAAATGCCAAGTGGCACTAGGTATTATCCAAAATGCTTGGTCTCTTCCTTATGTGGCATAATGCTCAATATGGATATTTGGAAAATTTTATGCAATGGGGTGTAAGCCTAGTTGTAAATCCTAAATGCAATATCCTTCTTGAATGTTAGGAATAATAATAATGAGCATTACTTTGATGAGCACTCTTCCTTCTTGAATGTGGGTGTTAGGACATGAGGATTCTCTTACACCTTTGTGCCAAGTGGTATAATATTTCTTCCTTGTTAAGACAAGTGTTCATTCCTTGCATGCAAACTTACCTTCAACATTCCAATTCCTTAAAACTCCTTAATGCTTATTCTTGTCAATTATTTACAATATTTATTTACCTCCTTTGTGACATCAAAAAATGGGATGACTCCTTTTCTCCAATGAATAAGGATGATGTATTCCCTCAAGGTTGGATCCAGCTATGAAAATTCTCAAGCATTGCAATGGAGGTTTTATGATGCTTCCTTTTGATTGACGGTTCTTCCATATTAGGGCTTTGGTAAGGTATTTATTGTATGCAGCTTGTGATTCGTTGCCCTTAGTATTATCCTCCTTGCAATGAGTGTTAGTTTCTTATGTAGGATTGTTGACGTTGCAGGTCACTTGCTATGTAGGCATTGAATTGGTATCTTGTTACACCTTGGTGAAGCGAATAATGAGCCCTTTGGACCAGCTCTACACTTAAGTACCTTGACTGGGCTTTCACCTTACTTCTGGTAGATGTTGATCCCATTTAAGATGACTCCTCTTCAAGCACTTTTGATAATTCTAATAGCGATTGCTTATATATAGGATCAAGAGCAACATAAGGTGTCCTTAAGACACTTATCTTTGGTCTTATTTTAATAAAATAGTAGAGACATTTGTGCTTGTATAACCTTGTAATATGCTCTTATTTACACCTAAAATTTGAGATTCTCCTAGTCTTGTTTTGTAGCTCCTTCTACTAGTTTTATGGTGGCTTTCTTATCCACTCCTTGGAGTAATATTAACTTGTTTGGTGGCTTCTCTAGGCCACAACAAGTTGTAATTTTTATGCATCTAATAATATCTCTAATCACTTTGATAGTATGTTTATTTGTGCTCTTTGGTCTTAACTTAACAACCAATGCACATAATAACCTTTAAGAGTAATAAGTTTAATGCACTTAAAGAATAGCTAGCATAGTGCAAATTACTCCTTCAAAGTTACTAATAATATATACTAATAGTCTCTACAAATTTCTCCTAAGAGTAATGTCTTCTTTATAAAGAACTCTTAAAAGCAATCTGAAACTTGCACTACAATCAATGTTGTAGGATGTAGTCTTCTTAGCTTTTAGATAGATAATAGGAAGATAATATTTTTCTTTCTGTTGAAATATATCTAACTTCTATTTCAATGTGCAGGTATAAACCTTAAAATTAACTATCTTCTACACTCCCTTGAATACTATAACATGTAATATTATCTTTTTAACTTTTAAAGAACTAATATGGTGTTTAATGGAACTTGATAACAAACCAAATTAAAGTTCAACTAATAAACCTATTTATACCCAAGTTGCTTACCTTAATAATATTTATAGATGAAGGATTTCTAGGTGATTAGATTCAACTTATTTGATGCCCTAGGTCTGATGAAATCATAGCTCTTATTGGTTGTCCAAAATAACTCTTTAACTCACCAATTTGTAGCTTTCTAGTTCTTTTGACTTGCTACTTGGTTTTGTAGCTTGATGGTTTCAACTTCTCCTTCAAGATGTATCCTAGAAATTTAAATTTTAGTAGCTAGTAATATTGTCCTAATTGTTCCCTTGTTGCAACCCATATTTTCATCGAAATGCTATCCTTGAATCTAAAAAATTTGGTAGGGAACTCTTCCAAATTGTAGCTAAGATTTCCTTTAAGAATCCTTCAGTATTTTGTTGTAGATCTAGCAAATCCCTATCTCTGAAATGTGTCTTCTAGCTATCAAAGGCAATATTCAAATATATTGGATTTGATAGGCTTATTTTGTCTTATTTATCCTTCAACCTCCTTGTCATGATCTAACTTAAATCTAAAGGTCTTCTTCTCAAGAATTTGTATGTTTTAAGGTCTTCACTAGTCTCCTTAAAAATTTGGTAAACTTGCCAAATCCTTCTCTCTTTGGCTTGTTTTCAGATGGTGATAATTGTCCCAAGTTATTTACTATCAAGAACTTCTCCTTGGTAGTAGCTTTATCCAATGAGTTCTTCTAGGAACTCCTTCAATGGCCTTCTTTGAATCTCCTTCAATGAGGTTCACCAAATCTTCTCCTTGAGACCTCTTCTTTAGGGTATTCACTATTGCAGCTTCTTTGGTCTTCTAATGAGATTTTTTTCAACCTTCGACTCTGGAAGTTTGCCAATGAGATCTTCCTCTTGGATATTTGAAATCTATTGCTTCAGGAATGAGACTTTAAATATTCCTTCTCTATCTCTTCCAAGACTGGAAGTTCTTCAATGAGACATTCTGTGGATCTCTTCAGCTTCTTATGGATGAAGTCTTCAATCTCCAATCTTCTTTGAGACTTTTCTCTAGAGTCTTCTTCACAAATATACAACAAGGCTACTATGGCCTTTTCTTCATCTACACTATTCATGTTTGTAATATGTAGTAATGGGATATTTTCTGCAAGCCTTCAAATATCCAATCCTTCATTTGTTTCTTTTAGTTCTAGATTGATTCTAAATAAAATATTCTTCCTAGATATTTGTAAGAAGCTTCCCAACTCGCTTTAAATCTTATTTTCCTTCAATAAAGTATTAGGACTTTAATGGAAGAAATTATAGATCTATAGATATTCTATTTTTACTAGTTGATTTGTAAGTCTAATGGAATGAACGTTGAGTCCTAGTCTTCATGAGTTTTTCTACAACTCTATGGAAAGACTCTAGCCAAATGCAATCTCAAAAATTTTGAAACTGAGATTTATTATCTATACTTAATCTCACTTGTGGCTCTTCTATTTTTTTTGGACCTAATATGGCTCTCTCACTAGATTCTATTGATCTACCATGGCTCTGATACCATTGTTAGCTTTTGATGATGATGATAGTAAAGGAAATGTAACCATAAGATATGAAATGTGCAAGCTATGATAAGTAAATGATAATGGAAAGATAATATGTAGGAAAATAATGAGATATACTTATGCAATAACTTAAAATATGTCATTAAAGTATGCTTACAAATATAGTATAATACAGTATAATGGAGGATATGGAAACTCCACAAACTAGTATGAAAGAGTTATATTGTATCCATGCTCCTAATCTATGCTACTCACTATCTATGCTAACTAATACACTATGTATGTTATATCTTTGTATATATTACCAATAAGACATTTATATAGGAAGATAGGTTCCTTGGCCAACACTCAACCTAACTAACTTTCCTATAACTCATGTACAAGTGAACTCCTTGCACATTGACACTTCTACATTTATTACATTACTTGAAGTAACTAAATAACTTTACTCTAAAGTGAACTTCTACTCTAATTATGTATCAAATATGGTACATTTACATGACCCAAATGATGTAATATACTCTAACATGAACTCATAATATAATACTAAATACCTTACAAGCCACACAATAACTACTATACCATGGTTCCATGGTGAGAGGAGAGTTCTTGACACACCTCAAAGTCCTCAACCTGATATCCTCCTTGGCATTCTTGTGGGATAAAAATAACCAACTGTAAGTGGGATTTAAAACCATATACTTCATAATAGATGTTTATTGAATTAAGTCCCAATGCCATGAATTAGTCAATATTGGCAATTTAGAATTGGTAAGGCCTTATTATAAAATTCACATCACTACTTTGGAAGACCTAGAATGTAAAAATAAAAATAAAAGGGAAAATAATTTGACTCTAAAAACTTCCTTTCATTTTTCTTAAAAATTATAATTTTATATAGGTAGAATAACAAAAAATACCTTTCTTGCCTCTTACGTTGTAAATGACTTAAGTAACTCATCCTTGAAATCAAAAAACACAAGAGGTTTCAAAAAAAAATATTTGCATGTCCAAGTAATGTTATTCCATATCTCCTCTAATACCATGTTGGATTTTACAATCCTTGGCTAAAACAATTAGAAGTAAACATAATTCATATTATAAAATATAAAGAATGAAAGGAAAAATAAATAACCCACAAGAGAGGAGGATGCCCTTAGGCACGTAAAATAATAAAAAAAAATATCATTATCAATACATTAGACTAGGCAAAAGAGACGAATAAATACCTCAACAATTAATTATAAATTATGACTGTTAATTGATATAGTTTTAGGATGATGATATAATAAGATTGACTATCACAAAGTTAAATCTTGAACTCATAAGCTAAATACATAAATCCTTATTAAAGACCATACAAACCTTCGTAGATTTGTATAAGTAATTATATCAGACAATGTCAACATTGGTAAAATAAGGTCAGACGACATGTTTCAAGAAAAACAAAGATGAATAAATTATAACCAATAAAAGTTCATATATTTTTAAATTATAATAAATATAATAAAATGATTTATAATAATATAATTTATTACAAAATTATAATAAACAAATTAATTAAAATAGTATAATATAAATAAAGAATAAATATACAATATTTTTATTTGAAAGACATTCTTAATAACCCTATACACAATGAAGAATTGAAACATCTTAATAATTGGATACAAAATATAAATAACATTTTCATTTATTTATATAAAATTTTGTGGATGTTATTAAAAATTTTAAATATAATTTTTAATTTAATAAAATATTTCATGATTATTTTGTTGCACTTTAATACCTATTTAAGTAACACATTTTCACATGATCCTATGTCTATCTACCTAACCCACATTTTCACATGATCCTATGTCTATCTACCTAACCCACATTTTCACATGATCCTATGTCTATCTACCTAACCCATTTTCACCTATTTAAGTAACACATTTTCACATGATCCTATGTCTATCTACCTAACCCACATTTTCACATGATCCTATGTCTATCTACCTAACCCATTTTCACATGGTCCTCATCCCTACTATAACATAGTTATGCATGACAAACTAACGACAAGAGAAAAAGCTTTGAAGTTAGCTTCGCATTTGAAATTATGGAAAAGTTATAAAGAAAGAAAGAGAGAAACATGTTCCTAGTACAGCTTTGTTGCAAAAAATTATTGAGATTCCAAACGTCATACGCCTCTTCAAACCAAATATATGTTTTTTCCTCTTCATCCTATATTTTATTGTAGCGATCATTCCGTCGAAGAATTTTGAGTTGCTCGTCCACTCAGCACAGCACATGAAATAAGTAAGTAGCTTAGCTTCTACCAGTAAGTCTGGTGTTTTTTAAAGGAAATTTGAAACCTCTTGGCCATAAATGTCTACAAACTAATAAATCAAGAAAGAAAACGTCGTCCTAGCTCTGTATTTTTCCTTTGAGGCATTTGAGTTGCATTGCTCTTGTTATGGATTTTGTCTGAACTGTTATGTTATGATAGTGATGAGTTTCTCATAAATTTTGTTTGCACTGTTATGTTATGATAGTGATGAGAATGTGGTAGTGTTTGAGAAAATAGGTAATCAAGCCGATGCTGACTAAAGTTAAACTGTGAGCAGGAATAACAAGGAAAATGGAATTACTTAGTGCAGGCGAACAAATCCATCAGGATAATAGCGCTATGAACAAGAACGAAAGAGGAACAGGAAAAGAGGATGACAGTAGGCGGAGGGTTGCCAGAGGCCCAAGAAGTTGTACTTGTGCTGGTGGTGCAAATTTGCAAAGCATATATGCGGTCCCATGGGAAGATCACAGAGTTGTTAGTAGAGAATATCAATGTTCAGGAACGCAAGCGTTGATGAGAGTCACGCTGTTAGCAGCAGGATTTGTAATAGGGGCCAGAGGAAATTCAGCGAGACTGATAGGGCAGGCTACGGGGGCGATCGTCCAATCCTGGACAGAAACCGATACAATTCCCGTTGCCACTCGATTATTCCGCATTCAAGGCAAGAAGCGTCTTGTTCAGGCTGCCGTTCATGTCATCGACCAAGCAGTCGCTAAATACAGGGATTTATGCGAGCGCAAGAGGAGAGGAGAGTTCGTTCAACGAGAGCATATCATCGACGGCGTTGAGTTTTACTATCAACCTCCTCCCAAGAAAGCCTTCCAAAATAACAGCACCTCTTCCGTCGAAGATGGTCGATTTTCGCTGCTTCAATCTAGTCCTAATCCTGTGACTACCACTACCCAAAACAATTATAAGGCTGCCACTGTCCATAGAAATAGTCCTAATAATCCTAATATCATGGGAAACAATGTGTGGTCGATGCCTCAGTTTCACAGCCGTTGGAAACACCAGCTTCCATCCAGAAGAACTTTAAATATGAACTTCAAATGCCCTTATTGCTGCCCTCTATTCTTTGACTGCCATAGCTTTGGCAACGGCCTGAAAGGTGGGCTGGACAGCCTGAAACAGGAGAAACTCTTCAACGAAGAATTTGGAGGACCCTCCTCTTCTGTAGAAGCGAATATGTCAGCAGATGAGGTTATAGCCTTGGAAGAGAAAATGGGCAGCTTAAGGCTAGAACAAGCTGAAGCAAACGAAAAGAGAGTGGTAGATCTAAGGGCACTTTTGATACAAAAGAAAGAAAGACATGAGCAGATGAGCTCTAGTTTGTTCAGTTACTTCGGCCGTGGAGAACAATTTCCTATGCTTTCTGCCTCAATGTCTTCCCTCCATATGAATACCAGCAACAGTCATAACCATATGCCTCCTCCTCCTTCTTCTCCTGCTGCCTACAACAGAGTTTCAGTTGCACCTTTTGATTTTTCGTCCTATAACTCTTTAGGAGAAAGGTTCCCACCCTTTTCAATGGCGTCGGCTATTAATTCCAAAGCATCATCTTGCATTCATCAAGGTGGTCGGGAGTCTTGGGACCGTGGCCATGGCCTTGGAGAACACCAAGGATTGAAGTGTGCCCTCTGCAGTCAGAAAAATATGTTACTTGAGGATAATCATGGATGAGACAGTAGGGTTTTGTCACTGAGAAAAAGTTATGCTGATATTACATGTAAACTTAAGTATTAGGTTTTGGTTAGTGATATGCAGCATAGAGATGAATTTTAAGAGGTGTGTATTAAAGTAAAACACCTTACAAGTCTGTGTTTTATAAAATTGAGACCCTTGTTATTCAGTCATGGATTTTTTTTTAAAGGATTGTAAGTGTTAAGGTCAATAAGGTATTAAAATGACTCTAGGGTTACAAGTGCCAAGATCTAAGGATTAAATGATAATAAGAAAGTTAAATTTGATTTTGGGTACATTTCTTTCCCACCTTAAAAATGATTTAATATGTTGATTATTTGATTTATAAAGATATTGGTAAAAAAAATTATGTATATTAGATGTTAGTAATTTGTTTTATAAATATTTTTCATTTTTTTTATTAAATATATTTTTCAACTTCTTTAAAGGATATGCTTTCACATTTAACTTTGACATTATTTTGATTAAATGATAAAATCTTACTTGGCTAATTGCCTTCATTTTAAATTTCATCACCATGAAGTGGCTAAATTATCTACTATCCGATTTCCTTCTCTATAAATATGCTCACATTTTCAAGAGATTACCTTCAATAATAATAATAGGTAATGAACTTCAACAATAATATTATTTTTAATCCAATCCCCACATCCATTTTTGTTGATAGCATTGATGATAATTTATGAGTCTCCCTCAAATGAAATATATTTCCATTATTTTTCTATTGCAATTTAATTCCTATAAGAAGTGCCCTAGCCTTATATTTCCATTATTTTTCTATTGCAATTTAATTCCTATAAGAAGTGCCCTAGCCTTTGTATAGTAGTTAGTTGAAGTCCAAACGATTATTGATGATAATGTAAATCCAAAACTATTATGGAAAAAATATCATGGGTGACTATTTTGGTAACTGTCATTGACAACTATAAAAGGATGATGAAACACCATTTCAAAAAGGAGAGTTAGGAGGAATAAAAAAAAGGTGATAGATAAGGGAAAGAAAATAAAGGTAAGAGAAGAGAAGAAAGATAGAGGAAATATTTACATGCAACGTGTTCGGTTGAGGACTAAGAAGGAGAATTGATTGAAGTATATGCACAAGCTAGTGGATAAATCGATTTTGTAATAGTCATTTCAATATATGATGAATATTAATGCATCCATTTTTACTTATTCTATATATGTGTAAAAAATAATATTGCAGGTAGGTAGGGTGTTGTGTCGTTTATTTATGCAGGTGGTTGCTATAATCCAAGCATTACTAGAGTATAGTTGTCATTCTAGTGGTTATATTTCAAGTGTATAAAGTGCAAGCACTCTTGATCAATTTTATGGTTATTATTTAAGACAAGTGGTTGTCAAAATTGTGGTTCAATAGCATTATCTAGCAAATTATCATCCAACAGAAGGACGTGAGCATCATTCGAGTGAAGGGCAAGGATGTCATTCAAGTAACTACTTAGTGTCATTCAAATACCGATGACTAGAGTGTCATTTGAACTAGTTATTGATTATCATTCTATCATGACCTTTCTTGGCAGACTTTTTGACATGAAAAAACTATGTACTAATTAATGATGCTTTGATGCTTAGTTTTGTGCAAATAAGCAAGCTATGCGATGTTTAGTCTGATATTTGGAAGGACATGGTACTACTGATATATTGTTAATATGTAGGATCATGTACACTCATGGGTGGAAGAGGTAGAATCATCCATCAAAAATGGGGTACTTGAGGTTGGAGAAGTGATGACTAAGGTAACTTGAGGGTAACATGGATAGATACCCTCATATAGGTATGCATTATTGGTTAAGTGATAATCATTAAAGCCAGCCACCTAGAGCCTCAGTTGATAGCCAATAGCTATCGTAAATTTTTTAGCTGAGACGAGTGACAAGATTGATGGAAAGACCCCCTCTTTGTTTAAAATACATATGATTGGTTGTCTTTTACTTCATCACTTTGCTGCATCAATGGTTTGGAAAGCGTTCATAAATTGATTGCCTTTGAAATTCCTTATTTTGCTTAAATATTTTTAAAAGAATACCATGATGTTGTATTCGATAAAATAATCTTTTTTTATGATATAATAATAAGTATATATATATAAATAATAATTCATTAGTTTAAATGATAAGGGAATTTCATTTAAATAGGAAATAAATACTTTATTATTTTAGATGATAATAAACATTCATTTAAAAATAATAAATGTTTTATTTTAGATGATAATAGACTTTCATTTTAAAATAATAAATGTTTTATTTTAGATGATAATAGACTTTCATTTTAAAATAACAAATGTTTTTATTATTAGTAATAATAGATTGTCATTTATAATCAATAGACTCTTATTGTTAAATGATAATAATATTAAAAAAAGTTTTTCATTTAAATATTTTGGACTTTTTAGAATGCTACGAGTTGCACGTTCAGGTATGGAGGCTTCTACCGACTTTGGAAAAGGAGGAACTCTCATTTATGGCAAATATTGAAGTTAATATTATAATAATAAAAATATGATTTGCTACTGTTGTGGATTGGATGAAGGAGTAGTAGCGGATGGTGAGAGTGGTGGTCGAGGAAGATAATAGCAGTGGAAGAAAGGAGAAAGGTGTGGTATTTTGGAAGAGGAGGGAGGTCACAAAAATGCATGAAAATAAGGTTTTGGATTGTGTGCAGATAGCTAGGTAGTAAAACAAGGTCAGGCAAAACCCAAGCAAGAGTTACAGGTTGGTTTATGAAATATTATGTCTTCTAACATTGTAATGAAGAAAAATTAGATAATCTAAATGCTTATGGGGTGGAGGGTGTCCATATGTATGCTTTAGAATGTTTTGTTGTTACTTTTATTTGTGTTAGTTTGTTGTGGTGACGTTCCCCTTAGACCAATTTAGAGTCAATATTTCTTGTTGCCTGGTTGGGTCATTTTTCACCTTTACCTTGTGCACTCTTTTGTCTAGCATGGATACCTTTGCTATGTTCAATTGAGCATTGGTTATGTTGAGAACTACGTACTTCCACTTTAGATAGCATCAGGCATGCTGTAGCTAGGCAAAGCTCATGCCTATCCCTCAACCAAGAGATTATTGGTAATTTGTTGGGTGGGAGAAAAACCAACTTCAACTTCTAGGTTATCTCCTCCTCTGCTAGTTCGACTACAACTATTTCATCTATTTTCTTGGTGAAGTTCTAATTCTACCACGATATCCCGAGTTTGATCAAACCTCTCATGTGTTGAGTTTTTGGTATGGGTAGCCTCATCCTAACCCTTCGGGTGTTGAGACGTTTATTCAACTTTCTTGTTGAATGTTGTTAAACGTCTCTGTTACGAGGGAACTGGATGCTTATTTGTAAGGAGCATCCCTTGTGTGGAAAACCACCCTGTCATGTGTCATCTCACACTGCCTCGAACCAAACTCTTTTTTGTTTGAATTATCGCTTGGATGTCCATGGTGTGGGCCTGTTGCTAGCCGACCTCAATGAGCATTAGGTAGTTTTACCTATCATCTTCTTCACCCTCAGTAGTTTATTTGTTCCAGTCAAGTTTCCTTAAGCTCTACGAGTTTGGAGTTTACCTTCTTCTATTAATCTGTCCTTTGTGCTTATTAAAATCCATGTTGAATTAATGGAGGAATCATAATTATTTTGAGCATGTGATTTAATAAGATTGAATTAAAGATAATATAGTTTATTTATTAATTAAAGTTAAGGAACTTTGATTAATGAAATAGAGGAATGAAAAAGAGATGTTGATTTCATAACTAATAGACTAATCTTTTATGCCAAAGAGAATGCTCTAGTTGCACCTTTTGATCCTTATACTATACCCCGTTTTTGAATATTCTTTACTCAAATTCTTTCCAGTCTCCTTAGTTGATCCTAATCTTGGCAGATCCCAAATTTCCAAAGAGAACATAAAATGGAATCCTCCTCCTCTAGGATGGGACAAGCTTAACTTTGATGCCACCACAAAATAAAATCCAGGGAAAGCTGGAGCCGAAAGTATTCTTAGATATCATCTTGGAAACTCTATTTTTGCTTTCACAGAAGCCTTAGGTGAGCAATCTAACCATATTGCAGAAGCAAGAGCATTGTGGAGGGGACTACAATTTATCAAACAATTCCTAGGAAAAGTTATCATTGAAGGGGATTCGTTAAATGTTATCAACTACCTTAAAAATTCTAGACCACCAGCATGGAAGGTTAGAAATCTCATCGAGGATGCTAGAAGCTTAATTCAACTCCAACATGAAGTCATAATTCAACACATATTCAGGGAAGCTAATGGTGTCATAGATAAGTTGGTCAACATTGGAGCATTTACCCCTAGAATTCTGACCTGGACCGATACTCTTCCACGTGAAGTCAATAAAATTGCCAGGTTGGATAAATTGCAAACTCAACAAAATGCATAATCGTCATCATTTAATGTATGATCTTCATCATTGTATGCCTATGAAATTGAAAATGAGGCAATCTCTAAGCCTTAATGTGTCATGTGTGTTGCTTATTCCCATGATCATCTCTCTCATACTAATCCTTCTCATGATGAATTTTGTCTTTCCTAGGCATTTACCTTTTCAAAGTAATATTTTGGAAATAGTTTTTTCATACATTCCCCTAGCATTTTAGTTAATCCTTGTGCCAATTTTTCATGTCATCGCCTTATTCCATTTTATTCATGACTGGATTTATTTCAAACCGTGCTATGGGATTTCTTTTCCACATTTTTCCATGATAGCAGGCATTTTTTCCACGTGTGCCATATTCAATTTAACCAGCAGCCATACTTACTACTTTGTCCCTTTTGGATGTTTCCTAGGTCAATTTTCATACCTATCCATTCTTGCATCCTAATGCATTGGGTTTCTGGTTGAGTCTATGTTCTCTCTTTGTTCGTCTACCCATTCTCTTTGATTGGTCAACTATTCCATATTTGGGCATGCCTTTCCATTCTCATCTGAGATCACCTCTATTGGAAACTCACTCTATGTAAAAAATTTCATCCTTTGGCCTACTTTTTATGGCATGTGGGTTTCCCTAGATTCAGGTTTCTAGTGAGTGCACAGGTGAAGGGTTTTCAGAAACGTCCAAACTCATATTGGATTTACATAAGCATCATTTTGAACATTCTCTGCATATCCCCTATTTACCCTCATATTCCCTGTACCACTTCAAAAAGTTTTTTTCTTAGCTCTAAATGTTGGTAGGATGAGTTTAATTGAGCCTGATACTATCTCCATCGAACCTATTGTGGAAGTAATTCTCAGAGAAAAAGGATTTATGCCCTTTCTCAAGATATTTTATAGAACTAATTGGGATATTAATATGGCATTTGCTTCTACTTGGGATAAGGGGATTTTTATCATCCATGGTGTTGAATTTATGGTGGATGTAGGAATCTTGGCAAAAATCATTGGGCAACCCATTGTTGGATGTACTATGAGAAGGGACAAAAATAACTGGGATGTTGAGTTGAGCCAGTTTGAACCAAACTCACCATTAAGAAGAATCATAAAACAGGGGATGTCTTGCAGTGATCTTCCTACTCCTTGGAAGGAAGTCATGAAACCTGTTATGGAATACATAATGGTGGATGATCCTAACTCTCAGCTCCATAGTTTTCATATCTCATTTGTCAATAATTTCAGAGAATCTAAGGTTCTTCCTATATTTGTCAATGGACTATACCATTACCTCAACTCGATCCAAGAAGGAATCTGCTTGGCCTTCTCATCAAGGCCTCTTCAAGGTGTTGTACACATTCTTGTTAGAGAAGTTTCCAAAGGGTAACATTGTGACTTAGGATATGCAAGCAAACAACATAGAGGATGACATTTCCTCCACCCCAGATTCTAGAGTGTGAGGATCCAAAAGAAATAATATTAAGGACAACTGGAAAGATCTTGATTTCATAAGGAAGAGGGTCAAAGTGGAGGTTACTCCTATGAGGAGCTCCTAGCAGCTCAAAAACAAAGTGCTTCAAAATCTAGGGAATATTAAGGAAGCTGACGAGGATGATCCTAATGACCCAGTGAAGAAGTTTCTACAGAAATATCTAATCAAGACTACGTCAGCTACCATTGCTCACTTGGAAACTGCCTGGGAAGGTATTGGAGGAGCCATTTTATAGTTGAAAGAGCATAGGAATGTTCTCAGTCTCTTGTTATTTTGTGATAGCTTTGAAGAAGATACCCCTAAAAATCTACTACTGCTGCTACTTTTGAGGCAAAGGAGGATGAGGTTGTGGAGATTGCTAAGGAAATCTTCAAGGATTTCCCTAAGGAGGAAGCCAAGGAAGTCAAAAAGGAGGAGGTTTTTGAGGCAGTTATTGCCTAAGTAGTCTCCACACTATTTATTTCATCCCTTTGGTATTTTTGCCTTTTATGTTTTTGGACTATTGTTTGTTATCTTATGTTTTTCCCTTCTCCTTAAGGATGCTCTTTTTGTGGGTGTCACATCCTTTCTCTATCCTTTCTCTGTTTATAAGTACTAAGGAGTTAGGATGCCTTTCAAATGCCCTTTTTAATGAAAATTTTTAACTTACCAAAAAATAAAAATAGAGGAATGGCTTTGCTTTATTAATTAAAGTTAGGGAACTTTGATTAATGAAAATAGAGGAATTACTTTGCTTTATTAATTAAATTTAGAGAACTTTGATTAATGAAAATAGAGGAATGGCTTTTCTTTATTAATTAAAGTTAGGGAACTTTGATTAATGAAAATAGAGAAATGGCTTTGAATTATTAGTTAAAGAGATATAACTTTGACTAATGAAAATATAGGAATGACTTTGCTTTATTACTTAAAGTTAGGGAAATTTGATTAATGAAAAAAGAGGAATGTCTTTGCCTTATTACTTAAAGTTAGGGAACTTTGATTAATGAAAATAGAGGAATGACTTTACTTTATTAATTAAAGTTAGGGAACTTTGATTATGTTAAATGAAGGATTGAATGTTTAATGTGTTAATTAAGGTATGTGACTTGATTAATGTAAAGGAAATATGATTCATTAGATTAACTGAATATGTTATTTGATAAGTTTTATTTAAGGGAAGCATAACTTATATAAATAATTAAAGTTATGGGACTTTGATTATGTTAAATAAAGGAAACATAGTTTATTTAAGTGATCAAAGGTATGGGACTTTGGTTATGTTGAATAAAGGAATTATAGTTTATTTAAGTGATAAAAGGTATGGGACTTTGGTTATGTTAAATAAAGGAAATATGGTTTATTTAAATGATTAAAGGTATGGGACTTTGGTTATGTTAAATAAAGGAAATATAGTTTATTTAAGTGATTAAAGGTATGGGACTTTGATTATGTTGAATAAACGTTTGAAATGATTTGATTAAATTAAGACTTGTGATCTAGTTGTATATGTTGAAATGACTCTCTAGACTAATGAGAGGTGAAAATAAAAATGAGGAGATTTTTATGATTCAACTAAATAGTAAATGGATGGATACTTTAATTAAATTTGTATAGTTGCAATTTGGCAAAGTAATTAGTAAATGCACTAGTTTCATGTTACTAGTAGATGCATGTCTATCCTAGAACCATGAGTTACCCTGATCCCCTTCTATCCTCAAACAAAATATGGAAAGACAAGGAGGTCCGAGCAGGCAGTTGAAACCAATGCACCAATATGATTTATATTTGTAATGAATTACTTATGCTCAAATACATTAGAATTGTGGGGAGATTATCCCTAGATGAATATGATGTATTACTTATTCTTTAAAAGTATGAAGGTTTTACCATACTTGGATGTATGTAATAGATTGATGAATGAATAGGAACTATACCTTTAATGTACTGTTATGAATTATCTATGCTTTTTTATTTTACTTCTCTTTCTATTTAATGCTTACTTTCTTTTAAATGTTGTTTCCTTTCTAAGTACCTCATGTATATTTTATGAATTTTATTCTTTGTTTGATTGAGTAGATAGAGTTAATCTTGTCTTCTTGCTAAACATGAAAGTAACCTAAGAAAATGAAATTTTAGGGTGAACCTAGAATGAACCTAAGAGGTTAAGACCTCTTAGGGTGAACATAGAAATACCTAAGGGATTAAGACCCCTTGGGGATAATGTTAGCTAAGTAAATTGAAATATTACATCTAAGTTAAGATAGCTCATCATGAAGATGAGATAGATAGCTTAACTCACAATACACGTAGCATACCTAAATAGATAGCGCAGAACACAAGCTTATAATAAGAGGGGGAGTGAACAGTATAAGATCAACTTTTACTTTTCTTTCCAAATGATAATAGCAATAATATCAATGTAGTAAAATAAATAATGCACAAATCATCACACACATGAGAGACACAGATTTAATGTGGTTCACCCAATGTGGGCTACATCCATGGAGAAAATATTTCTTCTAAATTTTCTCAACAAATCTCTTGGGAACCAAATCCCTATTGCAATGTTTATAGACATTTGTCCAAAGGAGAACTCAATCCCCTAAGCTCAAGTTCATGTATCTCTATCCACAGGAGAACTTTATCCCCTTTGATCTGGTTTGTGGATCTCTCCATAGGAGATCTCTATCCCATATTGTTCTACTTTGTGGATCTCTCTCCATAGTAGAAATCTATCCCCTCTTGCTCTAGTTTGTGGATCTCTCTCCATAGGAGAACTCTATCCCCTCTTGCTCTAGTTTGTGGATCTCTCTCCATAGGAGAACTCTATCCCCTCTTACTTTGGTATGCTCCAAAGCCTACTATCAACTCTATCTCAAATCTACACCAAACCTCATCACAAGGCTAGCACACATATGCTCTAACTCTTCTTACAAATATCTGTCTCAAATTTACATCAAACCTCATCATAATGCTAGCACAAATATGCTCCAATTTTTTTCACTTATATTTATCTCAAATATGCACCAAACCTCATTACAAGGTTAGCAAAAATTTGCTTCAAATCTGCTCACAAATCTTTACCCCAAATCTGCACCAAACCTTGTTACAAGGTTAGCACAAATCTGTCTCAAACTTGCTCTCTATTACTATCCAAATCTGCTTCAAGTCTTCTCACAAATCTGTTCAACACTATCCCAAGTCTTCTCACAAGACTTGCTCAAATATTCCTTAATGCTGCTTCAAGTCTTCTCACAAGACTTGCTCAAATCTGCCTCAATGTTGCTTCAAGTCTTCTCACAAGACTTGCTCAAATATACCTCAATGCTTCTTTAAGTCTTCTCACAAGACTTGCTCAAATCTACCTCAATGCTACTTTAAGTCTTCTCACAAGACTTGCTCAAATCTACCTCAATGCTACTTCAAGTCTTCTCTAACACATGCTCAAAAATATTCATAATACATGCTCAAATTTTCCCAAAACTTGCACACAAATAATGCTCACAACAATGAATATATTGCTTTCAGAAATACTTTCTTCAATCAAAGTAATTCAGACATATTCTACCCAAAATTCATTTAACCTTTGGAACATATAGAGAATGATATGTATTATCAAATACCCAATATGTTCTTTACATTCAAAACTCTTTCATTCATCCAATACAATATTTACCTCTTACAAATCCCTTTAAAATCAAATCAAACTAGTGTATAACTTTGCTTCAAAAAGCTGGTCTATCTTTCTTGCAAATTTGCTCTCAAGGATCAAACACAATAATGCACAAATTTCCTTCACAAGATTAATCTCAAGTACTTTACAAATCCCTTTCAATATATTTCAAACCAATGCTCAAAATTTTTCACAATGATGTACAAACTTGATCTCAATCCTAGCACAAGTATTTCAGATTTCTTTCAACAATGAAGCACAATTTATTTCACAAACCCTAGCTCAAATATTTCCAACAATCCACACTAATCAAACCTTTTATCTCCACCTTATGATTCAGAAATACTTGCTCAACCAAACATCTTAGAGAAGGAATAATGTCAACATACCTCTTAATTTGCTTTGATGAAAAGATCCCTCAAAACCTGTCTCACAATGTTCTTTCAATCTTATGCCACTTCAAAGGTTAGTTAGCATAGCACTTTTTCAACCATCCACATAAAACCTTTTGTGCACAATAATATTGGTTTACAACTCCTTCAAACCCATTTTTCACCATGCAAAAATTACACACAAAAATCAACCACAACACACCTTATAACTCCTTGTAAAAACCTCAAGCAATTTTAATATTATCAACCAAAACCCTAAGTCACACAACAAAGTTTAAAACCCACTTCCAAACACCTTGTATCTTCAAAAATTAAAGTTATTTTAACTTTATAAAACCACACATAAATCTAAATTGCATACAATATAGGATTTTAAAAATATCGTCCTTATGTCTCCCTAGGTCAACACTATGCATTTTTTCAAAATCAAAATTAAACCTCGTTTTCCTCGATCAAGTGCTAAGAAATAAAATACTTTAATAATAATAAAAAGTTATTATTGCCCTTATCAAATTTGTTGCTGCCACCACCGTGAGTCAAACTCATGACCTCACAGAACCCATGCTATAGCACGAGCTAGAGTGCCATCTGGGTTGGCCCACCTGCTGGGAACAAATGTGCACTAAAATGATTTTGTATGCCTTTCTTATACCTATTTAGGAAGTCGTAAAACAACTGCCACCGAGATTTGACCACGAGATATTTTTGCATCAAGCACCCGATGCAGGACCTGCCTGCCACCTGGGCTAGCCACCTAGCTAGAAATAAGCGTGCATAATTTTTCTTTTATTCTGCTATTTTTGCCTTGGAAAATGTGCTCCTTTGACTAGCTTGCAAAATCTTCTTCCAAGGGATTCGAACCTACGACCTATTCTACATCGGTGCCTCAACGCTCCCCTTGCGACTAGTTGTGCTAGTCTACCAGTTGTGTTCTCTTCATCAAAACTTCATCTTTGACCTATCTGACCTCTTCACTAAAAAATATGCCCTTCATATTCTTCTATTTGTTGAACGAAATGCATGAGCGAATTATTCGATAACACTCACACCACCTATTTGCCAAGGTTTTGAACCTTGATTTATATGCAAGTCGTGTCCTCCCTTACCATGAGTCGACGCCTCCCATTGAAGATTTTATAAATAATTTCAAATGCCTACCTTTAAAATTTGGTGCCCAATATTTTATGAAATATTTAAATCTTTAAAAGATTAAATATTATAACCTTTGTCTTCTAAGACCATGGTGGTATTTTTAAATATTTTTTTCCTTACAAAATTTTATCCCAAATATTATAATATTAAAATATTAAAATATTATCTTTTTTTTTTTAAAGCGAAAAACCCCTTGCGGAGCCGCCTTGGTCTGAGAGACCATGAACAGGGGGTTCTACACCGTCAAAGTCACTCGAGGGTCGCACCCGACCTTGCCTACACCAACATTATCAATTGGATTTTGGATACCCAATTTAGCTTTTTGGTAGGGTGGAGATTTGAACCTGGGACCTCCCTTGGAGGATTGCCCTCTCCTCTCCAACTCACCTACAACACCTGGGTAAAAAACTAATTTATAGTGGAAAACACCCCTTTCGAGGTGCCACTTTCAATAGGTTGGGCATAGGAGGAATGGAGCCTTGTTGGCCTCTACCAACACATAGGACATTCCTAACTATACCATATATCTATAGGATGGAGACAAGGGGAATGGAACTTGGGTTCGCCTCTACCAGCACCTAGGGCATTTACCACTGCACCACAACAAGTAGATATAATATTATCTTTTTAAGCCTTAGTCACTTGCTTTCTTTTTGAACCATGGTATTAAAACTTGGGCCTTCAATATTTTAACCAGACACTTAGGAATTTGTCCCAAACCTCTTTGGATTATAATATTTAAAGTAAATATTATAACCTTTTCTTTTTATCAATTTCCTTGTATTGGTATGAACATTGCCTTGTTATATTTTTGCCATACCAAACTATATTTGACATCAATGACAACCAATGACATCAACCTATGTCATCAATCCTTTGACATCAATGACAACACAATATAATCAAAATTTCCAAAAATATCCCCCTTTATCATTGATGGCAACCCTTTCTAAAGATTCCTTTTCCAGCCATTGGATTCCAAATTTGCTCCCCCTGAGAAATTACTCTCCTCCTTACTCAAATCTCTTCCCCTTTGACATCAATGGCAAAAGGACTCCTTTGGGGCTAAATATAAGACTCTTAGCTCAACCTCATCCCACATCCTCTCCTTGAGGTGATTAATTTTTGGGTGGGAGTATTATACTCCCAACATACAATGCTCTTTTTCTTTTTCAACCTTCTTTTTCAACACCTTTATAGTCATACATTTTTTATCTTTTTGAGTGTAATTATTCTTGCTTGACTTTGGAAGTTTTGGAAACTCTATTCTACACCACTTGGCCTTATGTCCAATATTATTGCACTTATAACACCTAATGTTGTAGTTCTTGGAAGGTGTAGATGTCTTGAATTTCCTCTTGGTGAAGCCATAGCCCTTTCTGCCATTAACCCTACAGTGGATCACTTTATGACCAAAGTGACTACATGAGTAGCAATACCCTTGAAAGAAATATCCATATTTGAATGAGTTGAAATTCCTTTTAGTGAGACCATACTCCTTTTCATGAACCCTGTAATGCATAGCTTTGTGGCCAAAATTATTACATGAAAAACAATGCCCTTTGAATAAATCTTGTTTTGAAACCTCTGGTCTCTTAGTCCTTTCTTTGCCTTCTCTGTAATCATCCATGTTTCTTGTTTGTGCATTGTTTCCTTTCTTAGTGAACCTTCTATTCTTCAAATTATCCACATAGGTCTTAGTTTCCTTTTCACTCTCTTCCTCTTAAACATCATTTTCTATTGAGCTTGAGCTTGACCCTTCTTCCTATTTCCATTATCCTTCTTCAAAACTGAGTCCTGTATTGATAGATGAAGATCTTTGTGCATTGATAATTTTATCCAAAGATTTTAAAATTTTCCCAAACCTTTTTAGCTTATCCTTAGAGTCTTTCACTTTCATCCTTAGAAAAACCACTTCATGTTATAATCTTTCACACTCTAACTCTTTTGCTTCTAACTTTTCAACCATGATCTCTTTCTATCTCAAATATGCATCAAACCTCATCACAAGACTAGCACAAATATACTCCAATTCTGCTCACTAATATTTACCTCAAATATAAACCAAACCTCATTACAAGGTTAGCACAAATCTGCTTCAACTCTACCCATAAATATTTACCTCAAATATGCACCAAACCGCATTACAATGTTAGCACAAATTTGTATCAAACCTACTCTCTATTGCTGTCCAATATGCTTCAAGTCTTCTCACAAATTTTTTCAACACTGTCCCAAGTCTTATCACAAGACTTGCTCAAATCTTCCCTAATGCTACTTCAAGTATTCTCACAAGACTTGCTCAAATATGCCTCAATGCTGCTTCAAGTTTGCTCTAACACATGCTCAAAATTATTCATAATACATGCTCAATTTTTTCCAAAACTTGCACATAAATAATTCTCACAACAATGAATATATTGCTTTCAGAAATACTTTCTTCAATCAAAGTAATTTAGACATATTCTACCCAAAATTCGTTTAACCTCTAGAACATATAGAGAATGATATGTATTATCAATTACCCAATATGTTATTTACATTCACAACTCCCACATTCATCCAATCCAATCTTTACCTCTTGCAATTTCCTTTCAAACCAAATCAAACTAGTGTATAACTTTGCTTCACAAAACTTATCTATCTTTCTTGCAAATTTGCTCTCAAGGATCAAACACAATAAAGCACAAATTTCCTTCACAAGATTAATCTCAAGTACTTCATAAATCCCTTTCAATATCTTTCAAACCAATGCTCAAAATGTTTCACAATGATGTACAAACTTGATCTCAATCCTAGCACAAGTATTTCAAATTTATTTCAATAATGAAGCACAATTTATTTCACAAACCCTAGCTCAAATATTTCCAACAATCCACACTAATCAAACCTTTTATCTCCACCTTATGATTTAGAAATACTTTCTCAACCAGACATATTAGATAAGTAATAATGTCAACATACCTCTTAATTTGCTTTGATGAAAAGATCCCTCAAAACCTGTCTCACAATGTTCTTTCAATCTTATGCCACTTCAAAGGTTAGTTAGCATAGCACTTTTTCAACCATCCACATTAAAACCTTTTGTGCACAATAATATTGGTTTACAACTCCTTCAAACTGCTTTTTCACCACGTAAAAATTACACATAAAAATCAACCACAACATACCTTATAACTCTTGTAAAAACCTCAAGCAATTTTAATATTATCAACCAAAACCCTAAGTCACATAACAAATTTTTAAACCCACTTCCAAACACCTTGTATCTCCAAAAATTAAAGTTATTTTAACTTTATAGAACCACACAAAAATCTGAATTGCATACAATATTGGATTTTAAAACATCATCCTTATGTCTCCCTAGGTCAACACTATGCACTTTTTCCAAATCAAAATTAAACCTTGTTTTCCTTGATCAAGCGCTAAGCAATGTCACACTTTAATAATAATAAAAATTTATTAGTCTTTACCACTTTTGCTATTACCATTGTCACGAGTCAAATTCATGACCTCACAAAGCCCACGCTCTAGCACAAGCTAGAGTGCCAGCTGGGCTAGCCCACATTGGGAATAAATATGCACTAAAATGTTTTTGTATGTCTTTCTTCTTCTCAATTAAGAAGTCATAAAATAACTACCGTTGACATTCGACCACGAGACATGTCTACTGCAAGCACCCTATGCAAGACCCGTCTGCCACCTGGGCTAGCCGCCTGGATGGAACCAAGTGTGTGCAATTTCCCTTTTATTCTATTGTATTTGCCTTGGAAAATATGCTTCTTTGACTGGCTTGCAAAAATCTCCATCCAAGGGATTCAAACCCATGACCTATTCTGCACTAGCACCTTAGTGCTCCCCCTACAACCATCTACTCTATCCTAGTAGTTGTGTCCTCTTGATCAACACTTCATCTTTGACCTATCTGATCTCTTTGCCAAAAAATGCACCCTTCATCTTCTTCTATTTGTCGAATGAAATGCACAAGTGAATTATTCAATTACGCTCACACCACCTATTTTCTAAGGTTTTGAATCTTGATTTATATGCAAGTTGTGTCCTCCCTTACCATGACATTGACACCTCCCATTGAAGATTTTATAAATAATTTCAAATGCCTACCTTTAAAATTTGGTGCCCAAACTTTTATGAAATATTTAAATCTTTAAAAATATTAAATATTATAACCTTTGTCTTCTAAGCCCATGGTGGTATTTTTAAATAATTTTTTTCCTTACAAATTTTTTAAACATTATAATATTATATTTTTAAGCCTTAGTCACTTGCTTTCTTTTTGGCCTTCAATATTTTAACCAAACACTTAGGACTTTATCCCAAACCTCTTTGGCTTATAATATTTAAAGTAAATATTATAACATTTTCTTTTTATCAATTTCCTTGTATTGGGATGAACCTTGCCTTGTTATATTTTTGCCATACCAAACTATCTTTGACATCAATGACAACCTATGTCATCAATCCTTTGACATCAATGAAAACACAATATACTCAAAATTTCCAACAAATAGATTTGTGTATGGTATGGTAATGTGTGTATATCTTAGACTATACTGAAGGTGATAAGTTTAGCTCATCAAGAGTGGTGAGATATATAAGCTTATTTGTGGTCACACCAAGAATACCTACATAGATAGACTTATATAATATGTTGAGTGAGATATAACTCTTTGGGATAGTTGGAAAACTTAGTAAACTAAATAATAGTAACCAAGTGTTTTTTTATAGTTTGTTTTGGGTTGTTACATTTGGTATCAGATCTCTAGGTACGAGGTTATATAACTTCTTAATATGTTTCAAATATTTGGATGTCTTTCTATGAATGCTTGCTTAAGTTTAAGCTAAATTTGGGAAGTCCTATAATCCTTTTCTTGCTAGAATCTAATGGGGATTAATCCCAAGGGCAGTTGGAATGTTATGACACCTTACTTATAAGTAAGTATAGGCTTTGACATTGAAGTTACATCACAACCTTAGAACACTACCCTAATTAGATCATTGATATTTTTAGCAAGAGAACTCTATGTTGAGATTTGAATTAGTAGTACAATTTAGGTTGAAGTTGTAACCTAATTTTCTCTTTTTGGTTGTGACCAGGATATATGGCACCCAATATGAGAGGATGAAAGATTGTTTTTCTAGGTAGACAAAACTATAAGGATAATTTTAAGGAAGGGACCCAAGAAAGGATTTTGAGAGATTTAAGTAAAGAGGTGGAAAACCTCATCACCGTTGTTACAATATTGCAAGGACAAATAGAACAATAGGAGGAGATAATAGACTAGTAAAGAGAAGAAATACAACAACATAAGCAACTAAATGATTCCTATTTTGCATAACTAAAAAATAAAAATCTACAGTCCCAAAGGGGAGGAGAAAGTGCTAGTTATTTAGAGTGGGAGGTCAACAGAAAGGATGAGTAAGCCAACTCAAACCCGCTTAACTGAAGAAAATTATAGCTAAGCCAAGTTATAGGGGAGGTCAAAGGTAACTAAAGGCACCCCAAGTAGAACAAGTTATAAAGTAGAATCAAAATAATCATGAAGGACCTAAGGAAGGTTTCCATATATGTGGACCTCATTATGTGATCAAATGCCTCAATAAAACAAATATGAGTAAGTGGACAGAAGGGCCAGCCCCCAAAACCCACTCAACCTTGAGGAAAGAACAAATATAATCGCCCCAAATAATGCAAGTGGGGAATGTAATTGGGAGAAAATAACAAACCACCAAAGGAGGCTGCTATCTTTGTGGAGACCCTCATTATGTTGTCAATTATCCAAAAAAATCAAGACCAAGCATTCAGGCTAAGGAGACAAAACTTGGAATATAGGTGATAGTAGGAAACTGGAATCGAGCATCCATGCCATTGATCTAGGAATGTAAATTCTCTTCTTCCCTTTAAGAAATGTTTTAACTTTAGTTAGAATGATTTTCTTAGTTTTATTTATTCTAGTTTAGCAAGGGATATTCCAAGAAGACCATGATATTTAGCCCAAGGATGGAAGGTCAAGTATGGTTCAAGGTAAACCTACTTAATAAACCAATGTTTTCCAATGGAAAAAATTACTCTAACTAGTGGTACCACTTAGGCTTGTTTGTATGTAGCTCCACTTCATGCATTTGATGTGATCCTAGGTATGGATTGGTTATAGGTCCATAAAGCCTTGATCAATTTCCAAGATAGATGGATCGAGTATTCAAAAAAAGGTAATGAAATATTGAGAATTCATAGCGAGCAGAGAGCATTCAAACCCTAGATATTTTTAGCTATGTAGTTGAAGAAATACCTCAAGAAGGGAGGGATAGTCTATATCATGAAACTAAATGAAGTTAGAGAATATCATAAGACAAAAATGTTGGAGAAACACCCAATTTTGTAGGACTTTAAGGATGTGTTTCTTGAGGATTTACCCAGACTTCCTCTTATGCAGTAACTTGATTTTACTATTGAACTTATGCTAGGAGAAAAACCCATCCATAAATATCCATATAGGATGAATCCTATTAAGATGCATGAATTAAAGGTGCAGATACAAGGGCTATTGGAAAAGGGATTGATAAAATTTAGTGTGTCATCTTAGGTTACACCGGTTTTATTTATGAAAAAAATATGGTTCCTTAAGGTTGTGTATTGATTATAGGATGCTTAATAAGGCTACAATCCAGAACCGATACCCTTTTCCTATAATAGAAGATTTGTTTGATCAATTGAGAGATGCCACAATATTCACAAATATTGACCTAAAATTAGGGTACCATCAATTAAGAATACGTGAGGAGGACACTCACAAAACAACATTCAAAACTAGGTATGGGCATTATGAGTTTATAGTCCTACCCTTTGGACTAACTAATACCCCGGTTGCATTCATGAATCTAATGAACAAGGTTTTTAGAAGGTATCTAGATCAATTTATTATTGTATTTTTAGATGATATCTTAATATACTATCGAGATAAGGAGGATCACGATAAACATCTCAATATCGTAGTAGAGTTGCTAAGGGAGAATCAACTCTATGGAAATATATAAAAAAAGTGATTTCTATGTCTTAGAGGTATGATATCTTGGGAATATTATATCAGTGAAAGGAATTATTGAAGATCCAAATAAAATTGAAGCTATTATGAATTGACCGCCCCCTATCAATGTGATAGAAGTGCGAAGCTTCATAGGATTTTTAGACTACTATAGACATTATATAAAGGATTACTCCAATATTACAGTAGCAATAACTAACCTCCAAAATAAGGAAAATAAATTTAAGTGGTCAAAAAAGTGTGAATTTGCCTTTGCATTACTAAAACATAAACTCACTACAGTACCAATAATGAAAATTTTGGACCCTCAAGGAAATTTTTCAGTATGCACGGATGCATCACTGGAAGGGTTAGGAGGAGTACTCTCTCTCAAGATGAGTTAGTAGTAGCATATACTTCAAGGAAGCTTAAGAAGCATGAAATTAATTATGCTACACATGATTTAGAGCTAGTTGTTGTGGTACACACTCTAAAAACTAGGCACCACTACTTGGTAGGAAGACCCTTTGAGTTGAAAACTAACCATCAGATTTTGAGATATATATTCACCCAGTCTATACTCAATGTGAGATAGAGAAGGTGGACTGAGTTTCTCATTGAATACAACTTTGATATTATGTATATAAAGGGGAAAGAGAATAAGGTTGTTGATGCCTTGAGTAGAAGGAAGAACATAGCATCCATAGCCAAAAGTCACATGGATCTAATAGATTAAATGAGGTAAGAGCAATCTCAAGATGAGTATTGCAAGGAAATTCGATCTAAGTTGAGTAGAGACCCTGAAGGTAATAATAAATTTAGCATGAGTGATGACCTTTTGTACTACAAAGGTAGAATCATCATACCAAAAATGGAAGATTTAAGAAAATTAATAATGCAAGAAGTCCATAGATCTCCTTATTCTGCTCACCTTGGAGGGGCCAAAATAATGGAAAACATGAAAAGAACCTTCTTCTAGATAGGAATGAGAGAGGATATCACTAATTTTTTTGCTCGATGCCTTGAATGTTAGAAGGTTAAGGCTCAACATAGGCATATTGTAGGACAACTGTATCCACATGATGTACCTATGTAAAAATGGTAGGTTATATCTATGGATTTTATAGTAGGTTTACCCAAGACTAGGTATCAACATGATGCAATCCTTGTAATAGTCAACAGATTGACTAAGGTTGCACATTTCATACCAGGGAACATCAAGGATGATGCTCAAGTAGTGGCTAATATATTTGCCAAAGAGGTATTCCGATTGCATGGGTTTCCTAAAATAATCATTTTTGCTAGGGATTCTAGATTTACTTCTAAATTCTAGAAATTCCTCAATCGTGCAATCAACACAAAACTGAATATGAGTTTGACATACCACCCTAATATAGATGGTCAAATAAAATGGGTAAACCAAGTACTAGAGAACATGCTTTGTATGTACTGCATGGATCAAAAGTCTCATTGGCAAGACTACCTACATCTTGTAGAGTTTACCTACAATAATGGACATCACTCCTCTCTAGTAATGGCTCCTTTCGATGCCTTATATGGATGAAAGTGTAGAACACCATTTTCTTGGGACAACCTAGAAGATCAAGTTGTAATTGTGCCATATATGGTCAGATAAATGGAGAATTAGTTGAAAGTAATCAGGCAAAGGAAAAAATAAGTCATTAATTGATAAAAAATTATGTTGATATAAAAAAGACTCCAAGAGAGTACTATATAGGATATAAAGTGTTCTTAAGGGTTAAGCCAAAGAAGAGGGCAATAAAATCCATGGAGTTGGATCCTCAATTTGTGGGACCCTTTGAAATCACTGAGAAGATTATTCTGGTTACATACCGAATTGCCTTACCATTGAATCTGTCAAAGGTCCATGACATATTCCATATATCCCTGCTTTAGAAATATGTTGCTAACCCTAAATATGTGTGGGATGTTTCTAAATTATAAATGGTAAACCCTAATGCTATTGAAGTAATGTCGATGAGGATTCTTGAGTTCCATTATAAGATTATGTGGAACTGGAATCTTGAGCAATGTAAGGTCCAATGGGACATTTTCTCTGAAAGAAATACCACTTGGGAGAAAGTGGAGGACATGTAAAAATATTCTCCCATTTTTTTGAAAATATAACTTAGTAATTTTTATTTTGTGAAACTAGAAACACCCAAGACGATGTTTAGTCCTAGGGCGTATGATGTCGTGACCCTCCCTGGTAGGATTTTTCATATGAAGAAACTATGTATTGATTAATGATGTTTTTATGCTTAGTTTTGTGCAAATGAGTAAGTTATGCAATGTTTAGTTTGATATTTGGAAGAACATGGTACTATTGACATATTGTTAATATGCAGTATCAAGTACACTCATGGATGGAAGAGGTAGAATCATCCAACAAAAAAAGGTACTTGAGGTTGGGTAAGTGATGACTAAGGAAAATCAGGGGTAACATGGATAGATACCCTCATATAGACATGCATTATCGGTTAAGGGATAATAGTAAAATCCAACCACCTAGAGCCTCAGTTGATAGCCTAGTAGCTATTGTAAATTCTTCGGTTGAGACGGGTGATGGGATTGATGGAAAGACTCCCTCTTTGTTTAAATTGCATATGATTGGTTGTCTTTTACTTCATCACTTTGTTGCATCAATGGTTTGGAAAGCGTGCATAAGTTGATTGCCTTTGAAACTCCTTGTTTTGCTTAAATATTTTAAAAAATAATAGCATGATGTATTTGACAAAAGAACATTTTATTTTATGATTTAATAATAAGTATATATATGTGTGTGTGTGTGTGTTTGTGTGTGTACGTATAAATAATGTAAGTCATTGGTTTAAATGATAAGGGAATTTCATTTAAATAGGAAATAAATACTTTATTATTTTAGATGATTTTAAACTTTCATTTAAAATTAAGAAATGTTTTATTTTATATGATAATAGAATTTCATTTTAAAATAATAAATGTTATATTTTAGATGATAATAAAATTTCATTTAAAAATAATAAATGTTTTATTATTAGTAAGAATAAACTTTCATTTATAAACAATAGACTTGTTGGAGAAAAATATGCCTTTGGTTACGTTTGCGACCAAGACATTGCCAACATTGAAAGACCAGGTTAACATAGAGTTTACCTAGTTCAATCTCTAGAGGAGGTTGGTTCCTTGCTTCTTTTAGGAAAAGGGAGAAAGAGGGGAATGCATAAAGAAATGGAAATATAGCTATTTCTAGAGAGTTTAAATGGTACAGATTAGGTAACAATAAAGCAACTATTACAACCTTTTACAGAGAAGCGTATAACCAAACTGCCAAACAAAGAAACTAAACTTTTGGTGAAAATCTATTTAAGTGTAAGCTTATCTGTAAAGTTAATTTCAGATCTAGCAAAACTTTATTGCAAGAATTCAGAGTACGAACTGATGGAGGTCACATTCAATGTAGATTTATATAGCAATCAAAAATACATACATACTTGATTTAGAACACCAGTGAGCCAAAAAATAGAATGGATGATCTTTTATTAAGCTTTTCAGAAGTCTGTGTACATAGACTTGTAAACACTTAAGAGCCAACCCTTTTTCTGGGTCACTCATTCTATATATAATATTTTTACATAACAAAAAAATTGAAAGTTGTTACAATAGTATGCTTGTAGGCTCATTCTGGTAAAGAAATAGTTAAAAAAGCATGGAGTCTTCAACTAAAAGTGGTTGAGATCCTCTTGTTAGGATGATCTTCCTTAACCTCTTTAGAGACATTGTAGTCTACTTGGCCTTCAAAATATCATGACATTACAAATTTTGATCATGGTTCTGCCTTCGACCTTCAAAATGTTGTGCCATCATGAATTTTCACCTTAGTTCTACCTTCGACCTTCAAAATGTCGTGCCATCATGAATTTTTGCCTTAGTTCTACCTTCGACCTTCAAAATATCATTCCATTGTGACTTTTCATCTTAGTTCTACCTTCAGACTTCAAAATATCGTGCCATCGTGACTTTTCGCCTTGGTTCTGCCTTCGACCTTCAAAATATTGCACAATATTGAATTTTCACCTTGGTTCTGCCTTCAGCCTTCAAAATGTCATGCCATCATGAATTTTCACCTTGGTTCTACCTTTGACCTTCAAAATGTCATGCCATCACAACTTTTGGTTATGGCTTGACCCTTAGCCTTCAAAATGTCGTGTCATCATGACTTTTTGCCTTAACTCTGCCTTCGACCTTCAAAATTTTGCACCATTGTGACTTTTGGTCATGGATTGACCCTTAGCCTTCAAAATTTCATGCCATCATGACTTTTTGCCTTAGTTCAAAATGTCACACCATCATGACTTTTCTCTACACTTAGCAAAATCTTGAGAAGACTACTTCTTATTTCCCTGGATGTGGTTATTTTGACCAACATTCTTGGTGCCTCCTAGGGTAATTTTTTCAATGGGATGTTAGAACCTAAAGCCTTTATCTATTGGGGAATGTAGTAAAAAGAATAAATTTAAGAAAAATAAGGTAAATAAGGGGAATGATACCAAGCACAAAAATACTTCTTACTTTGGGGCAGTCATTCTTCTGGAGTATCTTCTTCATTGTATTTTTCTGCTTCACCTTGACCAGGGGCTACTGCACTGCTTGACGAGGATTTCTTAGCTTTCTCTTGTTTGTCATTTTTCTAGACTACTTCATTGTAGGTGGTGCATGCTTTCCTCTAGGTCTCTTCATTTGTATCTATTTTTTTCTTGAAAGTGATGTATACATATTCCAACTCTTAAACCTTGTTATATGATAAAGTTTCTGATTTCATGTACAATCCATTGATGGAAAGCTAAATTTATAGAGAAGAAAATAGTCTTATTTTATTCAAAAATACAGCAGATATTTACAGTCATAGCAAAATATTATAGAAGCCGCAGAAGAGTTGCGCTTTTTGAAATTTTATTATTCTAAAAATATAGAAATATATTATCGTTATCCATATTTTCCAGCCCCTGTGCATGCCTATGTTCTCCTTTTTAAAGGTTCTCAGGTGATGCTTCATTTCCAACTGGTGGCCCTTCGTTTCCTCTTCTAGAACCCTTCGTTTCATCTTCCTGTGTTGCTTCGTTGCCCTGGTATTAGAAATGTCTGCATTTTTGACTCTTTGCCTTCGGCTTTCCCTTCGTGCACAAAAATATGATAGGTCGTGATATCGCGACACCTTTTGATCTCTAGACCCTTCTCTGTCCTTGCATCACAAAAATACGACATGTCACGATATCGCGATAGTTCCTCTCCTTCACTCTATCTTCCTGCTTTTGGATTGCAAAATCGCAACATGTCATGAAATCATGACATCTTTGTCTTTCATACGCTCTTTCTACTTTTGGGTCACAAAATTGTGACATGTTGCAAAATTGCGACATCTTTGTCTTCCGTACGCTCTTTCTGCAATCGTGACATGTTGCAAACTCATGACATCTTTGTCTTCAATACGCTATTTCTGCTTTCGGGTCGCGAAATCATGACATGTCACAAAATTGTGACATCTTTGCCTTTCGTACTCTCTTTTCGCTTTCAGGTCACAAAATCGTGACATCTTTGCCTTTCGTACTCTCTTTTCGCTTTTGGGTCGCGAAATCGTGACATGTCACGAAATCGCGACATGTCGCGAAATCGTGACATGTCACGAAATCGCGACATGTCGCGAAATCGTGACATCTTTGCTTTCCTTGCCTCTCCTATGAAACCTGTCGTGATATCGCGACAGTTTCCCTGCTAGCATATTTCTTTGTTTCTATGTCGCGATATCGCAACACATTTTCTATCACAATATCGCGATAGTTTCCCTACTGGATTCTTTCTCCGATTTTGTGTCGTGATATCGCGACACATTTTCTGTCGCGATATCGCGACAGTTTCCTGACTGGCTTCTTTATCCGATTTTGTGTCGCGATATCGTGACACATTTTCTATCACGATATCGCGACAGTTTCCCTATTGACTTTTTTTTTTGTTTTATGTCGTGATATCGCGACACCTTTTATGTCGCGATATCATGACACTTTTCGACCCTTCAATTTGTTTTTTTTGTTTCTTTTTCTTTTTCTTTGTTGATGCAAGATTTCAGTGCTACCCTGGATGCTCCTGCATCAGACACCTAGGGTTGATTTGAGAAGTGATCCTCACTTCTAAACTGTTAGAGGAAGACCCAAGTTATCCACCTTCATTTTTGTTAGCCAAGTTGCATCTTCTGCCGGTCTGCCCTTCCACTTGACCAAATATTCAAAATACTATCTGTTTCTGGTACTTTTGCATTCTCTTGTGTCCAGTATTTCCTCTATCTCATCTGTGGTTGGATTAGATGTTGGAATACTCCACAACTCTGCACTTAGTGTCTCACTATGATCCCCTTCATGGTATTTCACCAAATTTGAAATATTAAACACAGGTGATATGTTTAACCCACTTGGAAATTCTACTTCATACGCATTGCCTGAATCCCATTTTGCTAGGATTTTGCACGGTCCAAACTTCTTCATCCTTAGTTTGTTATAGGTTTTAGCAGGAAATCTTTCTTTTCTCATATGGACCATCACTTCATCTCCCACTTCGAATTCCTTAAATCGTCGTTTCTAGTTTGCTTTCGCCTTATATTGCATATTCATTTTAGCAATATGCTTCTTCACTTCTTCATGCAGATTATTTAGATGTTCTACAAAATCTTCAGCCTCGACACTGCACTTTTCCCCTGTATTCAGCTTCCTCAACTCAGAAACATTCTTGGACTGCTTCCATATATTACCTAAAATGGAGATTTGTTGGTACTCCTGTTGACAAAATTGTTATATGCAAATTCTGCCTACGAAAAAATCAGATCCCATCCTTTGGGCTTATCTCCTATCAAACATCTCAATAGGTTACCCAAACTTTTGTTCACCACCTCTGTTTGCCCATATGTCTGTGGGTGGTATGTTAAACAGAATTTCAAATCTGTCTTCAGTTTCTTCCACAGGGTTCTCCAAAAATACCCAACAAACTTGGTATCTCTGTTAGAAACGATACTCTTTGGTAGACCATGCAGTCGTACCACCTCTTTGAAAAACAAACCTGCAATATGAACCGCATCATTAGTTTTCTGATAAGGAATAAAATGCGCCATTTTTGAAAACCTGTCAACCACCACAAATATGGAATCATTTCCCCTCTGTGTCCTTGGTAAACCAAGAATGAAATCCATGTTGATATCTTCCCATGGTTTCTCGGGTACAGGTAACGATTGATATAATTTGGTGTTCTGTCTCACACCTTTCACCATCTGGTAGACTTTGCAGCGCTGCACAAATTTTTCCACATCTTGCTGCAGTTGCAGCCAATAATAATTCTCGCTCACAAGGGCAATGGTCTTATCCCGACCAAAGTTTTCGACCAATCCTCCACTATGTTTTTCTTTGACTAGGTTTTCCCTCATGGAACTTCTTGGAATGCATAATTAGTTTCTTTTGAACAACATTCCATTTTGGATCAGAAAATCCAACCACTTGGTTCTGTCCAAGGTAACTGGTGCCAAGCAAGCCTTCCAGGCTTCTGCAAAATTGGGATCTTTAGGGTACAAACCCTTCAATTCATCAAATCCCAACACTTCCACCTTCATTTCTATCAGCAAACTCTGCCTTCTACTCAAGGCATCTGCAACTCTGTTGGACTTTCCACTCTTGTGCTTCAACACAAAGGAATAACTCTATAGAAACTCAACCCACTTCAAGTGCCTCTGGTTTAGTTTTCCCTGGCTATTTATATACTGTAATGCCTGATGATTAGTATATAGCACAAACTCTTTTGGCAACAAATAATGTCTCCACTTGTTCAGGGCCTAAATTATAGCATAGAAATCTTGGTCATACACTGAATATTTCTTCCTAGCATCATTGAGTTTCTCACTGAAGTAAGCAATAGGCTTACCTTCTTGACTCAGCACAGTTCCTATGGCACTGCCACTGGCATCACAGTCCACCTAAAATACCTTGTTAAAATATGGAAGTGCTAAAATAGGTTGCTCTGTGACCTTCTTCTTCAACATCTCAAAGCTCTTATCTACTCCTAAGGTCCACTTAAAGTCTTTCTTATCCCATCTCATTGTTTCTGTAAGGGGTGCGCAAATACTGTTGAAATTTTTTATGAATTTCCTGTAAAAACTTGCCAGGCCGTGAAATTATCTCACTTCAAAAGTGCTTCTTTGGGTAGGCCATTCAATGATAGCCCGCACCTTTTTTGGGTCCATTTTTAGACCCTCGACTGAGATAACAAATCCCAGGTATACCAACTCCTTTTTCACAAAATTACATTTTTTAAAATTTATCAACAACTGTTGTTTCCTTAGCTTTTCAAAAACCCTCTTGATATGCATCAGGTGTTCTTCCAGGGTTTTGCTAAATATTAAAATATCATCCAAATAGACAATGAAATTTTTTCCTAAAAACTCCTTAAATACTTCATTCATCAACCGCATGAATGTGCTTGGTGCATTTGTCAGCCCAAATGGCATGACCAGCCACTCATACAACCCTTCTCTGGTCTTGAAAGTTGTCTTCCATTCATCTCCTTATCTGAACCGAATCTTATGGTAACCACTCTTCAGGTCAATTTTGGTGAAGTACTTGGCTCCACTCAGACAGTCCATAATATCATCCATCCTTGGTAATGAAAATATGTATTTTATGGTGATTTTATTAATGGCTCGAGAGTCGGTACACATCCTCCACTGTCCATCCTTCTTTGGTGCTAGTACTGCAGGTACTGCACACGGACTCAAACTTTCCCAAATCAATCCCTTTTTCAACAACTCATGGACTTGCCTGCTCAGCTCCTCACTTTCCACAGGAGTCATTCTGTGGGCTGCCTTGTTGAGTAAACTAGATCCAGGTACCAAATTAATATGGTGACTGATCTTCCTCATCGGTGGTAAACCCTCAGGCACATTGTCTGATATAATGTCTGGAAATTATTCTAACAGGCATTCGACCTCTGCTAGAACATCTGTGTACTGTTCTTTCTTAATAGTAGGGATTAATGCATAACACATTGAATCCCTCTTCAGACCATCCAAAAACTGTCTGCCATCCACCAGGCAGATTCTGGCACTATTGTAGATTTTCTCATCCACTTCTTTTAGTGGCTTCAATTTGTGACATACTCCATCCTTTGTCAGAGAGTACGTATTTGTATGTCCATCATGCACTGCACGTCTATCAAATTTCCATGGTCTTCCCAACAACAAATGGCAAGCATCCATCAAAAAAATATCACACAGGACCTCGTCTTGATAATTCCCAATGTGAAATTTGACCAAGCATTATTCACTGACAAGTGCTCTGTGGTCTTTTTGCAACCACACAATCTGATATGGGTGTGGGTGCTTCCTCTTCCCAAATTTCAACTTAGTAACCATATCTTCTGAAACTAAGTTGTCTGTGCTACCATTATCAATGGTAACCTTGCAGACCTTCCCTGCACAGTTGCACCTTGTGTGAAATAGACTCTTCCTCTGTTCTGGTTCTTTTTTGTCATTCAAAAGTGCTCTTCTTGTTATCAGCACTTCTCCTCCATCTGCTTCTTTAGAATGTTCTAACTCTGCACCTTCATCTGCCATAATAGCTCTAGCGTGACCCTCGGGTCTCCTATCCATCCTTTCTTAGTGTTGGGGACACTCGTATGACCGATGCCCCTCTTCTCCACATTGGAAATAGGTTCCACGGAAGGCTCCTCTTCCATACCCACATCTAGGTCTACCTCTTCCTCTTGGGTAGCCATTATTCTGATCATGCAGACGGTAGGTATTCTCCCTTTTTTTTTCCTGGGGATTACTAGTTTCCCCAGTATTCTTCTGGTCTCTATAATTTCCTCCACCGGTTCTTCCACCATGATCTCTTCCTCTCAATTTGCCTTCAAATCTCTAGTTTAGTTTCTCTTCAACCTTCAAGGCCAACTGATATGCATCTTCTATGGTGGTTATTCTGATCAAACTGAGCTCTTCCTGGATGTTCATCCTCAACCCATTGATGTATCTAGCTACTTTCTCCTTATCAGCCCCTAAGTGGCCAGTTCTGATGGAGATCTTATAAAATTCTTCTGTATATTCTTGGACATACTTGCCTAACTATCTCAAACTCTGCATCTTCCTCAATAGATCCAACTCATAATATGCAGGAATAAATTGTCTCTTTAGTTTCTCCACCATTCAGTCCCATCTAGTTATCTTCTCATTTCTATTTTAATTTCTTTCGAGTTGTACTCCTTTCCACCATAAACTAGCATGGCCCTTCAATTTTGTTTTTGCAAATTTTATCCAGTCTGGATCTGCAACCTCCTTGTATTCAAAATATTCCTCTATGTCGTTGATCCAATCAATCAACTCTTTTGGTCTGAGGTTCCAAGAATATGTAGAGACATCAAACTTCGGTCTCTTCCCAGCCTGAGATAGGGCTTTCAACAATCTAGCTTCAGAAGGATCTAATGTTTCTTCATCATCTGATGGAGCATCAGTTTCCCAGGATTCATCGTCACTCTGGTCTTCTCCTTTCGACTCGAATCTTCTTCGCAACTCTTCTTGCAGGGCTTGCACTTGCCTCTGTAATGCTCTAAAATCTTCATCAGGCACCACATTTCTCCCATGACCACGGTTCTTTTGTGGAGGCATCATGATCACTTTTCTCAGAATTTTAACTGGTCCTGGTGCAAACTACCTCACATTCGACGATCTGTTCACACTACCCAGGTACTCCCGTTCTCTCTTCTTAGAATCCTTCCATAGATCCTGGTGCAAGCTGCCTCACTTTCGACGGTCTGCTCACACACTCAGGAACTCCCGCTTTGATACCACTTTATGGAAAGCCAAATTTACAAAGAAGAAAACAATATTATTTTATTCAAAAATACAGCAGATATTGATAGTCACAGCAGAATATTACAGAAGTCGTAGAAGAGTTGCGCTTTTCAAAAATACAAAAATACAAAAATATATTATTGTTATCCAAATTTTCTAGCCCCTGTGCATGCCTCTATTCTCCTTTTTAAAGGTTCTCAGGTGACACTTCATTTCTAGCTGGTGGCCCTTCGTTTCCTCTTCCAGAACCTTTTGTTTTGCCTTCTTGTGCCGCTTCGTTGCCCTGGTATTCGAAACGTCTGCCTTTTCGACTCTTCGCCTTTGGCTTTCCCTTCGTGCATGAAAATATGATAGGTCACGATATCGCGACACCTTTCAGACTCTGGCCCCTTCTTTGTCCTTGCATCACAAAAATAATACATGTCATGATATCGCGATAGTTTCGCTCCTTCGCTCTATCTTCCTACTTTCGGGTCACGAAATCACATCTTTGTCTTCCATACGCTCTTTCTACTTTTGGGTCTTGAAATCGTGACATGTCACAAAATCATGACATATTTGTCTTTCGTACACTCTTTCTGCTTTTAGGTCATGAAATCGTGACATGTCGCAAAATTATGACATGTCACGAAATCACATCTTTGTCTTCCATACGCTCTTTCTGCTTTCAGGTCATGAAATCGTGACATGTCGCAAAATCGTGACATCTTTGCCTTCCGTACTCTCTTTTCACTTTCAGGTAGCAAAATTGTGACATTTTTGCCTTCCGTACTCTCTTTTCGCTTTCGGGTCGCAAAATCGCAACATGTCACAAAATCACGACATCTTTGCCTTTCGTACTCTCTTTTCACTTTTGGGTTGCAAAATTGCGACATGTCACAAAATTGCGACATATTTGCTTTCCTTGCCTCTCCTATGAAACCTGTCGTGATATCGTGATAGTTTCCCTTCTGGCGTCTTTCTCCGTTTATGTGTCACGATATCGCGACACATTTTCTGTCGCGATATTGCGACAGTTTCCCTGCTGGCTTCTTTCTCTGGTTTTGTGTCGCGATATCGTGACACATTTTTTGTCACGATATCGCGATAGTTTCCTGGCTGGCTTCTTTCTTCGGTTTTGTGTCGTGATATTGTGACACATTTTCTATCGCGATATCGTGACAGTTTCCCTGTTGAATTTTTTTTTTTTTTGTTTTGTGTCGCGATATCGCGACACCTTTTATGTCGCGATATCGCAACACTTTTCAACACTTAAACATTTTTTTTTTTTGTTTCTTTTTCTTTTTCTTTGTTGATGTAGGATTTCAGTGCTACCTTGGATGCTCCTGCATCATCCATGTAGACAAGAGTTGATCTGGGAAATATCCTAAGCCATGCTGAATATTTGTTCTTCTTGAACAGACTCTTATCAGCTATTGATTTTTGACTCATCTTCTACAAATTTCTTCTAGGTGGATTTCAATTCATCTTCTGTTAGGAGATTTGAATTTTTATCCCAGAAGTTAAGCATGCCACAATTTTTAGCTATGCTTACATGTTTTAGAATCACCTTAGCTTCTATTTTGAGCTTCTACATGAGCTTAGTAATTTTGGTTACCAGCTTGTACCTTTTAAAGAAGTTTTTGATGACTAACTTGGCCTGGGACCAATTTTTATCCCATGCTTTGTATCCAGTTATCGCTTGCGTGCTATCTGCCAAGACTTGAATTTTTGTAACTATTGATAGCCTTGTTGCCAAAAGTTTAACTGATGCTTTGAATTTTTCTTCCACTTGGCCTAGCATATATTTGATTTTGAGAAGATATGATAGTGTGGGCCTTGCCTTCAGGGTCATCTTGTTGATGCTTCCAATAATTTCTCTCCTGACTGTACTTGCTTTTTCTTTAGACAACCCGCTAGTTTTATCAGTGTTTTCTGAGAGTTGCCTTTTAAGGTCCTTGACATACTATTGTAACACTTGTATTTTCTCTTAGGTTTTCAACACTTTCTATTTGTAGGGGCCACTTTATTGAACATCAACTCCCATTTATTAGCCTCATTTTTCAAAGCCTTTTCGATTGTTTTTTGCTGGTGCAAGGCTTCTTCTAAATGTTATCTTTCTTGCTTAGCCCAGAGGTAATTTTCTTTGTAATACACAAATTTTAGGTAAATAGTTCCCATGTGGGTTTGGGCCTTGCCCCACTTGTATTCCATTGATAGCTAAGTGAGATCTTTCGTAGTTATATCATCTTGGTAGTCCTCTAGGATTATTTCTCCTTCTAGCTTCTGGACGAGTGATGTCATTTTCATAGTGGAACATTGCATGATGATGGAATCCAACACTATTCCTTCTTTGATGAAAGCTATATATTTAGAACTTTGGGAGCTTCATGACTTCAACCATGTAGCAGTGTTCAAGGTTATCTTTTTCATTTTTTTCAATTTAGCAACGGTAGGATTGCTCTCAGGAGAAGCGGTATGAATGGCTTGAAAGCTCACCAGGTTGGTGAATTAAGGGAAAGGGATAATGGCTAGAGAGGCTTCCACATTTGATTTTTTGATGGGAGAATTAATGGGGACAGAGGATGATGCTTTTGGAAGCTGACGAGTTGATGATGGAGATGGTGTATCCTGATGAGTTGATGGTGGCGATGGTGGAGGCTGATGAGTGGAGGTGGAAGACGCGTTGCTCCGACCTTCAAAATGGGAAGGGGAATTTTTTTGAGAGTGAGAAAGGGAAGAAGTAGTTAATTTTATAGGAGACATACCTAAAGCTTTTGGTAGGTTGGTGTCTCCGATTTCCTATGACTTCTCTAGATCTTTGATGTAAGCTTCTGATATTTGCTTCAAACTCGAGTTATCGACACTAGTTATTGCTTTTGCTGGGTTTTTTCCATGCTATGGGTTTATTTTTTGGGAGAGGCTCTTCAACCATCCCAACCACTTGTTCATATATCTCCTGATGCTCAGAAGTTTAATCAAAGCTTTCTCCTATTCCTTCTTGGTCCCCTATTCCTTGATGTTCCTCTGATTCTTGATGCTCCTCTAATTCTTCATGCTCCTCTAATTATTCAGAGGGTGTTTCTTCTCATTTTATTTTATTTTGGTCTCCTCCCTTTGCCAATTCTACTTTTTTCTTTCTTGATTCTACTCTTTGTCGCCTATGGTCGAGCTGAGCATCATCATCGAAATCCATATCTGATCCGAAAAGAGGAATGAAACTTCGAGTTTTCCTTCTAGGGACTTCTATTTGCTTAGTGGTAACCTCTTTTTCTTTGTCCTTTTTAGTATCTATTTTACCTTCAATTGGTTTTATGGGGATGCCATTGATGTCCAGAGGGACTTTATCTGTAAAATTTTCAAACTATTCATCGTGGTTCTCATCATATTTTTCTAATAACTCCTTGTCGATCTTTGTCCCATACCTAGAGAATGTTTGTAGGTGGCATCTCATTTGCCACCATGCTAATATCTTAGTGTGGTCCCAATATTCCCCTCTTTTATTCATCTTTTTGATGGTCTTGTTACCCAGTTTGTGGGCTAGGTTCACCTTAGGGCACCAATATGCCAAGTGCAAATAAAAAATAGTGCCATAGGGGCAGTGGCTACATTTTTTTAATGTGCCATTCTAATGGTTGGTTTTCTTCATTGTTCCTACCCTGTAATGTCCCTTTCCTAGCCAGTCAGTGGATCACATGGAGCTAGCCTACTTTTGGTTTCTCGTAGGATATGTCAGGTGTTGGGGAGCCCATTGGAGGGTTTGCAATCATCTTCAGTCTTTAGAATTATTTTAGTTGCCAACTTTTTGGGTTAATCCGAGCCTTGGAGTATGTACTTACTATTTTTAGTAAGTCAGTGGGATTAGGGTTTCAGACATATTGAGCAGTAAAGTGAGACTCTTTGGCAAAATGGGTGTCTGAATCTACTTCTAGTTTATGGATTGGAGTGGCAGAGGTTAGAGTTTTTAATGGACGAATTTTAGTTATATTAAATTAAATTAAATATTTAATTTAATATAGTTTACTTTAATATTTTTATAAAATGGAGTTATGAGGTTATTAAAAAAAGTCACTTAAGTTATATTATAATGTTATAAAGTGACTTATTTTCCTAGCAAAAAAAAAAGGATGCCACTCATATGAATCTTATAATGTTTTATTATGTAAATAAAGTGAAATTAAAAAAAAACATTATTAATTCATATTTTACCCACCAAGGAGGTCGACCCATTGGAGAAGTTATAAAAGCACATCCAAGGCTTCATTCTGGGGATTCTTAGCTTGTTATTTACTAGAGCAAACATTGTGGAGACTTGTAGAGTTTTCTGGCAAGGGTTTTTAACTTGTTCGGAGATGAAATCCTCTAGCAAGGACATCACTTTCAGGATTGGAAGACATCCTCAGAGTGATTTAGAGCATTTTCATGATAGGGAATGTATTGTGCTTCGATTACAGACCTAGTGTGGATTTTGAAGTTGGTTTCAAGGGTTTTTAGGTAGATTTGAGTATCATCTTTGCTGTTGTACTTTTTTGGTGCCTGTCCATACAATTTTAGCAGTTAATGTGAAAGTTTTGGGGCTGAAAAAATACCATTTTGCATCTGGGTATTGACAGAGTTGGAAAAATAACAAATGGGTATGTTTAATTTGATATTTTGAAGACATTTACCCATATAAGTATTCTAAATAATTGTTGTGAACTTGCAGATTTGAAATTATAAGATTCTTGATTGAGGGTTTCCTCAAGAAAGCTAAATATTTAGTGTTTATGCTATTAAACCTATTGCATGTTTATGGGTATTGCATAAAAATGATTATTCAGTTTTTAAATCATTTGGGTATCATTGCATGTTATAGTTATAGTTTCTACTCACCTGGGTATTAATGCATGTAGCAAATTAAGTCATAGTTTTGCAAGACAAATCGAAACACAAAAAAAAAAATATCCAAATTTGGTATGGAGTATTACAGTTTTCTTCATTGTTCCTACCTTGTTTATCAATTTGCCTATCTGATGAATGAAATTTATTGAATGGCACTTTATTGAGGGCAACTTGCTATTGAGAGAAATTATCTGCAAGATCATATTTCCATTTTGGCGGTAACTCTACCAACTTCATATTTCTCAAATTTCAAGAAATTCACTCGTGGTCTCATTTCTTCAACACGGATACACCCTCAAACTAAAAGAGCATGAGGCAAGTACCTATCTTACCAACACATGTACTAAATTTGTTGTTGATAAATTCAATTTACCTTACGTATTCCAAAGTGAATAATCGCTTAGTAACGTAATAAGGTAACAAAAAGGGCTTCTCCATGAAGCCATAGAGTCTGATGACCACTCCCTGTGTCAAAATAAACCAATCCCCTTATTCTGCATGGAAGTTCTACAAAGTATCCCATATCTATTGGGTAATTCTTGGCATGATTCCATACATGAGTTTCAATATGGGACCCAAGAATTCTATATTTAAGTGATAGTATGAATTCACATTTTAAAGGAGCAACGTCCACTCACATACACGCATGAGGTCTCCATTTTGGTATTTTGTTGTGGTAGGGATAAAGTCCAAATTTTTTGCTTGAAAGAAGAAGAAAATACATACCAGGTAAGAAGAAAACCTAAAATTATCCAGGATATCTTTCTATAGCTTGAAGAGGCCTGCATGCAGCTGTTGGGCTAGGTATGCTGGCCATTTAAAGAAGATTGGGACTCTGCTTGGGTCTACATGCGTTGCATCATAAAACTTAGGATTAGATATGCATTGCGCTATTGCAACTTGCCATACATAGACCTATGTGTCTATTTCTAACCCTACCACCATGGCCATCATGGAAAAAAACTCCTTGTTCTTGAATTTGGATAGGGGAATTGGGGATTTTGGCATGGCTCCTTTAATGAGAGAGTCTGAAAAATTCTCTTGAATGAAATATCGGATGTTCAGGGTATTGGTTTACTACTTAATAGAATTAGTAGGGTTGAATGTAATGGGGTTTACCACAGGGTTCCTACCATAGGCGAAGGTGACCCTAATTGAGTCAGCATCGAGCGTGAATATGACTCCACCCTTGGATTTTTTCACTATTCTATGCTTGACATCGTAGAATTCTGCCATGGCCTTGATTAGCTCGGGGTAGGGGTGGACTTGGGGGTAGACGTACCAATAAATCTAGAGAGTGGTAGGAGAACATGCTTGGGCTTGATGGGGAGATGTTTGTGGTGATCATGGCCACTATATCTTTCCAAATTCATTCTGGGTCCTTCCATGTTAGCCTTGTATTAGTGATGTGGTTGTCAAGGTCCATGAAAATGCTTCCATTTTTGGTCGACCTTTGTTTCCCCTTTGAAGTAGTAGTTGGAGGTGTGGCCATCATGGTTGTATCCTATGATTTGGTCATAAATCCAACCTAGAACGTGCTTAGCAGAGTGTTGCAGAGCTTTCTGAGAGGACAGGAAGCACAATAAGAAGAAGGGAAAATAATGTAGAAGATGAAGGGGTGATGAAAATTTGGTGATATAAATGGATGTGTATGCGCATGCCAAGGTGACATGCAATAACTGTGGTTGGTGGCACACACCCCAATACTATTTTTGAACATTTTTAGGTGCTACAGTTTGTGTTCCACATTAAAGAAACCAACTACCATGCATTATCATTTTATCTTGGGCTAATGATATTGATCCACTATTGTCCTAGGCCAATAAATTGGCATCACATCTACTCTAGGCCAATCATAAGGTATGAAAGTACCTTAAAAAGTGGGACTTTTTATAATGTCGAGAAAATTTCTTTTCTCGCCAAATGTTTTTTACCGCTCTGAGGTGGCCATCGACTGCAAAAATGTCATGAAATCATGACAATTTACATTGAAGGGGCCTTTGGGCACCGAAATATCGTGCCATCATGACATTTGTCCTTGGAGTGGCCATCGACTGCCAAAATATCATGAAATCATGACAATTTACATTGAAGGGGCCTTTGGGAACCGAAATGTCACGCCATCATGATATTTTTCCTTGGAGTGGCCATTGATTGCAAAAATATCATGAAATCATGAAAATTTACATTGAAGGGGCCTTTGGGCACCGAAATGTCGTGCCATCATGACATTTGTCCTTGGAGTGGCCATCGACTACCAAAATGTCGTGAAATCATGATAATTTACATTGAAGGGGCCTTTGGATGCTGAAATATTGTGCCATCATAATATTTGTCCTTGGAGTGGCCATCGACTACCAAAATGTCATGAAATCATGACAATTTACATTGAAGGGGCCTTTGGGCGCCGAAATGTCATGCCATCATGACATTTGTCCTTGGAGTGGCCATCGACTGCCAAAATGTCATGAAATCATGACAATTTACATTGAAGGGGCCTTTGGGCACCAAAATGTCATGCCATCATGATATTTGTCCTTGGAGTGGCCATCGACTACCAAAATGTCATGAAATCATGACAATTTACATTGAAGGGGCCTTTGGGCGCCAAAATATTGTGCCATCATGACAATATTTGCCTTGGAGGGTTTGAAAGAAGACATATTTACATAAAAATACATACAAGGTAGAGGAACCATTTACTTATAGTACAACTTCAGATGGAAGCCATTGACGGGGATAGGTTGAACCTGACCCTGCTCATTTTTTAGCTAGAAAGAGTTTTGTTGTTTTTCCTCTATTACCTCGAAAGGACCTTCCCAGAACGCGTTGAATTTGTCATGATTTCTGGGTTTTGACTTCTTTTCATTCCATATTAGGACCAAGTCTCCTACCTTGAAATTTCTCAGAGTGGCCTTTTTGTTGAACCATTTTTTTGTGGTGACCACATGTTTTTGATAGTGGTCGTAGGCTTGCTCCTTTTGTTCCTCTAATTGCAGGAGTTGGATCAACCTATTCTCCATTGGTTATGCTTCCTTTGTGCTGGTATGATTGAGCAGCTTTAGAGTTGGGATCTCTATGTGTATTGGAAGAACTACTTCTTTATCATAGACTAGAGAGTAGGGAGATGTGTTGATAGACTTCTTGATGGTTATTCTATCAGCCCACAGTGCTTGATTTATTAGAGAGTGCCAACTTCTCTTATTGTCCTGTAGGGTTCGCTTCAAAATCTTGAGCAGGTTTTTGTTCATGGATTCAACCAATCCATTTCCCTATGGATAATAGTTTGAGGATGTTTTCAAGTAAATCCCATATTTACATTCAAATTCAATCATCTTGGAACCTATGAAATATGAGCCATTGTCCATGACCAATGCATTTGGGATGCCAAATCTCGTGATTAAACTTTCCATGAATTCCATTACAACCTCCTGGTCTACCTTTTTAGTGGGTATTGCTTCTACCCACTTAGTGAAATAGTCAGTAGCTATCAGGATGTACTTATGTCCAGTGGATGAGTTGGGCTCTATTATTCCAATGAAGTCCAATCCCCATTGTTGAAAAGGTTCTTCAACCTGAATGGATTTTAGGGGCATCGAAGCATTCCTGTTTCTCCCAATGTATCTCTGGCATTCTTCATAGTTTCTTGTTATTCTGAAGGTGTCTGCAAAGATAGTTGGCCAGTAGCATCCATTTTTGATGATATTTAAGGTGGTGGTCCTCCCTGAGTAGTGTCCTCTTGATGAGCCTCCATGGAATTCCTCCAAGATCTTCTATTTTTTATTCTCATTTATGCATCGAAGCAACACTCCATCCAAATTTTTTTTGTACAACCCCTCAGGTAGTAGAGTGTATTTCAAATCTTGGATCTTGTACCTTCTTCTTTGTGAAGCATTCAAACTTGTTGGGCACTTTCCAGTTTGGAAGTACCTAATTAATTCATCTACCCAATCAAGCTGCTCTGAAGGTTGATCATCATCTGAGGTTGCTTCTTGAGTTTGGCAAGCTATGTATTCTGATGAAGCTTGCTTGGCAAGCTCTTGGCATAGTGCTCTACCTCTTACTAGCTTGGTTGGGTGTATTTCTACATCGTATTCTTGTATCTTTGTCACCCAACCTACCCTTTTATCACCTAGTTCCCCTTGTATGATGAAGTTTCTGACGTCGGGGTGAACTACATATACTATAGTCCTGCTTTGTGAGAGGAAATACCTAAAATTTTTTAGAGACTTCATTATTGCATAGATATATTTTTCAATGAAGTTATACTTCTCTTCATGTTCTTGCATAGTTTGACTTAGAAAATCTATGGGCCTTTCTTCATTGTCAGCCCCTTTCTGCGTGAGCACTACGACGTAGCTTTCTTGTTCACCTACAACGTATAAGATGAAACCCCTGGAGTAGTCTAGGTTTACTAAGATGGGGGCTTGAGCTATTTGTTCCTTGATCTACTGGAAGACATATTTCCTTACATCTGTCCACTTGAACTCAACATATTTCTTCAACAACTCAGTCATGGGTTTGATGATTTGTGCAAAATCAGCTATGAATTTGCGCACAAAGTTGATTTGGTCGAAGAACGACTGCAAGACTTTTTTGTTAGGGGGGAGAGGGAGTTCTAACAGTGCTTTCACTCTATTAGGGTCTATGGCTAGACCATTCTTAGAAACAACATGGTCGAGTAAAAGTCCTTCCACCATGAAGATAGATTTCTTAGGATTTATAGAGATGCAAAACTCTCTGTATTTTTTGAACACACTCCTAAGGTGTCCTATGTGATATTTATTTTTGTGAGAGAACACTATCATATCATCTAGATATATCACTATTATTTTATTGACAAGTTCTCTGAATGCCACATCCATAGCTCTTTGAAATGTTGCTTCAGCGTTGGATAACCCGAAGGGCATTCTCTGGTAGGCAAACATTCCCCACTTGGTTGTGAATGCGGTCTTGAATTGATCTTCATCTTTAACCCACACCTGATTGTACCTAGAGAAGCCATCCAGGAGTGAGAACCTTTCTACTCCTACTACTATGTGCAAGATCTGGTCGATCTATGGGAGAGGGTAATGGTCTTTCAATGAAGCTTTATTCAAGTTACGAAAGTCGACGCATAACCAGATATCTCCATTATTTTTTCTAATAGGGACTAGGTTAGCTACCCAAGTCGAATGCTTGATTGGGTAAAAATTTTGGATTCAAGCAATTTTAGTAGCTCTTGCTTCATCAAAGCCTCGATCTTAGGATTTACCAATCATTGCTTCTGTCGAAATGGCTTTGCACCTTCTTCAAGTTTGATCGTATGTTGGATTGTTTCTTTGGAGTAGACTTTGAGATCACCGTAAGTCCAGGCTATGATGTCGGGGTATTCTTTGCATAATTCCCTAATTTGGTCTAGTTCTTCTTCTGTAGTGTTCACTCCCACTTTGATGGACTTATCAGGTCCCATTTGAGCTTCTCTGTATCTATGCTTGTCAACTTTCATTTTATGGCCAGTTGACCTATCATTGTTATCAAATAAGCTCTCAAGGGTGACCAATCCTTTTGGGATGTGATTGTTCTTTAACTGGATCATGCATGTATCTTCTTCATCTTCTGTTGTTCTATTGCTTGAGTAGTTCATCTCATGGATGAGGAAGTCCACTATCTATTTATCATTTTTGAAGACTTTCCAGAAGGTATCTCTGTATGGCATGGAAGGCCTGTAAATTAGCCTAACTATTTTTGACTTTTGAATGACATTGTTGATGGGGCAAAAATTTACCCCTACCAAAGCCAACAAGTCTACATGAGTGTTCTTTTCCCTTGGGATTGCTTTGAGATTCAAATATTCAAAGGACTCTAGAAAGTCCCAAACTTTATTCCTGTAAGCCTTAAGGTAATGCTGCTTGCTTACACATTTCTCAATTACTTGATTCACTATCAGTTTAGAGTCCCCAAAGATTTGTAGTTGCTTGATACCCATATTTTTAGCCTTCTTGAGACCTAAACAGAGTGCTTCATACTCTACTGCATTGTTAGTACAACTCCAGGTCAATCGATAAGAGAAAACTTTTTCTTCTCCTATTGGAGAGATAAGAACAATACCTGCTCTTGCTCCATTTTTACATCTAGCACCATCAAAGAAAAGTTTCCACAGTTGATTATTGGGTTGGTCGACCTGAGGAAGAGGAATGGGGCTATTTTTTTAGGTTTTAAAATTGTATAACTCCCTATGTCAATCTTGATCATGGCATTGAAGTCTTGGAGAGAGAACTGGTCTTCCTCCTGTAATACATTTAGAGCTTCTTCCATCAAGTTCAGGTCTTCTAGTTCCTCTGTCATCATGTTCATAGTGGTGGACTATTTGCCTTCCTCTTCAAGTCTTTTGATATGAAAAGTTGAAGGCTTTTCATTGAATATTTTTACTCTTTTTCCCTTGAATGGGATTTCCAGATGCGAGAAATCTAATGATAAATATCCTCCTATCTTGGTGGTGAACTCCCTAGAGAGGCACATGCTAAAATAAGGCTCTAAATCTACTACCACTACCTCTTGTATAACTGTGAGCTGAGGTAGTCTATGGAGACTATTGGAATATATTTAATTACCCCTACTATTTTTATAGGAGTTTCATCTAATTGCAAGACACCAAGACTACTCCTTGTATATTCCATTCCCATGATGTCACATACTACTTTGGGCATCACAGTGGTTGTAGCTCCAGAGTCTATCATACAGTTGTGAACTACCCATCCCTCCATCTGAAGAGATAGATAGAAGGGAGGGGGCCTATTTTTTCCTGAAGTGGATGTTAGGCTAGCTTGTGTAGAGTCCAACTATACTGGGGTTCTATTATTATTTTTCATAGACCTCAAGGATTCTTGCAACAAGTCGATCTATCCTAGAAGTTGCAGAGCTTCATACATAGTTGCCTTGGAGGGGGTTTTCTTCATTTCCTTGACTATGTTAAATGGAAGGGGTTCAACACTTTTCTCCTTCACTATTGCATCATACTTATTTTTGTACCCCTGAGTAGCATCAATTATTTGATGCTTAGTCAGTGAGGGGTATCTCAGTTTATCCCTAGCTTGTTCCTATGTTTTTGCTTCTTTCTATCGAGGTGCTTCCTTACGAGTTTCTGCATCTTTATGGCTTGAACTCGGGGGAGATTTTTCATAAGAGGTTATTTTCTCAATAGGGTTCCTTATAGGTGAAGGCACCTTCAAGGGGTTGAGCTCTTGGGGATCAACCTGTAAGGGTTTCTTTCCCGATCTGGTAAGAACAACTACTTGTTCAATAGAAGGCATCATGAAATTTTGATTCTCTTCCTTGATCATATTAACCTGACCTTTGAGGGTTCTCTCAGCCTTTTCAATAGCTATCTTTTGAACATGGTGTTGATGAATCATGCAAGAAGTTTCACCATGGGGGTTGTTACACGTGGAGCACCAAAAGTTTGACTTTGTCAAAACGTTACTAGGTTCACTTTCTTCATTGGCATAAACCATGTTAGATTTATCATAGCTTCTACCGCTAGTGGAGGCTTGATCCTTCATCACTTGTGGGAACCTCCTTGGCTGGAAATTTCTTTTTGCTTCTCTTCTTTCCATTGATGTGAATTTATTTGCTAGAGTTTTGAAATATGCTTGCAGATCTTGAAGAACTACAAGTTGAGGATCTAGGGTCGATGGAACTATTGCTATGGGGAGTGCAAGAATAGTGGGAAGCATTGGAGGGGTAGGAGGTCCCTGTATTACTGGAATGTTAGGCTAGTCCCATCCATGTGGGAAGACTAGTACTAGAAGCTAAATCAAGAGTTGGGAAAGCAATACTCGATGCTTGAGGTAGATCTGGAAAAATGGGTATTATCATTTTAGCCGGGAACCTCCCAATAGCGATCAGATATTTTTCCACTTTTTGTGCTTCCTGGTAAATATCGGGGAAGGTAAACACTTGAGATTGTCTGATGGCCATGCTTATATCTGAGTTGAAAGCTCTGAGATAGTAATACATTGACTATTCATTAGTCGGTCACAACCCATCAGGTACCCTCTACCAAGTTTTATTGAACCTGATGTTAAAGTCGATGATCTCTTCTTGAGGGTGTTTTTGGATAATAGTAAACTGGTTCAATAGGGAGAAAGGGTCTGCGTGTTCATTGAATTCTTCCACTAGTCTACCAACAAGTTGGCCCAAGTAGATATAGTTTGGTTGTCAAGGGCTCTATACCAATAGAGCATTTTCCCTTTCAAGGAAATGACTAGTAATATTATCATAACATCTTCTTTAGTAATGTTATGTATTGGGGCTAGTGCAACTATGTCTTGATAATGTTCATAAGCTGTCTTTCCAGTACCATCATACTGGGGTAGAGCTTTCAAGGCTGCTGCTGGAATTGGATGTTGCACTGCTAGATTCAAAGGGTCTGTGTGGTTCCATAAGGGGTAAGGCAAAATCGACTGATTTGTGGCCATTATGATTACAGTTCTATCAGGTCCCATAGGGGTATGGGTAGCTGGAGTTAAATTTCCACTAGCAACAGTGCTAGGGAAGGCTGGAGAAATATTTATGTATCTTGTATTAGAAGTATATGAAGAAGTTGCTCTGGCAACTAAAACAAGATTATATGGGAGGATACCAAGGTGTAGTTCAAAGAACTCAATGGGTTCTTCTAAATTTCTTGCTTTAGATCTGGTTATCATAAAATATGGTATGTAACCAAAAATTGGGTAAAGGCTTTCATAGGGTTCCTTTCTAGGGTGGAGTCACCAGGTGATTTATAAAAACTAATAGGGCAAAGGTATTCACCAGAACTTTGATTTGTATACTACATGGGATTGTGTCCCACCGGGCATGCCAAAAACTATTGGAGCAAAATCTACCTTTGGTTACGTTTGTGCCCAAGACTTTGCCAACATTGAAAGACCAGGTTAACACAAAGTTTACCTGGTTCAATCTCCAGAGGAGGCTGGTTCCTTGCTTCTTTTAGGAAAAGGGAGAAAGAGGGGAATGCATAAAGAAAGGGAAATATAGCTATTGCTAGAGAGTTTAAATGGTACAGATTAGATAACAACAAAGCAACTATTACAACCTTTTATAGAGAAGCATATAACTAAACCGCCAAAACAGAGAAACTAAACTTCTGGTGAAAATATATTTAAGTGCAAGCTTATCTGTAAAGTTAATTTCAGAACTAGCAGAACTTTATTGCAGAAATTTAGAGTAAGAATTAAAGCAAGTTACATTCAATCTAGCCTTATGTAGCAATTAACAATACATACATACTTGATTTAGAACACCAATGAGCCAAAAACTAGAATGGATGATATTTTATTAAGCTTTTAGAAGTCTGTGTACATAGCCTTGTAAACACCTAAGAGCCGACCATTTGTTTGGGTTGCTCATTCTATATATAAGAGTTTTACATAACAGAAAAACTGAAAGTTGTTACAACAATATGCTCGTAGGCTCATTCTGGTAAAGAAGCAGTTAAGAAAGCATGGAGCCTTCAACTGAAAGTGGTTGAGATCTTCTTGTTATGATGATATTCCTTAACCTCTTTAGAGACGTCATGGTCTACTTGGCTTTCAAAATGTCGCGCCATCGTGACTTTTCATCATGGTTCTTTCTTTGGCCTTCAAAATGTCATGCCATCACAAATTTTCGCCTTGGTTCTACTTTTGGCCTTCAAAATGTCGCACCATCATGACTTTTCACCTTGGTTCTGCCTTTGACCTTCAAAATATCGTGCCATCATGACTTTTCACCTTGGTTCTACCTTTTGACCTTCAAAATGTCATGCCATCATGACTTTTCACCTTGGTTCTACCTTTGGCCTTCAAAATGTCGTGCCATCATGACTTTTTACCTTGGTTCTGCCTTCGACCTTCAAAATATCATGCCATCAAGACTTTTGGTCATGGATTGACCCTTAGACTTCAAAATATCGCATCATCAAGAATTTTCACCTTAGCTCTACCTTCGGCCTTTAAAATGTCATGCTATAGTGAGTTTTCTCTACACTTAGCAAAATCTTGAGAAGACTACTTATTTCCCTAGATGTGGTCATTTTGACGAACAAGACTTATTGTTAAATGATAATAATATTAAAAAAAAGGTATTCATTTGAATATTTTAGATATTTTGGAATGATGTGTGTTTCACGTTCGAGTATGGAGGCTTCTGTCGACTTTTGAAATGGAGGCACTCCTATTTATGGCAAATCTTGAAGATATGATTAAAATAATAGACAGATAACCTACTTCCATCGTGAAGTGGATGAAGAAGTAATGGCAGATGATAAGCATGGTGGTCAAGGAAGATAAGAGACATGGAAGAAAGGATAAAGGTGTGGTGTTTTGTAGGATAAGGAGGGAGGTCATAAAAATAAAAGGAAAGGAGGTTTTGGATTGTGCAAAAACAACAAGGTAAAAAGATAAGGTCGGGTAGAACCCAAGCAAGATTTATAGGTTGGTTTATGAAATATTATGTCTTCTAACATTGTAACAAAAAAAATTTAGAATATCTAAATGCTTATAGGGTGGATGGTGTCCATATGTATACTTCAACATGGTCTACTATTACTTTTGTTTGTGTTAGTTCACTATGGTGACGTTCCCCTTAGACCATTTTAGAATCAATCTTTCTTGTTGCCTGGTTGGGTTGGTTCTTATCCTTAGCTTGTGTACTCCTTTGTCTAGCATGAATACCTTCGCTATGTTTAGTTGAGTTTTGGTTATGTTGAGAACCACATACTTTCCCTTTAGATAGCATCAGGAATGTTGTAGCTAAGTAGATCTCATGTCCATCCTTCAACCAAGATATTGTTGGTCATTTGTTAAGCAGGAGAAAAGCCATCTTTGGATTTTAGGTTATCTTCTCCTCTATTGGTTCAATTGCAACTATGCCACCTATTTTTTTGGTATAGTTCTAATTCTATCAGGAAGTCCTAAGTTTGACCAAACCTCCCCTACATTGAATTTTTGGTGTGGCTAGCATCATCCTAACCCTTTACGTGTTGAGATATTCATTCAACTTCCTTCCTTGTTGAACATTATTCAACATATTTATTTTTATGGAACTGATTGCTTATTTGTAAGGAGCATCCCATGTGTGGAAAAACACCCTATCGTCTGTCATCTCATGCCACCTTGGACCAAACTCTTTCCTGCATAAATTATCACTTGGAAATTCATAGTGTGGGCCCACTGCCAGTCGAACTCAATGAGAGTTAGGTAGTTTTGCCTATCCTCTTCTTTGCCCTCAGTCGTTTGTCTATTCCAACTGAGTGTCCTTAAGCTCTGCGGGTTTGGATTTCACCTTCTTCTATTAATCTAACCTTTGTGCTTATTAAAATCCATGTCTAATTAATGGGGGAATCATAATTATTTTGGGCATGTGATTTAATAGGATTGAATTAAATATAATATTGTTTATTTATTAATTAAAGTTAGGGAACTTTTATTAATGAAAATATAGGAATGGCTTTGCTTTATTAATTAAATTTAGGAAACTTTGATTAATGAAAATAGAGGAATGGCTTTGCTTTATAAATTAAAGTTAGGGAACTTTGATTAATGAAAATAGAGGAATGACTTTGCTTTATTAATTAAAGTTAAGAGACTTTGATTAATGATAGAGGAATGGCTTTGCTTTATTAACTAAAGTTAGGGAACTTTGATTAATGAAAGTAGAGGAATGGATTTTCTTTATTAATTAAAGTTAGGGAACTTTGATTAATGAAAATAGAGGAATGGCTTTTCTTTATTAATTAAACTTAGGGACATTTGATTAATGAAAATAGAGAAATGGCTTTGCTTTATTAATTAATTGTAGGGAACTTTGATTAATGAAATAAATGAATGACTTTGCTTTATTAATTAAAGTTAGGGAACTTTGATTAATTAAAATAGAGGACTGAATTTGCTTTATTAGTTAAAGTTAGGGAACTTTGATTAATGAAAATAGAGGAATGACTTTTCTTTATTAATTAAAGTTAGGGAACTTTGATTAATGAAAATAGAGGAATGGCTTTGGTTTGTTAATTAAAGTTAGGGAAATTTGATTATGTTAAATGAAGAATTAAATGTTTAATGTGTTAATTAAGGTATGAGACTTGATTAATGTAAAGGAAATATGATTTATTATATTAATTGAATAATATGTTATTTGATTAGTTTAATTTAAGGGAAGCATAATTTATTTAAATAATTAAAGGTATGGGACTTTGATTATGTTAAATAGAGGAAACATAGTTTATTTAAGTGATCAAAGGTATGGGACTTTGGTTATGTTAAATAAATAAAATATATTTTATTTAAGTGATCAAAGATATGAGACTTTGGTTATGTTAAATAAAGGAAATATAGTTTACTTAAGTGATCAAAGGTATGGGACTTTGGTTATGTTAAATAAAGGAAATCTAGTTTATTTAAGTGATTAAAGGTATGGGACTTTGATTATGTTGAATAAAAGTTTGAAATGATTTGATTAAAGACTTGTGATCTAGTTGTATGTGTTGAAATGACTATCTGGGCTAATGCGAGGTGAAATTAAAAATAAGGATATTTTTATGATTCAACTAAACAGTAAATGGATGGATACTTTAATAAAATTTGTATAATTTCAATTTGACAAAGCAATATGTAAATGCACTAGTTTCATATTACTAGTAGATGCATTTAGATGTATGTCTATCCTAGAACCATGAGTTGCCCTGATATCCTTATATCCTCAAATGAAAGATGGAAATATAAGGAGGTCTGATTAGGCAACTAGAACCAATGCACCAATGTGATTTATATTTGCAATGAATTACTTATGCTCAAATATATTAAAAATTTTGGGGACATATCCATAGATGAATATGTTGTATTAATTATTCAATAGAAGTATAGAGGTTTTACCATACTTTGATGTATGTAATAAATTGTTGAATGAATGGAAATTGTACCTTTAATTTACTGTTATGAATTATCTATGCTTTGTTATTTAGCTTCTCTTTCTATTTAATGCTTACTTTCTTTTAAATGTTGTTTCCTTTCTAAGTACCTCATGTATGTTTTATGAATTTTGTTCTTTGTTTGATTGAGTAGATAGAGTTAATCTTGTCTTCTTTCTAAACATGAAAGTAACCTAGAAAAATGAAATCTTAGGGTGAACCTATAATAAACCTAAGAGGTTAAGACCTCTTAGGGTGAACATAGAAATACCTTATGGATTGAGACTTCTTGGGGAGAATGTTAGCTAAGTAAACTAAAATATTACATCTGAGTTAAGATATCTCATCATGAAGATGATATGGATAGCTTAAATTGCAATACGTGTAGCATACCTACATAGATATATTTGCGTATGGTATGGTAATGGGTGTATACCTTCGACTATGCTGAAGGTGATAAGTTTAGCTCATCAAGGGTGGTGAGATAGATAAGCTTATTTGCAGTAACACCAAGAATACCTACACATACGGACTTGTGTAGGATGATAAAGGAGATGTAACTCTTTGGGATAGTTGGGAAACTTAGTAAACTAAACCGCAGTAACAAAGTGTTGGATAGGGGTTTATGAATCCCTCTCCTTAGTTAAAAAAATCCTTTTATTTTCTTGTATTTTATTATAGTTAAATTTGGGTCATTGCACATTCAACTTAGTTCTCATTTAATTAGAGTGTTATACAAACTAATTTTCATCCAATTTGTTATTATCATATTGATTTTCATTCAATAAATGGTCGTTGATATTGCCTAATATTCAAAAAAGTCATGAACAAAGGTGTTATTAAAATTAAAGCTTTAATGTTATTCCTGTACCAAATTTATCAAGTTTAGATGTTGATCCATATCCCATTGCTTTGGGATTAGGGGTATCTTATGATATTTGCTACTCAAGGAGGTATTTCTTCACTAAAACTCCTCCTTGTGACTGCATCATTTTATCTTCATTATTTCTAACAGTACAACCTCCACTAGCATTTTCCCTTTAGATGTACCATCAAAATTAATTTTGATAAATATAAATTTTAGAAATTTCTATTTTACCCTAGATCAAAGTAGATCCTTTGTTTTAATTCCATTATCGTAGATGAATCTTCCATGTATGTTCAAATATTGTAACCAAGTTGTTACCACCTCCTTTTTTGCACTTGAGACTTTCCATGATGAGCACCATATTTGTAGACATCCTATAAGAGAGGCAATAATATGGTTCCAAAGTTGGGCATGATTTTGAGATTTATTTTAAAAATTCTATTATTCCTTTCAAGCCAACAAATCCATAAAATAATGGTAGGGCCAATCCTCCATAGAATACATAATGCTTTAGCTTTGAAATAGTTAATCTAGAATTTCATCAACTCTTTCAATGTTTATGGAGCTACCCAATATATTTTCATATTTTTAAAAAGTAATCCCAAATGGTATGAGGGACAATGAACAAGGAAATGGTAAAATATCTCTAAATATTTCTTACACAAGGCACATCTAAAATTTCCATGATATCCTCTTTTTTGTATACTCTCTCCTGTAAGAATCTTAATTTGAACTACTAACCAAAGGAATGTTGAGTCCTTAGGGAAAGGCTCTAATGACTAAATATTTTTCCAAGGCAAATCTTTGGGAGTAGGAAATTTTGATTGCTCTAAATCCTCATATCCTAACTTTACCTACTATCCACCATCCTTTGATAGATTTTAAACCAACTCATCATTTTGTGTAAAAATTTGGAAAATAAAACTCTTGAAGCATATTTTGAATTTCATCTATAATTGCTTGAGTTCCTCTCCTTCAACTAGGTTATTAAGATAAATCCATGATTAGGAGTTCTTGCTAATATTAATATAGTCTTTGACCTTTGGACCTTTACAAGCTAGGTATTCTTGAGCCAATGGTTGCCATTTTGAGTCAGAGATAAGAGGATAAGGCTTCAACCAAGTATTAGACCAAAAAATTTCATAATTCCCCTCATTAAATAAGCATCTAATATGTTTCTTTCTCAATTGTATACTATATGATATAAAGTTCCATGTTGATGACCCTTTGGGTAGGTTTCTTTTCCTAAACAATTTCACTGCATCAAGATAACCTATATATTTTTAATGTAATTAATTTACCCAATTCTTTCCCTGATCTCTAAATATTATCCACCAAATTTTTTCCCCTAAGTCCAAACTCATAAGTCTATAATTTTGTAAGCATGGTCCTATAATATTATTTTCTTTGCAAACTCTATCCCATTTACAAAGAGAAAACCTAAATTTACCTTTCATCCTTTCCAAATAAATTATCTTTAAATTTTATTAATTTATAATGTTATACTTACTGGTAATCTTGAAAGTGACATCATATAAATAGGATGGATTGCAATGTAGTATTTATGAGTTGTAAACTTCTTGACATGGTTAAGAACTTACCTTCCAACATGCCAAACAAAATTTCATTCTATCTAAACAAGAGACCCAAAGCTCGTTTTTATTTTATTTATGAGACAAAGGAATACCAAAGTAGGTTGATGGAAAGTTGTTAGTTTTGAACCCTAAAATATGTATAATAATTAATTGTAAAATTAGAAAAATATTAATAAAAAATACCTAGATGTTGTAGTATTAATCAACTATAGAATAGCCTTCTCATAGCTTAAAATTTATTGCCTCATTGATTAAGAGATGACCTAAAATAAAAGTATCATAAACAAATTGGAGATGATATTTTAAGGGACTATTTTTTGCAACCTAAATACCTTTGATTTTTTCTTCCATGCATACCTTTGAGAAATCTCTACCTAATGCCTTCGTAAGAATAATGAATAGATAAGGAGATAGTGAATCACCTTGGTGGAGTCCACAAGATGACTTAAAGTAACTACGAGGAGAACCATTGGTCAAAATAAAATATTTCGTAGTGTTATAATACTATTTAATCCATTCATACTAGCTATAATAAAAACCATTTTTTTAAAATATCATGTACAAAACTCCAAGAAACCCTATCATATGCTTTGTTCATATATAATTGCATACGCATACTTGGTTTTTTATGGAATAAAGAGAATGTATGGCCTCTTGTGCAATGATTCACCATAAAGAATTTTTTTACCATGAAAAAATACCTTATTCCTCTAAGATAATATTATCTAGAATATCTTTCGATCTATTTACCATAATATTTGAAACAATCTTATAAATCATATTAAAAGGCTTATTGGTAAAAAAATATCAAAAACATTGTGTCTTGCCTTTCTTAGGAATAAATATAATAAATTTGGCATTGGTCTAAATTATTATAGCCTTACATTTTTGGGCCTCTCCAATCATAGCCAAAATATCACTCTTTAATAAATTCCAAAAAATTTTGAAATAAAATTGCAAGAAATACATTTTGGCCACATGCCTTGTTAGGATGGAAAGAGAAAACTACTTCATTTAAATCCTCCATCAAGATTTTATTTTGTACCTATGTGATAGTTGATGGAATATTTTATAAAATATTATATTACACCTCCTTATATTTCCCAGTACCTAACCAAAAAGATCTAAAATAATCAATTGCTTTCTTATATCTTCTTTCTCAACATTTCTTCCATCTGGAGTTGAAATATATTTTATGCAACAAAAAAAAAATTTGCTCTTGTTATAGCATAATTTTTTTTGTATTTCTCTCAAGCCATTTATCCATAGATTTTTGGAACCAACGTGACTCCTTTTTAAATGAATTATGATAATAAAAAGGTAATTATTTTTCTTTCACATAAGAATCCCAGTCCATTCCATTTATTTTTACTATTTCTTGTCAAATTTTTAGCTTGTATTCAATTTATTTCTTTTTGTTAAAAATCTTACCAAAATATTTGGCATTCCAAATATTCATTGCTCCTTTATATATTTTATCTTCTAAATAAACTTGTACATGTGTGATATTTCAAAATTTGCTTAATCCCACCATAGCATAACCATTTGGAATAAATTAGGATCTTGAAGCCACATAGACTAGAAGCAAAATTGCTTTGGTTGACCATTATTGGGTAAATTACAAGTCAAAAGAGAGTTTCATAGTAAAATATTTAAAGAGATTGTATTCTCTATTTGCAACTATGTGTTGAATCACAAGAATCTATGCAATATTCCACTGTGAGTTTTTCCAATGTATCTATTATGTCATGTATATTGAAAACTTGAATAATTAACATACCAAAGTACATTTGAATTGGCAATTGAGGAAAAATAGTGCATTGATCTAGACCATCCCAAAGTACCTGTAGAGGGGGAAAACTGCCCTACCGTGTACAATTCCCAAAAGGTTGGATCCATAAGAGAGAAAGCCTTTGGGGTGAACCACGGGGGTATGTTATTCTCTACACTCGGTGCTAAGGGGGAAGGGTTCACCAGGAATGGTTTAAGGACTCGCTCCAAGTCCTCTCGGTTTTCAAGAATGTTTGATGTATGAGATTCAAGACAAACACCTAGATTTGGCCTTTCTAGATCTATGCTATAAAAGATAAAGGACAATGCAGAAATACAGAATGCAAGAATACAAGAGCTAACCCTAGAATGATTCTTTCTTTGAATGCTTCTCTAACCTAGGGTTCTAAACAGACAACCTTTAAGCAAGGGCTCAAGAAGAGATGCACAAACAAAATTAACCCTAAGTGCACACTATATGTTGTTTATCTTTCAAATGCCTAGAAATTAATTAGATATATTTTTATAAAATCAGATCTAGGGTTTACAACATAAATATAAAGCATTCAACAAATAGCCTAAAGACTAATGAGAACACTTATCTAGTGATTTATCCTTGCTTTTATCCTTTTATCCAATGCTATCAATAATTCTTGTTCCTGCAAGATAACTTGACAAACACTTGAAAAATATGATTAGCGTTAGGGGGCCTACTTAGGCCACTGTATAACAATACTTGGAGGCACAGAAGTCAAGCCCCCTAGGTCCTTTTAGCTGACCTTTGATAATTAAAAGCGAAAATTGACCTTTGGAGGAAAACAAACATAATACAATATAGCAGAAAAGAATGATGAAATCATAGAAATAGAATACACCACTATGCTCTAAATGCAGTCTAGAATGCAATGATGAAAACTAGAATAACATATTACTCCCAGATTTAGCTCAGGTAAAATCGTACCCTGTAATAGGCAGCTATGATAACGCAAGGTGAAATCGTGCCCCGTAGAAGACCGGGCATGATTTCGTAGAAGTGAGATGAAACATCTCAGATTGAAGTGAAATAATGAAACTATGATGCAGCGAATGAAATAAAACATGCAATAGAATGCTTTCACCGATAGAGAGTGAGGAAGCAAGTAAAAAGGTTTGAGATCTCCTAGGTAGTCAATCTCTCCTTAGGGCTTCAACAACAATCCACCAAGAGCGAGCAACAACAATCCAATGCAATAGATCAATCAAACTCCACACTTCTAAGTTGCTTGTGAAAGAAGAAGAAGGATGCAGACCGAATAAAACACTTTGCGAGAAATCAAATGTTAGCGAGCAATAAATCATCAATCCTTAGAATATCAATTATGTGAGTGTGTGTGAAAAAGTGAATTCAAACCCTCCTTATATAGCGGATTTGAAGGTAAAAAGAGTGAGAAAACCAAGGAGGGCCAACGTAAAACATGCCAAGCCTAAAAAATTAGGGTTTCAATTTGTCAAACCCTAAAAAGGTGAAATCGTGCCCCATTAGGGCTGATCACGATTTCGCAATGCGAAGTCATACCCCATCAAGGACTAGGCATGATTTCACATAAAGAGGGAAAAAAGGCAAAAAAGAGGGGAAGGAGCCTTACCCTTGCCCTAGGCAAGTCTAAGGGGTCCCCTAGAGGGCTCAAGGAAGATTGCCCACTAAAGTGGGTCAATTTTATATGTCTACATTTTACCCCCTCTTTGATGCATTTATGGCCTAATAAATGTGTCAAAGAAAAGATGTAAACACTCACAAACAAAAGACAACAAGCAGAAATGGGGTGGCTAGTTTAGAAGAAAGGGATGGTGCAAAAATAGTGTTATTCCGAACACTTTCAAGTTTTACATGCAAATCGAGGTATTAGGGACATTAATACCTCTAAGGCCAAGGTTCCCCCTCAAGTTTTATGAGGGACACGTTCCTCATAAAAACTCAAAAAGGTAGACTCAAAGAAGAAGAAGCGAGAAGAAGAAAAAAGAGAAAAACATGTAAAAATAGGGTTAAAAGTGAAAAGGGGGCAAAACCCTAATTCATTTTAACCGCACGAGAAAGCAGAAAAGGAGCTCTGGAGAAACGAGGGAGATGGTGCTACCGATACACCATTCAATGATCATGAGGGGTGAAGCCGACATGAAGCAGAGCGAGCACAGGTAGGGTCGAAAACCACACTTGCAATTTAAATTTTAAATTTTTTTGCAATTTTTGGGTAATTTTCCACCAAAACCAATGATTTTTCCATGTACAACCCAGACATGATCTCGTGGCTTGGCCATAATTTCATCCTATGTAGTAGCGGCAAAATCATGCTTGGCAAAAACAACCAGGCATGATTTCATGAAATCATACCTCAGATGCGAGGCATGACTTTGCTTCAGCGAAATCATGCTCCTAGAAAACCAGGCATGATTTCACCAAAAAGGGAAGAAAAGAAAAAAAAAAAGAAGAAGAAAAGAGAAAGAAAAAAAAGGAAGAAAGAAGGAAAGAAGAAAGGATGCAAGCAAGCAACTTAGGAGATGTAAAATTTAATTGTGCAATGATTAATATTTATTTAATTTAATTAATTAATTAATTAATTTTAATTATTAATTTTTAATTAAATTTACTAATGAAAAAATATTTTGTTGTTATTGTAGCTTAGGGTACTCGAGAGCCACGAGTGGAGAGCAGGCTCCTTGGAGGTGGAGCTAGAGGCACTCGAATAGGTAGAGAGGGACACACTAGGAGTGGTGGGGCTAGACCACCTAGATAGACTACCTCGGGTAGAGGCAGATAGGGCTCTACTAATAGCATTAGTAGAGAGATGGTACCCAGAGTCATCTACCTTCTAATTACCCATAAGAGAGATGATCATCACACTAGAGGATGTGTGGTGCATATTACGCATCCCTATCAGAGGGACAATAGTTTATAGAGCATGAGGGAGACCAATGACCTTGCAATGATTTTTGAGAGGTTGGACCCACCAGGTGCATGAGAGCACCATAGTCATAGATGACCTAGTGGGGTGGTATGGGGTAGACCCATTGATGACCATGCTCTATAGGGTGGTTGTGGGTATGTTGATGTGCCATACTAGTAGGTGATATCTACCATGGGTGATGGTGGATGTAGTGGTAGACATGCGGGACCAGAGAGTTAGGTTTACATGGGGTCCATATGTGTTGGCCCACTTGTACAAGATATTGTACAATATCATGTACAAGTGGCATACAAGTATAGTGTGCATGAATTTGCTCTAGGTATGGAGCTAGGAGCACATAGCAGTGTAGAGACCGGATGCACTACCAAGACCATTACCTAATCCAAAGTGACCAATAACATATAGATGGTCTAGATCCCTAGAGCAGGTCATGAGGACCTACATCGAGCATCTACCACTAGCGAGGTAGATAGTAGATGAGCTAAGGGAGGCCAAGATAGTATGGTAACCCTAGCATCTACACCCAAGATGGGTTGAGGATAGGATAAAGCTAGTGAGGATCAAGAGGATCAGGTGGCTAACGATAGAGAAGGAGGAGCCAGAGGTATTTTAATTTGATCGAGTCCTGAGGTAGTTTAAGATCTTGTAGGGCATCCCAAACCTAGGGGATCACTAGTACCGAAGAGTCTACCAAGACCCAAAAGGGGTAGGAGGTAGACCCAACCTGACCAAGTGGGTTGAGGAGGACTTAGATGATCCTCCTTACATGGATCCTAGGGTGGATGATATAGGAGTGGCCTTCAACTACTAACGATGGTATAGAGGAGTCATGCCCCATAGGGTCTCCCTACCAGTTTTGATATAGAGGTACCAAGTGATGGGCTTATAATGAGAATTTCAAGAGGTAGCTTATAGAGCCATAGAGAGGGCACAATAGGGACCAATAGCTCCAAGATAGAGGTAGGCTTAAGTTCAGATTGAGCTGGTGATAGAGGACACCAATGCTACAAGGACCAAGGAGGTAGGGGCATCTAGAGTTACCCCCATAGAGGCCAGGGTACTACTAGGTGGAGGATCAAGAGAGGCCTCCACATCAATAGTAGCTAGCCAAGGTCAGGCTTTAAGATGAGGGGATCCAAGGGAGGAGGTAGAGGTACTATGGGCATAGGTGGTGACTCTAGAGGTAGGTGGACCTACTCTAGGAGGATAGGTCCAAGAGGATCAAGGGACTATGAGGCTCATTGGGGGGGGGGGAGTAGAGGTTGATCATATCTGAGGAGAGGTGAGTCATATGGACATAGAGTGCTAGAGGGCTCGGGTAGAGGGGATGGCTATCATCAAGAGCAGCCAGGCTAGCGATGGGATCCACCTTCTATAAGAAGAACTACAGAGGGTAGGGGAGAGGTTGGAGGTGGCCATTCAATGGGCTACCTTTTATGAGACCATGTACTACTAGGTAGTACCAATGGAGTAGAGAGTGACACTTCCTTCATCTCTTCAATCAACTAGTAGGTCATAATCTCGATCATAAATATTCTTAGCATCACCATTCATGGGTATGCGACTGCTTGGACCACCTCCTCCTTTAAGTGGAGCAGAGGAGATAGGCTCTCAGAGCTAGGGCTAGGGATCAGGATGACATGCCAATTTTTATTATGGTATGCACCCCTAGGGATTGGTTGAGTGTACCAAGACTAGACTGTGGTACACCAACTAGACACTAATGTATCTCTCTTTTTCATCAAGTAATACATAGCTACTTATTTTTATATTTTGTGAATGTGTGCATGTGATTTTAATTTTTATCTTAGATGTTCTTTAATTTGATATTTTATGCATGCAATCTATCTTAATGCAAGGCTATATGAAATGCATGGATGAAATGGATGGAAGAAAAGAAAACATGAGACAAAGACAAAGAAAGAAGACCAACAATACGAAGAAGAAGAGAGAGAAGATGAAGAAGAAGACAAAGAAGAAGATAATCCAAAGGTCAACCATATGAAATAGAGAAGGATGGGTGAAACATAGTATTGAAATCAGTGTAGGTCGCAAGGGACCAATGTGACTAAATACTATGAATCATACCAGAAGAAGAGGGAGCTAAACCCACTATGGGTATAGTGCTCACCAAGAGGGATGAGGTGTTGGAGTCTGACCCGCTATGGGTGGTTGCTCACTAATTGACTATTGTGGGGTGATTACCCACTAGGATGTATGTCGAGGCCTACTAAAAATGGCCAAGGAGCTTATCCTGTAATGGGGTGTTGAGCCCGTTGAGTCAAAAGGGAGTATAACCCGATAGAAGATCATATCCGATAAGATACCCACTAGGATGTATAGCTATCCCATGTGGGGTGTAATATAAGGATAAAATATATATTAGGTGAGTGCTACCCCTGATAGGGGTTTAGAGAAGAAAACAAGATAGTGAGTGTGTGCAATTGTGTTGAGAAGACAACTTAAGAAGGAAAAAGGAAGAAACAAAATGCATGTATCTCCTTGTCAAAAGCAAAGGAAGACAAAGAAAAAGAAGGCAATAAAAAAGTGACAAGGAAATATTAATGAACTATCATCCTTGATCTAAGAGATACTCTCACTATTTCCAAGACCAAGGAAAATACTTGAAGAAGCAAACAAAAGCAAGAAAGAAGACTGAAGAAGAAAGCCCTAGGTGGGGATCTTACTAGGCATCAAAACCCTAGAGAGAGTGCAATGCATGTGAGCTATGACCTAACTAGGTATCATCACATGCCATTATCGCAAGATCCCAAAAATCTATATGATCAAGCAGTCATGAACAAGCAATCATGCAAAATATGACATTCAAGCATGCAAGTTGAATTAAATGTCAGGCAGACAATGCAAAAGGATGACAAGCAACAATGCAATATGAACAAGCAGATGGATGCAATAGAAAATGCAAATGCATAGCTAAATGATAATTAATTGATTTCGATGTAATTTTTAATATTTTATTTTTATTATTATTATTTTAATTAATTAATTTAAGCAAGTAGATGAAAGTCGACACAAAATCTAAGTGTGCCACCTTTCTTAAAAAAAGTAACAAGTATACCATGGACTATTTTATCAAAGAAATCTCTAAAAGGTAAGCCTTCTCGATAATTAGAATTATGGAGAGGCTCCTTCATAGCTCTTTCTTTGGTAGCCATAGCACGATAATCAATGCACTCTCGAACATAACCATTATTTTTAACATAAGGAGGAGCAATTCCTAACTTTGCAAGATCACTATAGGACAACGAAGTAGGGTCCTCTTTTAAAATAGAAGGTTTACTTTTAGAACATATAGAATCAATCATATTGCAAAACAAGACATCAGAAGAATAAGGGGGACCATCATCCTCATCACCCACTCCTGACTTTTGATAATCCATATATTCAACATAAGTCATAAGATGATCATCATTGTCAAATGGTAAAGGTTGGTCTTTACTAGGTATAAAACCTATGCCACATCTCCCAGGCTAGATCTCGACATCCAAAGGCTCTTGAATGCCCTTATGTTGTGGCCCCAAGCCTTTACCTACATATCCCATACTAGATAGGATCTATTTAGGAAGTGGGTAATCATTGGAAAGGTAACAATGAGCAAAAGAATGCTCAATGGGAGAGGGGTTGCTACCATGTATATTTTCTTCGAAGGTAGTTCCTACGAAGACAAAGGTACACATGCCAATGTGTACAACATCACCTTTCTTATGGGGTAAACCCATGGTTCTTGGTGATGGTGGTAGCTTGGCTAGATCCAGAAGAGGTGCTTGAAGAAACTGATTATCATGATCCTGAGATGAAAAATTTAAGATATGTTCCTCACTCATTTTTAAATTTTGAAATTGTTCTGATATTTGAGATGAGGAACATGGAGAAACCATTGAAGAGATTGAGGGACATAGGTTGAACTCAGATTGAGCTTGCTCTACATTTGAACAAAATTCAAATGGTCGAGGGTCACTCGAAATGGTGATAACTTGATTCTTAAACTCAAACTTGAGACATTGATGAAGAGTAGAAGGGATGACCTTCATTGCATGAATCCAAGGATATCCAAGGAGAAGATTAAAATATGTAGGACAATGTACCACATAAAACAAAGTATCCAATATTTTAGGCCCAACTTTGAGAGGAAGAGATATGACACCACAGGCTTCTTGGGACTCATTATTGAAAGCTTTTATAATGATATCAGATTTTGTTAAGTCTTCCTCTTTTAATCCAAATTTTTGAAAGAATTGATATGTACACAAATTGAGGGAAGAACCATTATCAATCAAAATTATCTTGATAAAAGTATCCCCAATAAGTGCGGTGATGTAAAGTGAAGAATCTTCTTGCAAGTTTGAGGAAGGTTTATCATCATCCAAGAATGAGATATGATGTATCCCAAGAGAACCTACGACATCAACTATAGCATTGGGTGAAATATCTGAGGGAACTGATTGTTGCTTTAAAAATTCCATCAAAGCATCTCTATGGTTGGGAGAAGTTTGGAGGAGTTCTAAAACTGATATCTTTGTTGGAGTACTAGCCAACTGCTTTTGAAGATCAAATGAAACCTTAGGTTGTGGTCTCAATACAATAGGTGGAATCCCTATATCTAAAACTTTTCCTTGATTATTCTTCAATACTGAACTGGGTTGTAATACATAATTTTGTCCTTGTTGAGGATGTTGAGTTTGAGCTTGTCTTCTTGTAGTTATCCCAACCATGCCAACCATATTACCATAGGGAGGAGGCTCATTCTGATGAGCCACCTGATTTGCTACTTGTTGATTATGTTTTGGTAATGGATCTTTAAATATTCCCATATCTTGATTGGTAGTCACATTTTGTTGGATAGGTACTTGATTATTCACTACTTGAGAATTGCTTAAGTCAATACGTCCTGCATCAATCAAATCTTGAACCACATGTTTCAACTTCTTACAAGAATTTATCCAATGTCCTTCCACTCTATGATATGCACAATGTTGACCTACCTTATACCAATGAGTTGTAGTATCTGGTTGTCTAATAGGAGGTAACTCAATTGCCTTAGCTTCTAAAAGTTATTTCAAAACTGCTTCCATAGACATATTAAGCCTTGTAAAATTCCTTTGTGGAGGTTTTTGAAGTACTATCTTTTGTAGGTTGTTAGTAACATTGTTAACAGGCCTACTATCCATTCCACTATCACCTCCTATGTGCTTATTCTTATGTTGAGACTTAGTAGGTTTTTCTTCTTTAACCTTGAGTTGGCCTCTCCTGATGAGAGCCTGTTCTACTTTTCTTGCTAAATCAATTGCTTGATCAAAATATGTAATAGTAGTAGTCTCTAATGCATAAGATAATTATTCTTGTAAATTACCAATAAATATCTCAAGCATATCTTTAGGAGGTAAAGTATATCTCAAACGTCCAACTAAACTTCTCCAACGAGCCAAAAATTTTGAAAAGCTTTCTTCTTTATTTTATTTTAAATTATACACATCTTTCATTGTCACTTCTTTCTCAATGTAAGCACCAAATTGTTGAACAAATAATTTTGTTGTCTCTTCAAAACTCTTTAAGGAATAATTAGGCAACCGATAGTACCACTCTAATGCCATGCCACCAAGACTCTTAGGAAATGTTTTAAGTAGCAACATATCATCATAAATGAGATCATGGCAAGTTGTTCTAAATCTTCTTAAATGCTCAATTGGATCTTATATCCCCTTATAAATGGGTAAAACTAGCATAGAAAAATGCTTAGGATAAGGTCTAGCAACAACAATAGGATCCAATGGCTGATTACACATTTCCTTATAACTGTAAGTAAAACTTGAAGGCTGAATCATCTCAACTTTTGAAACCAATTGCTTCACCATATTTGCCAAATTTTGCACTTTTGGATTATTGTTATGCATTATTCCTAGATTCCCATATGTGTGTTGAGGAACCAATGCTTGATTCAGGTTGGAAGCATGGATATTATTGTTATATGTGGCACCTTGTGAAAGTGGACAACTAACATTGGGTGGGATAGAAGAAAAAGTGTTGATATTAGAATATTGAGGAAGAAATTGAAAATACTTTTGAGTGACACTACTAATTGGAGGAGCTTGCATATTCCTTCCAATGTTGGTGGTTGTAGTAGTATCAACAATTGAGTTCAAATTATCAAGATGCACTGATTTAGGCAAGGGTTTTCCTAGTTAAGCATAGGGGAGCTTATTGGAGGAGGTGGAGGAGTCTCATCTCTTTCGAGGTGAGCTTCTCGCTCCATACCTCCCAATATCCTATCCCTATTAGCTTTCATAAAGCCCCAAATATGCTCAAATGATGAAAAGATAAAGCTACCATTAGGTCCCTCATAAGGATCAAAACTCATCTCAGTATCCATGTTATCTTGTTCTTCTAGATCTATGTTAGGATCCTCTCTATCAATCTGATCATCTTCTAGAGGAATACAATCAGATTCAAGATGCTTTCACTGACTTCTAAGGATAGGAGCCATTAGAAAAGCGAAAGGATAGAAGAGAATGCTAACAATAGAAACAAAAATATTTTTAAAGATATTATTAAGATTCTCCAACCACACAAACAAATTTAATGATCTTTCTTTAAAAAAATTTTAAAATAAAGGAGGTGTTCACATCGGGTTCACCAAATATGTAGAGGGGGAAAACTGCCCTACCATGTACAATTTCCAAAAGTTGGATCCGCAAGAGAGAAGCCTTATGGGGTGAACCATGAGGGTATGTTGTTCTCTACACTTGGTGCTAAGGGGGAAGGGTTCACCAGGAATGGTTTAAGGACTCGCTCCAAGTCCTAGGGATTTCAAGAATGTTTGATGTATGAGATTCAAGACAAACACCTAGATTTGGCCTTTCTAGATCTATGCTATAAAAGATAAAGGACAATGCAAAAATACAGAATGCAGGAATACAAGAGCTAACCCTAGAATGATTCTTCCTTTGAATGCTTTTCTAACCTAGGGTTCTAAATAAACAACCTTTAAGCAAGGGCTCAAGAAGAAATGCACAAACAGAATTAACCCTAAGTGCACACTATATGTTGTTTATCTTTCAAATGCCTAGAAATTAATTAGATATATTTCTATAAAATCAGATCTAGGGTTTACAATAGAAATATAAAGCACTCAAAAAATAGCCTAAAGACTAATCAGAATACTTAGCTTATCCGGTGATTTATCCTTGCTTTTATCCTTTTATCCAATGCTATCAATAATTCCTGTTCCTGCAAGATAACTTGACAAACACTTGAAAATGTGATTAGCGTTAGGGGGCCTACTTAGGCCATTGTATAAAAATACTTGGAGGTGCAAAAGTCAAGCCCCCTAGGTCCTTTTAGCTGACCTTTGATAATTAAAAGTAGAAATTGACCTTTGGAGGAAAACAAACATAATACAATATAGCAAAAAAGAATGATGAAATCATAGAAACAAAATACACCACTATGCTCTAAATGTAGTCTAGAATGCAATGATGAAAAATGGAATAACAGATTGCCCCTATATTTAGCTCAGGTAAAATCGTACCCCGTAATAGGTGACTATGATAACGCAATGTGAAATCGCACCCCGTAGAAGATCAGGCGTGATTTCGTAGAAGTGAGATGAAACATCTCAGATTGAAGTAAAATAATGAAACTATGATGCAATGAATGAAATCAAACATGCAATAGAATGCTTTCACCTGGAAGAGAGTGAGGAAGCAAGCAGAAAGGTTTGAGATCTCCCAGGTAGTCAATCTCTCCTTAGGGCTTCAACAACAATCCACCAAGAGCGAGCAACAACAATCCAATGCAATAGAAAATCAATCAAACTCCACACTTCAAAGTTGCTTGTGAAAGAAGAAGAAGAAGGATGCAGACCGAATAAAACACTTTGCGAGAAATCAAATGTTAGCGAGCAATAAATCATCAATCCTTAGAATGTCGATTATGTGAGCGTGTGTGAAAAAGTGAATTCAAACCCTCCTTATATAGCGGATTTGAAGGTGAAAAGAGTGGGAAAACCAAGGAGGGCCGACGTAAAACATGCCAAGCCTAAAAAATTAGGGTTTCAATGTGTCAAACCCTAAAAAGGTGAAATCGCACCCCGTTAGGGCCGATCACGATTTCGCAATGCAAAGTCACGCCCCATCAAGGATCGGGCATGATTTCGCATAAAGAGAGAAAAAGGCAAAAAAGAGGGGAAGGAGCCTTACCCTTGCCCTAGGCAAGTCTAAGGGGTCCCCTAGAGGGCTCAGGGAAGATTTCCCACTAAAGTGGGTCAATTTTTTGTGTCTACAGCACCACCCTTATTTTCCAAAGAAGATACTACTATGTTGAAGTCACCCCCAAGAATCCATAGATTACAATTATGAATAGTTATTGTGTTTGAATTGTCCTTCCAACATCTTTCAAGAGGAGTAAGTATAGTTGGAGCACATACATTTATAACCCTAAATTTAACATTTTCCTATTTCATGCAAATAGTCTAGAAACCTAGTTACTTTTTGCTTCTAATTATTTTCCATCCCATTTGCAATTCTTTCATATTGTTGCAATATCACTTGAAGCTTCTATATAAGAAATTGCTAGAAAACCACCCATCTTCTAAATCATTTTAAAAGCAGCCTTACACTCATCACTACTTAATATTATTTCTTGTATTAAAATAAAATAAGGTTTATAACAACCTATTAATTCCTTAATAAATATTTTTTAGGGGTCTTATTCATACTACTAATATTCTATGATATCATTTTTTAAAGTTTTATATTATTTAATATAACACAAATATTACAAGTTGGCTAGGTGTTACAAGTATCACAAGAAAACCAATGATGCATGTAGCTATATCGAGAATCCCACAAGGGCAAGAATGACTATGAAAAATAAAATCTCTTATTGTATATATGGAATAACCAAAACAAAGAAATCATTGGTCCACAACAGTTCACAAAAAAAGATAGAGCCAATATGCTTAGTTTGTGTGGTCATCTCTTAAATTATCAGAATTCTTAGTTTTAAAATTTCTTATGTGAGCTTAAGAAGGATGCAAAATAAATCCTTCATTGACCTTTTAATTTTCCAAATGGTTCCGAATGTGATGCCAATTAATTTGTTTAAATTTTCCTTGAGTCTTATAGACTTGATTCAACAACAACTGAAGAATAATAGTCTTGAACTTTTGTTTGCCAAAAACAATTTGTATGATCAACGTAGAGCCCCCATAAATTGAAATGGTTTTGATATTTTCTCTTGTTTCTAGGGTGAGACCAAACTTGTAGCTGATCAAATCAGCTATGTTATTAGTGTTTTGTCCTAAATTTAGACAAAATTTAAGAATCCTAGAATGTGGTCTTGACTGTAAAACTCCTCCAACAACTATTCTAGGGCTACACTTTGAATCCCCATCAAAGAATAGAGCTAGAAAACTAAAACATGATTGAGAAGTCAAGTTGTTGGTAATAGAGGTGCTAATTAGATCTTGAAGATTCTAATATTTGAGGATGTGTAACTCAACTCTAGAAAGAGTACTCTAAGATATTGCTTAGATTTAAATTGGACTCTGGCATTTTCTATGATAATATTCTTTATCTTGTGTATTAAAACTACCCTGTGAGTTGATTTTCTTTCAAATATTCTATAATTCTTGTCCATCCATATATTCCAAATGCAACAATAGGGAATTGAAGACCATAAAATTTTAATGAGAGGCTTACCTTGAAAGGATCTAAGGTAATTTTTATTCCAACTTTTAGTACAAGACTCAAGATTTAATCTTGGTCCTAATGCAAATGCCAAAGCTAAAAGCAAGCGAGATCTAGATCATTGTAGCTTCCTCACATTTAAAAAATATATGGGCTTGAGTTTCACAGTATTTAAAGCATATAGAACAAATATGGGGATCCAATATATCTCTTTTAGAGAGTTTTTCACCAGTTAGAATTTTGTTTTGTTGAACTAGCCATTGAAAAAAAAAAATTTGGAGTGATTTTTTGACCCCAAGTGTGTTTCAAATTTTTATCTAGAGGCTCATTTATCTGAAGATATGCACCAGCCTTGACTAGATAATTCCCCAAATAGTTAATTTCACCCCAAATAAAGTAGTCCTCATTGTCTAGGTCTGTGGGAAGAATCCTAGAAAATTGATTTTGGACCTGAGATCACTTCCTTTGTGGTTTTACGTCCAACCCATGAAGTTGAATCCACTTTAGCTTATTGTCTTCCCAAGTTATGAGATGGAAAAGTTTTCTATCCTAAGATGAATCATGAACTAAAAATATTTTTAAAAATGGAAGAAATTAAGGGATTGTTACCAAGAATAGAATCATCTGAACACCTGATACTTTTGGAATATATTAAATTATTTGGTACATGCTAATGTACCACCTTGGGTACATCTTTATATTAGGAGTGTGTCTTAGATTAGGGTGTGAGTATTTACTTTATGCAATGTAATAAATGCACAAGTATGTGCAAAGTATTTGATAATGTAAATGTGCATAGTAGTCCATGTGCACATGAGTCCATAGAATAGGAAGATGAAGAGTCATAGGAATATGGAAGGCCAAGAGTCACATCCCATTATATATTGACCTTTGTGTGAGCATATTGAGAGATAATTTTGGAGAGACACATTGTAGAGAAGTAGAGATACAATGTAGAGCATGTATGAAATATGGAGAGTTTGAGATCTCCATTATATATCAAAATGCTATTTTCATGAGCTTTCATTAATGGTAGTTTATTGAGTTATTGCAGAATTTATTCATGAGTTTTATATGTTTAGAATATTTCCATTATATTATATTTGATATAGCATGCTCATTTTAGATCTTGTGGTTATTTTTCATTAAGTATTTAGTATCAAAAGCTAATAGTGGTATTAGAGCCACAAGGGAGATTGATAGGAGATAGGGAGATCCACAAGAGAGATTGAGAGGAGATAGGGAGATTTCATTTTATAAAAAATTTTTAAAGTTATTTTTTGGCTAGAGTCTTTCCACAAGGTTGCAGGAAAACTCGTGAAGACTAGGACTCAACAAAGTTTGCTTACCACTAGATTGAAGGATAACTAGTGAAGTATATTGATTTTTAGATATCTGGAGATTTGCATGTATTTGCTTATTTTTGTCTAAGTTTTTGTTGCAAAAAATTAGTTCTCAAAAGTTGAGAAGCTTCCTACAATGGATAGAGAAGAATTTCATCTTTGATTTCCTAAAAGTCTATGTGCTTTCCTCATGTAGGGATTGGTTTTTGAGTTGCAGAAATAGCGTAGACATTGAATATTAAGGAGGTCCAAGGAAAAGGTCCCATTGAAGATTGAAGATTGAGGAGACCCAAGAAGGAGGTCCCCATAGAAGCTTGAATATTGAAGACTCTAGATTGAAGATAGAAGAAAGCAACTCTATTGAAGATTGAGAAGGAGGAGACCCAAGAGAAGAAGTCCCCATTGTAGATTTGAGAAAGAAGATAGGATATTTGAGGAAGAAGATAGAGGAGGACTAAGAAAATGTCAAATAGAAGAGTTGCAAAATTTGAAGACCCAAGAGAAGATGTCTCAAGCAAACTTGGAAGGAGAAAGAAGAAGGCTAGAGAAGCCCCATTGAAAAGTTGAAGAAGTGGCCATTGGAGAATATTTGAAGAAATCTTGAGGTAGAATATTGCAAGCAGGAGAAGCTCTTGAAAATAAGAATTTGGGACAATTGTTGCCATTCGACAACAAGCCCAAAAGGAAGAAGGATTTGGCAAGAAGTTTGCCAAACTTTGGAAAAATTTTTGAAGATCTCAAGACATTCAAATTCTTGAGGAAGATACCAAAGAAAGAGGTCAGATTTGAAGATAGAATTCAACAAGAGCTAAGGAGGAGAAAGAAGATAGAAGAGGCCATAGATTTGAAAGTTTTGAAGACAACCATAAAGGATTTAAAGGCTTATTTTTTGGAGAAGAAGATTGCTGATTTTTGCAACAAAAGTTGAAGAGTCATAGGACAACAAGTTGAAGGTGACATAGAGCTGCAAATTGAAGAAGAATTGGGCATATTTTGAAGTGCCCTCAAACAACCAATTGAAGGAAGGCTTGACAGAAAAAGAAGGCAGCAATTTGGAGGAATTGAAGGCTGTTTTTGGACAGCAAGATATAATAGGAGTAATCAGAACTTTGGAGCAGAAATTTGAGAATATTTGGGCTGCAAAATTGGGCAACATTAGAAGGAGAAAAGAGAGCTGCATTTTGGAGAATTTCGGGGCAGATTTGGGAGAAGCATTGGACAACATTTGGTCAAAGAAAGGTGCTGCAAATTTCAGAAGTTAAGGCAACAAGATAAAAGAAGGTAAAGCTACAAATTTGAAGATACAGGATAACAAGTTCGAGTAGCAAGAAAGGAGAGGAGACAAGCTTCAAAATACAACCAAAGAGGTTTGACATTTGGTGCATAAAAGAGTATTTCATTTTTTATGAAAAAGTTGATTTAATTTGAGTTTATTTGGCACCATATTTTAGAGAGTTAAAATTAGAAAAATAAGAACTCTAAATTTATTATCTCCTAGTTAAAGGAGTTTAAGAAGCTTGCAAATTAGTGAGTTAATATAGCATAAAGGAGCTGGTTTATTTTAAGTCTAAAATCAGCAAAAGAGGATTTGTATCCTATTTTAAAGAAGCAAATATTGCTCCAAATAAAAAATAGCAAGCTAAGGAGCAATGAATGCATTAAGGAGCACTCAAAATATTATGCTCAATATATGGTTTTGAAAGGAAGCAAAGTAAGTCTTTGAAGGCACAAAGAGAATTCTCAAAACCTACAAAATTTTAGAGAAATAAGTTAGCAAAGTGAGTAAATGAAAAGGAGTATAAGCAGTTTGGAAAATAGCAAGAGATTCACCCATTCAAGCCGAGTTGTGGAGAAGACAAACCACACCAAATTCGAGTTGAAATCTACTAAAGCAAAGCAATAAGGAAGGTAGTCAAAGTAGCCACCAAACGTAGGAGGAGAAGCCACCAAATTGCAAAGAAGCTAGCCACCAAAGAACCACCATAGGAGGAGAGATTGTTGGAAGAGCCACCAACATAGTTGGAGAAGAGACAACCGAAAGGGCATTGAGCAAACACTAGAAAGCCAAGCATCAAGAGGAGGCCAAGCATTGGAAAAGCTAACTACCATGAGGAGAATGTTTATTTTGCTATTGGAAGAGAGCCACATGTAATTTCCAATGCTCAAGGAGATAAAGCATCTTTAAGCAACACAAACCAAAGGGACATAATGCTCTTGCCAAGCGTTACAAGGAGAACAATTAGTTGGAGCATCTTAGAAATACCTATTGAAGTGCAAAATATCCTTTGTGCCATTTGGCATGTAAAATATAGAGCACCAACCATTTCTAGAGGAAGGTGAAACATCTTGGAGTGCCACTTGGTAACATAATTCTTAGGAGAGCATTAAAAAGAAGATGCAGGTGCAGAGACAAAGAGGAGATTGAACGATCCAATTTTCTATAGTCATGAAGAGTAAGAGAATACAAAGAGAAAGCATTGGAATATTAGTATAAGGTTTGGAGTAATAAAAAATTACATTATCTTACAAGCCTTGGAAGAAGAGCCATTATTAGAGTCATTTTGCAAGAGAACGTTCATGGTAGGAATCTTGTAATGCTCAGGAGGAAGAAGCACCAATTTTTGAAGTTGAAAGGTTGAATGCCAAGTGTCCTTGAGGAAAGAGGAGTGACAACCACCATGTTAGTAGACTGAAGTATCTTCTTACATGTAATAAAGGCATGGGTGAGAGTGCCACTTAGGAACATTCATGAAGCATGCGAAAGTATCACATAAGAACTACAAGAAGAGAAGCAAATAGGGAGGACGCAATGAAGATTCAAAATCTTGAAGACCAAATTTAATGAGTTTCATACAAAATAAGGAGCATTAAATACGTTGCAGAGAAGGAAGATCATTTTTAGAGTGCATATTGTAGAGTCTCAAGAAGCAAGTCAAAGTTTGGCACATCATATACAAGGAGGTACAAAATATTTAAATTGATTTAAAACCTTTGCAAATATTAAGGAGGTATAAGGCATAATATTGAGGTCAATATTAATTAATTTATTATACTTAAGGTTATTTAAATAAAAGGAGAAATAAGGTAATGAATTATAACCTTAGAAGAATTATTGAATGCCTTGGAAGATCTTTGAAGTAAGAAGTATTTTGAAAGGTTTTGAAATTGCTTTATTCTATTTTGAAATTCAAGTTGCATAGAAATATTTGCAAATAGTTTAACTTGGAGGAATAAGGATTTATACATCAAAATAGGAATATTAAATTTTCAAATACCTTTGTTTTCTAAATTTCTAATTAGGGAGTTATAAGGAATTCAACACCAACTTAGGTTCTTGAAATTTAGAAACCATACTATTGAAAATTGAAAGATATAAGAAACACAACATAGATTTGTTGAAAAGTTGGAAAATTACATTTGGTATTAGTCTCTTGCTCAAATTAACGAGACATAAGGAATCCAACTTAAAGTTCTTGAAAATAGAGAATCTTATCAAAAATTGAAATTGCATCAAAATTATATTTAGTTTTCTATTCATAATTAGGGAGACAAAAGGGATTCAACTAAAAGGAAAACCTATAAGGCTAAGTATTTTATCAAAGTTATTTTGCATTCAAAATACTAGGGAGCTAAAAGGAATTCTACCTAGATATTTGAAAAATTAAATCTTTACCAAAACTATTGGTTGATCATTATTCAAGCACTAGGAAATACAAGATATCCTACAAATTTGAGAATTAAAAGAGTTTATCAAATTTGATTATATACTCAAAACTAGGGAGTCATAAGGTAGTCAACCTTAAAGGTTTAGAGATTTTAAAATTATATCAAAGTTGTTTCTTAAAACTAAGGAGTCACGAGAGAAACTTACTTTAGAAAAACTATGGAAGAACTTATTAAGTATACAAGATTCAAGGAATCAAAATGGCTTAGAGATATACTTGATTCAAGGAATGATAATATGAAAAGTAAAAGAGAAGAACCAATATGTCTTAGATAGTTTTTTGTAAAAATACAAACTAATAATTTGGCAAGAATGGGTTCTATAAATACACATTATAACAAAATTATAGAATAAAGTGATGACAATCATATTAATGAAAATATAGAGAATAAACTCAAAATCCATTCTCAAAATGTAGGAAAGAAAATTGGTCAAAAATATATCTTACATATTTATGAAAGAAGTAAAAAAAGAATAGCTTTAGTTGTACACAAGTGGTTTTACTATTTTATCAAGGAAATGGATGAACTCAAAATTTCAAAGACAAGTAACAAAGAAGTAGATATATCTTCATGATGTACTTATTGCAATAAGACTGGTCATGAGAAAGCAAATTGTTGGAATTTCCATCCATGTAAATATTGTGGAGGAAAATCTCACTCATATTTTTTATGCTACTATAAAGATAGGTACTAAAAAATATTTGAAGAGATTAATATTTAGACAAGATTGTCCCTTTCAAGTTCTTATTTCTGAATCATCTACTAACAATGAGTTCAAGTTTAAAGTTTTTGAAGAACAAGAAGAAGGGTCATCCAAAGAATCAAAGGGAAGAAAATTGATTAATTATGATCCACTCATGACTTGTAATATAATTATATCACTTTTTCATCAAGGCTACTTGAAAAAATTCAAGGATGAAGACCATATCAAAGACTTTGAAACACTAAAAAGCGAAAAAATAAAGAAAACAAGAAAAGACAACATGAGTTCTAGGAACAAGGTGAAGACTAAACCAAAAGAAGAACATGAACTTGATCAAGTTGAAGAACATATGAAAGATGAAGATTCATATTGAAGACTAAATTATTCAATAACCAAATAATTTAATACAAGGGGGTGTTGGAATATATTACATTATTTGGTACATGCTAATGTACCACCTTGAGTACATCTTTAGATTAGGAGTGTGTCTTAGATTAGGGTGTGAGTATTTACTTTATGCAATATAATAAATGCACAAGTATGTGCAAAGTATTTGATAATGTAAATGTGCATAGTAGTCCATGTGCACATGAGTCCATAGAATAGGAAGATGAAGAGTCATAGGAATATGGAAGACCAAGAGTCACATCCCATTATATATTGGCCTTTGTGTGAGCATATTGAAACACAATTTTGTAGAGACATTGTAGAGAGGAAGTAGAGATACAATGTAGAGCATGTATGAATGGAGAGTTTGACATCTCCATTCTATATCAATATGTTATTTTTGTGAGGTTTCATTAATGGTAGTTTACTGAGTTCTTGCAAAATTTATTCATGAGTTTTATATGTTTATAATATTGCCATTATATTATATTTGATATAGCATGCTCATTTTAGACCTTTTGGTTATTTTTTATTAAGTATTTAGTATCAAAAGCTAATAGATATTATTACCATTTCCTAGACACTAAGAGATGATATTCTTAATGTCCAAATTTTAGATATGCCTGGTATTTTATGGATACCTTTGAGTAGTAGCATGCCATGATTTCCTTCACCATACTTGTGAATAAGAACCTACTTTCAAAGCATCATTGGAGGGTTATTTAAGTTACAAACAAGTTTAGCCCCAAGAACATTTCTCATAATAAAAGAAGATCAATATCCAAGATCCCTTGATGCTTTTATTTTGTCACTTGACTTTAGTTGACATGATTGAATTTATTCCTATGATATTGCCTTCCTCCTTTCCAAAAAATTTCCTAATTTTTTTGTCAAGTTCTTGGAGGATTGAGACAGGAGCATGATAAATCATAAGTTGGTAGATAGGCAAGCTTACAATGATATATTTAATCAAAATCAATATGCAAGTAAGACTAGGCCACCCATTGCTATAATTTAATATTATCTAGTAAATACTTTCCATAAAATTAGATCAACAATCAAAACTCTCTAGCTTAAAAATCATAGGCACCCCTAAATATTTAAAGGGGCCAATTCCACCATGAGAAAACTGAAGAAATTGAGCAAAGCTCCTATTTTCAATTGGAAAAGTGTTGATAGTGTAAAACTTACACTTGACATTAATAGCAGCTCCAAAGACATTTAGAAAGAGGTCTAGGCAGCCTTTAATCCTTTTGATATTTATCTTGGAGGCTTCTACCACAATTATAGTATCATTAGCAAATTGTGCATGAGTAATTTCCTTGACCCTAGCAGCTATCTTAATTCTAATTATTTTGTTAACTCTTCTTTTAGTAGAGATAGATCTATCTAAAGCTTCAACTAAAATAATATAAAGATAAACCTTGGCATAAACCTCCTAAAATCTATAAAAAATATAGTCAAATATCCATTGAAAATAGGAGCAACCCACAGGTCTTTGATGCAACCAAAAATCCACTTGTAAAGAGACAAAGGAAATACAAAAAAACTAGGCACCTAAGCCAAAAAATCTATATCCACTCTATCAAAGGCATTGGCCATATCAAGTCTAACCACAGTTATTTTTTTAAATATTTACTAATGGTATCTAAGGCTTCATGGACAATCACAATGTTGTCATATAGTTGCTTACCAGGGATGAAACCTCCTTGCTCATCAAAGATAAGTTTATCCAAATGCTTTTTTATTCTAGTGGTTATGATTTTGGTCATAAATTTATATGAAGCATTACACAAAGAAATAGACTTGAATCGACTGAAGGTTGAGGAATATGTTTTCCTTTGTAATTAAAGCTAAAAAGGTAGACTTAATAGAACCAATAAACTTACCTATTTAATGATCATCCTCCATAATTTACAGAAGATTTTTAGCTACCAGATCAAATAATTATTGGTAAAAGGTATTAGTATATCCATCCATACAAGGAGATTTATCCTTTGTAGATTTGAATACAATGTCCTTAAGTTCTTCTAGAGTTACTTTCTAACAAAGAGAATTTCTAATATACTCAATTATTACCTTAGGAATATTTGTAGCAATGCAGCATGAGCAGCATGATTTCCATCTAATTTTTGATAAAGATATTCATAATGGCTACATGCAATTTTTTGTATCTCTAAAAAATGTTGAGACCTTGTCACCATTTTCCAATTGAATTTCATGAATAATATTCCTTTGATATCTCTAATGAGCCTTAATATGAAATAACTTGGTGTTGGATTCTCCTTCTCATAGCCAAGTCATGCAGGATTTGAGTCTCCAAAATTGTTCTTGCCTAGCTCTCACATGAAGCTAGGAGAGAATGGAATCTCTCTCAAATTTTAGTGTTTCACTGGGAGGTTCTAGATCTAAAAGCTCTTCTATTTCTCCCAACCTATTTTAGTGTTTCACTGGGAGTTATTTAGAATTATCAGTATTATGATGTAATTTAATCCAACTTCTAATATTAGCTTTTAGCCTATAAATTTTGATATTCCATCTATCTTAAGCATTACGAAAGGGCCACTAAGATTTCCAACTATGCTCAACTTCCTCTAGAAAACCATTCAAGTTAACCCAATATGGGTTATATTTAAACATAATGGGACCTAAAAAAATTTTTTGCCACTATCCCAAATTATAGGCTTATGATCAAGGATTGACCTTTGAATGATTTTTCTAGTTATTAAAGGAAAACATGTGAGAATATCTTTCTGGACCAAGAATCTATCAATTCTTTCAACAATGAAATGATTTCTTACCCTTTGATTAGTCCAATTATAGAGGCCTTTAGAAGGCTTTATGTCAAGGGACTAGCAAGAGAAATAATATCTTCCACATACTCCTTGCAAGGATATCTAATACTAGAGCCACCTCTTTTTTCAGAGGGAAAGAGCACCAAATTAAAATATCCATCTATGATCAAATTGCTTGGCTTATTGTAACACAATGGTGGAGTATTCCCGATGGGGAGGTGCTTTCCAAAGGTCAGAATGATCCCTAGATAGAGCTTTATTCCAACTACCAAATCGAACAATCTTCCAGTTACCCGAACTACCCTTGTATGAACTGTCGATCTCTTGTACGGTCTTTAACACATACACTGTACGATCTCAGATCATACAGTGACCAAGATGGTATGATATTGCACTCAAAAAAACTGACAGATGCTGTTTTGGAGGCTGTCGTACACAGTTTTGTAATCGTTCAAGCCGATTACCAAAACTGCCAAATCGGGTAAGTTTCTATCGATCACCTATTTTACCAAATCGGGTAATAACTCTGTGTACGATTTGTACGATGTACGATATGTACGATCCAAAAGTACAGCAAGGTAGTAATTGCAATGCTCTTCTACTCCAATCTCTCTCCGGGATGTTTTGTAGAGGTTTTAACAGCCTAACAAGATGGTTCCATTCACAGACAAAACTCCCAATCCGGGTTAGTGAGAGATTCCATTCAAGCAATTACGTCCAAAAATCGTACAGTTGGTCTCAATACATCCTTGTCCACATTCTCATGCTTCTAGATCATTCCCCATGATTCCACCAGTAACAATCTTCTCACAAAGCTGCAACAAAGCCTAGAACTAACATATAACAGTAAGAAAGGAAATTCATTCACACAATGATAATCCACAATGCATCAACCATACACAACAAGACCATACACTGTCATCCACAACGTCTGTTATTATCATTAATGGCTGTCAACTCAGTTACAATGTGGAAACTCTATCAATATCATAGCAATAACTCAGAAATATTACTATCTCTATACTCTAGCAACTAAGAACCAGTAAGCTAGTAGCCAGACCTACAAATTCGAAAATGGGGCCTTATATAACGTTGTCCAGGCCGTTCCAAAGTGGTTCCTGAGACAATCCATTATTCACAACTGCCCAATTACAACTGAATACAATATTTTGGCATTTTCCTAAGTTTACACCTTAGGTTAGCAAATCCATGCGACCTTTCATCCCAAAATTACATTTCCTTTGCATCTCATTGAATTTCGGTATGCCCTGTATGATTTGCCACTACTCTATATGGTTTGCCACTTCAGTTGTATGGTCTCCTATATGATTTTCTCCCACTATACGATTTCACAAAACTAGAGCAAATCATCCCCAAAACTATCCAAAACTTAGCAAATCACTTCTTCTTTTTCTGGGAGGTGGATTTGTTGCCTACATCTGCCCTCCCCTTTACTTTAGTCGGCGTCCTCGATGACTCATTCTATTTCTTTTGAAGTGCTTCTAATCGAGCTACCTCAGCCTCCAAGTCCTTGACTTGGGTCTTGTACATTTCCCTTTCATTCCTCAACTTGGCTGCATAGCTCCCCATCTCGACGACTTTGGCTCCGTGAAGGTTAGCCTTTTCCTCGACAGCTTTCATGAAGTCCATCATTTGCTTTTCTCGATCGGAGGCACTCTTAGTCAACTTATCCTTCCAATGAGCTTCTGCTCGAGTAGCTGCTTGGAGTTCCTCATTCTTTTCATCGATGGTCTCCAAGTGATGTTTGATGTCAGCTTCTAGAGCTCAAACCTGGTCTTCTTTGATCCTTACTTGAGCTTGCTTCTCAATGACCATCTCATTGAGCTTCTTGTTATCCCTCATCAGCTCCTCTATCTACTTGGCCTGTGTAGTCATTTGTTCATTCTTTTTGGCCAACTGAGCTGACATCTGCTCATCCTTTGCTTTAAGTTGTGCCTCCAACTCCTTGATCCTATCTTCTACCATCTGGGAAATCTATCACTTCTCCTCTTCGAGCATTGTAATCTTGGCTTCAGACTCTACTCTGAGGCCCGATAGATCCTCCTCCAATTTCTTTATTTTCTCTTCTACCATTGTTCTACTTTTCTATAGTTCTTCTTCCATTACGGCCAATTCCTTTTGAGTGGTTGCGGTCTCTTCTACCTGTGCCTCCTTGAGCCGATGGATTTCTGCCAACCCAATGCTCAACCACTCTATCCAATGTGTTAGGAAGTTCAACTTCCTCAGGGTAATGGACACTCCTGTAGTGACCCTTCTATACTCCACTTCTATCATATTGATTGGGCAGGTTGGATGACTTACTCGATCCAAATAAATCCTCGGGTCCTTCCTGTAGTTTGTGATCATCCCTTCTGGCAAGTCTTCTCTTCCCAACATTGTTGTTACCTCTTCCCTGGGTAACCTCCATGGATACTATGCATGGATATCAACTATCTTCTTTGTTCGCTCTACACTATTCACCCATTCTGTTATGCGCTCCAACTCGAGAGACACTTGTTGTTCCCACAACTTCAGTTCTCCTACATGGCCAATGTCGAATTCCATTCTTGCACTATTCATCACATGGCCTAACTGAGCAAAAAAGTGGTCCACCTTATCCTCTATTCCCCATGCCTCCTCTTCCATTGTAACTCTCTCGAACCATGGTATCTCCAAGAGATAACTAGATTGCATTCCCCATCGTTCTTCTTCTATAGGAGTCCTTAGTTCTTCTTCTTATCTAAGGTGGCTAGAGCTTCCTCCAAGCTCTCTAAGTGCTCTCTCGATGTCTATATTTTCTCGAGGTGGAGATTGTTTCTCTCTTTTCTCCTCCCCTCACTATCCAAAATATTTATGATCTCCTTCTGAGATCGCTGCTCAACTTGCTCCTGAGCCTTTTCTATTTTAGATGAGCCTCCCTATGGCTCCTCTATATTTTCTCAAACTTCTTCTTGTTCCTTGCCATCCACTTGTTGTTCCTCTATCACATTCTCTTCTTGGATCTATTGTGCATCCCCTGCTATGACCTACTGAGCAACAAGTGCTTCACTTTCTTGTGGCACTTCTACATCCTTCAAAACTTCTTGTCGGCTAGAGCCTCCTGATACAATCCTGTACCGAATCTTCTTCTTAGGCTCTACCACTATGGTACTCGGTCCCACTCCTACTTCATCCTGGGTAGTGGCTACTCCATCATGCCCTACCTCAATTCCTCTAAAGAAATCAGAGGCATCCATATTATCAAAATGAGAAAAAATCTTCGATGAGCATACTATTTTCTCTGCCTCTGCCCAACACAACTCATCCAACTCCATCGCTTCTAAATCTGACTCTTCCATTCTCCATACTTCTAGAGCTAGTTTACCTACCATTCTCTCTCACTGCCTTCTCATCCTTATTTGTATAGGGCTACTCTCCCTTTCTTGCTCGAGAGGCTGCTCCTACTACCTTCTTGTAGGTACTTGTTGTTCTAGTTTCGGCTCCAACCATCTAGAACATTTTCTTCGATGGTGTACATCGGCATCCTCCTCCAAAGAAGTGTCTTCCTGAGCTTCACTCCTATGTCGCTCACTCCTTGTGCATGGTTTCTCTGAAGTAACCTTACCTATGGGTACAAATTTTGCCCATCTCAATATTGTTGGTTGATCTGGCCTAATTTCTCTAGGTGGTGTCAACCCTAGGAACTACATTCCCACTTTTGTAACTACATTCAGAAGCAATCCTATAGCCTGAAAGGCCATCCCAAAGTTCTTTGGTCACTTCATCAATGCTTCATGCATCCGTCTCTCCAGATAGGTACCCCAATCATATGGGATCCCCTTGGTAATACCTTCTACATACTGGGCCATCCACATCGGCATCTTCGTTGCCCTTATATCACCTGACAGTCGAGCCATGACTGTGTTCATTGCACAAGCCCAGTGTTCATTTTGCAATTGGCTCTATTTTATTCCATGCATTCCTACACCAAAAATATTTGCCTCTATCAGTGATTTGACAGTGGTCAAGGTAGTCACCAGGCGGTGTGCTTCAATTGGGTCTACCAATTTCTTTACTATCTCCATGCCTTCCATTGGTAGCCCAAATGTTCTCCTGAATGCCTCCATCGACACTTCCACCTTCACTGACCTCTTGCCCACATTGACGTAGGTTGTCCTTGTCGCTGCATTATATGCCTGAACTATCTGTAGAAGATAGTTCTAAAAAATATCTTATGAAATGGTGGAATCTACGCAATGACTGACACTTGCACACTCTCAAATGTCTTCCTCCAAGGATGAGACTTATTCTTCTCATCTGTCCACCATTTCCTGCATGCTTCCGCTCCATGTTGTACAAATATCATATTGGACAATTCCACCTAGCATTCCTCCTATCCACTACTCAGGTGTTCCTCCTACTATGGTACATGCACTTCACTCCTCAATTCCCTCCATGAGGTAGTGTCTTGGGCCATCCTTACCGCTCTGTACCTCGGTGGTTTTCTATCCAGGTGTGCCCTCCAATGGCCTTGTCTCCTCCATGGCCTATATCCTCCTCTCCTCCATGGATGATTACCATGCCTATCATGGGACTAAAACTGACATCCAGAGTGCTACCATGAGTATGCCTCTCTCTCGTGAAGTGGACCTAGTGATCTCTCCACCCTATTTGCTGCAATCCACCTCAATCGGCGTCCAAACTCCTCTATTGATATCATTCCTTCAACATCTCACCGATTGCACAACTCTCTCCTCCTCAATTAAGAACATACCAAAAATCGTACAACCCTCCGTGAAAGCGTACAATGTATGATTCTGAGTACTATGTATAGTTTTACCTTCCTCTGCTTCCTCTCAGATCGTACACCCTTTAGCAGTTTTTCCCTTTTGACTCCGTCAATACTCTAATTTTACAATGATGACTTGAAACCATACAAGGTGCCAGTACTCCATACGTTGCTTCCTACTGGCTGCCCTCCCCTTTAAAACTTGTATGATTTCATACGTTTCCATATGATCTGCTGAAAAACTACCAAAAATGGCAAAAAGAATCACCCAACTTGTGCCCTTTCACCTGAAAATCATACAATCTGCCCAAAATCATACAATACATTTTTGCTAACCCTCACTACTAAAAAATCTCAATATTTTGGCCTCCTTTCACAAATATGACACCGACCCAGTTGCTGGAATGGCCCGATCTACCTTTCCCTGAGTTTTCTCAACAAATCATTCACTCCTCTCCCAGCGCAATTTCCCTAACTTTGATAAATTTTTGGTTGTATGGTATGGTTGTACGGTCTTTATTTCATGCTTCCCATATCTCCCAACTCATCTTTGCTAGATTCTTAGCTATTTAGGGTTTCAATCTTCTCTTTTCTTGCAAATCCACCAATTTCTACCACAAATCGTAGCTTCCTCCAGCTTTTATCTACAATTTCTCCACTCAAAATCTATACAATGACGTATTCTGGCATCTTTGGCTACAATATCTCATAAAATTTTGAATTCCCCCTTCTGGAGAAAAACCCCCAATTTCTCTCTTCTCGGGTTAATTTCGAAGTGAAAAAGAACTCCCTGGTACAAATTCATAATGGGTCTGCAATCTTCAAAAAATCGATGAAAAGTTCTCACCCATGCAGTTTCTTGTTCTCAATTGTACGCTTTTCCCCTTCAATCTCCTAAAAATTTGATTTCTTGCTTGCTTGGTGAAAAAATTGGTTAAGTCCCCTTCCTTTTAAAGCAAGTTTCCAAAAACCCTAATAAAACCCTAAAATTTAAAAATAGGCACCAATTTGCATGCGGTTTCCAGTTCAACTGCTAGATGACTGACAACTCAACATTTGATTTAAATTTTTGTCTTTTCCCCCTTCTTTTCCTCCAACCACTACTTTTTCGCATGCCGCATTAAATGAGTTAGTTGGCAAATCGTACATCGTACGATCCAGATCATACCGTACGATTTGCATGACATTCCTATCATGTACGATTATCTGTTGTACGATTTCCCTCTTTTACTATACGATTTCATCACTTAGAGGAATTTTTGCTTTCTTTTCCTCCGGAGAGGTCACCATTTCCGATTTTCAACCTCACCCTTCTTAATTGCGTCCCGAGGGATTTTCACAACCAAGGCACAACTTTTTTTTTTTCATTTTTCTTTTCTTTTTTTTCAATCCTAGTCTAATTATACTTACCTCCTAGGTAATCGTACAATGACATTCACCTATACGACCCCATCCCAATCTTGGCCTCGAGGTTCGACCATCACATTCCAATTAGTGGTATCCTCTTGTACCTCTGCTTGACTGGTCCCTACCTGTGATGTTGTTGCCCATTCATTTGCCCTCCTGCAATGTGTACAGTTCAATATTGTACATCGACAATTTGGAGTCTCATCCCCTGGTAGGCCTTCTTCTCACCATCCAGGTGATTGATCCCGAGGTGGTGGTGTCCTTACCACTCTACTATCATTTGAGTGACTTCTTCACCTATCTCCATGGATCATTTTTAGCTCCAAACTTGGTGATCGGGTCCTTTGTTGGCCCAGGTTTCCACCCTCTACAAATTGTACCCTTCCTCTACCAGCAAAGCTTCGACCGCATGGGTATCTCCCCCTTCCACTTCTTCTAGGCATGAAACCTCCCTGTACTATCGATGAATCTTCTCTTACTCAGGGTAACCGCCAGTTACCTACTTCCCATTGGGGTCCTTGTCGGTTCAGGGGTGGTCACCCTCCTCTACGTCTGCCAACCGCATTTCGTAACATACCTCTTAGTCGAAGTATATCCTGTGGGTTCCTTACCCAATTCAAACATGCTAGCGGGTTATCACCTAGCCATCTAGGAGTAGGGGGTCAGAATCTTCCTCATCCTCTACCTCCTCTAATTGCAACATCACTCAGATTCCCATCATTTTTTGGTCATCTACCTCATCCTCTTTGTCCAATTCTTCCTCTTATTCCTCGGTCATCAGGAGTAATCTCTACAAACTCAATATTAGCTAGTGGACTTCAGTTTGGTGACAATTATCGTAAGGTTCTGACTCTTCTATCAGCTCGTACCAAATGACGTCTCCATATTCTTTCCTCAAAGGATCTCTAGGGGGATGAAGATGCCAATACTGCTCTATAATCATCTGAAAAGTCCATTTTAGAGCTAGAGTCAGTCTGACCCTCTTCCCTCTATTCTACCCAGTCGATTGGCAAATTCATCACTCTTTCCAATCATCAAACTTCCCTCCTTTGTCTTCTCAGCTATTGGTGAGCTATTGTATATGCCTGTGTATCATTCTTAGGTCTATCCTCAACTTATCTCGGTCTCAATGTGTTGATTGGAATACTTTGATCCCTCTGAGGATTATGAGGATTCTTTAGTTCATCCTCATATATACTAGGCTCTCTTACCAACCATGACATTCTATCATCACTAGAATCTACCATACCTGCTACATTGTGATGCAATTCAGGTGATGTGGTGGTCTCCTCTATATCTCACCAAAGTACTCCTACGTCCTCATTTATCATAGGTTGCCTACTTGGTGGAGGTGGTGAACTTGTACTTGTGCCTTCATTTCCTCTACCATTTCTTGGAGTTAAATCTTCAACCTCCTCAGGTTCACTTCCAATCTCTTGCAATCTAACTACCCTTTGTTCATCCAATATTTGTATGGTACCATCCAATTCTTGGATTACTTGCGCTCTCAGTCTCGCATTGTGACCCCGTAGTGTTTGATACTCTTCCTACAATTTTTGAGTTTGCATTCTCATTCTCTATTGTAATAGCCCTATCTGAGCCAATGGGGAAAGTTCCACTAGCTCTTCTTCTAGCCTGTCCTCCCTAGCATCCTCTAGCATTTCCATCTCAAATGTGTCCACTCTATCTTCATTGCGCACTATCAAACTTACCCTTCTTCATCCTTTCGATTGTCTAGGTAGTTCCCTATGTTCTATCTATGGGTACCTCCTATTCGAAGCTCTTGGTAATAGTGCTCTCTCCTGATAGCCTTCTATTGCTGGAGGGATCCACTCTTCTCCCTCTCTTATGGTCCCATCAGTCCATCTGATATGTACTCGCACTCTTCTTCTTTCACCAGGTCCAGGTGCCAACTCCTGTTGTTCAATTATTGGCTGCCTCTCCTCCATTTCGATGAAAAGTCTTGCAAGTCCAAAATTTGGCTCTTCTTGTGGTAGACCTGGCTCACGATGAGCCTCATTTTGAGCATCTACTCATCTTCTTCATTCGATCTCTTCCAAAGCAATGAATAAACATTGTACTTTATAAGGCTTCAACTTTGAGCCATTTACAGTGTTGGGTACTTCCATCCCATTCAGGTTCTACAACCTGACCACTCCATTATCCAATACTTCAATTACTTTATAAGGGCCAAGCCATAACATCTTCAGTTTACCTGGCTTGATCTCCCTCTTCCCATTAAACTTGAGAACCAAGTCCCCTGGACTAAGTTCCAACTTCCTCAAATGCTTGTCATGCCACACCTTTCATCTCTTCTAGGCTACCTCAATTGCCCACTATGCCATGACTCTTATTTCATCTAGTTTGATCAACGTCATCAGTCATTCCTCCAAACTTTCTTGATCTCCCAAGCGATGCTCTACCGCAACTCTCAAGCTTGGTATCAAGAACTCGACTGGCACCACCGCTTCCTGACCATACATCAATTGGAAAGGGGTATGTTCCATTGTTGGTTTAAAATTTGTTCTATATACCCACAAAATGGATGGTAACCTTTCCTCCCAGTCTGCTCCTTCTATCCCACAGGTTTTATACAGAGTTGATACTAAGACTTTATTAGTCGCTTCTGCCTGCCCATTCACTCTCGGGTAGTATGGACTAGATAATGAATGTAAAATCCTAAACTCTATTGTCAGCATCTTGATAATCTCATTAACGAAGTGTCCTCCTCGATCACTCATTATTCATAGTGAAATACCGAATCTTGTGATTACCTACTCGTACAAAAATTATGTTGTACTTTTAGCAAAATTATCAGGTAATGCTCTTGCTTCTACCCATTTTGTGAGGTATTCCATTGCCACTATGATATATCTACATTTCCATATTTGAGATGTCTTAAATGGTCCTACGAAGTCTAAGCCCCAACGTTCGAACAACTCTTGTGGTTGCGATGGGTGTAAGGGCATAAAATCCCTCCTAACCGATTTTCCTACTCTCTGGCAAGTATCACAAGCTTTCACGTGTTCTTTTGCATCATTGTACAATGTGGGCCACCATAGACCTGCTAACAATATTTTCCTTGTAGTCGCATCTGGTCCCATATGTCCCCCTGCTAAGCCTGCGTGGGCTTCTTTTAATGTCGTCTTAACTTCTTCCTCCATTACACATCTCCTCAAGATACCATCACTTCCTATCTTGTATAGCAATCCTGCTATTATCTGGAAAGGTGTTGACTTCATGATTATTTTCTTCTTCTCAGTTGTCATCATCTCCTATGGCAACTCCCCTATGGATAGATACTGGCCAACCAACTTGTACCATGATGGCACAACATTGATGGCAAATAACTATGCATCTAGAAATTCATCAGGAACCCCTATTCCTATTGGCTCCCTTGATCGTATTCGAGACAACTGGTCTACAATCACATGCTTCTTGCCAGGTCTCACCACAACTCAGAATACAAACTCTTGGAGCATCACGAGCCACCTACTAACTCATCCTTGAATTACTGGTTTGTTTATTAAGTACAACAATGCTTGATGATCGACATAAAATGCAAAGGGGTTTGCCAATAGGTAATGCCTAAAATTTTGAACTGCATATACCATCCCCAAGGCTTCCCTTTCTATTGTACTATAATTTCTTTTCAACCTTGACAAAAGGTGACTAGCAAATAAAATCGGTTGATCCAACTTAAACTATCCTTCCTGTGCCAATGCACATCCAATTGCAAAGTTTGAGGCATCGACGTGGACGTGGAATTCCTTATCCCAACTAGGAAACACCAAAATCGGGCTACTTACCAACTTAGCCTTTAACTCCTCAAAGGCTCCCTGGTGCTCCTCTATCCATCTGAAAGGGATATTATTTTTCATCAAAGAATCTAATGGGTAGGCTACATGTGCATAATTTTGGATAAACCTTTGGTAATATCCTGTTGACCCAAGGAAGATTTTGAGTGAACTCACATCAAAAGGTTCTTCCATGTGTAATATTACCCAAATTTTATCCGGATCCATCTTCAATCCTTCACTGCACACAATGTGTCCTAACAATTTTCCATATGGTACCATCAGAAAACACTTTGCTAGGTTTAATGATATCTGTGCATTTTTGCACCTCCTCATGCATTCACTAAGAGCTGGAAGATGCTCCTTGATCTTCCCATAAATGGACCAATCATCCAAAAATGCTTTGAAATTCCCCATCGCCAATTGGTCGAATATATACAGTATGATGCGCTGGAATGTAGTTGGGGCATTACAGAGTCCAAATGGCATTCGATTGTATGCATAGATGCCATTCTCCACAATGAATGTGGTCTTCAACTTATCCTCCTCGATGATGTTGATCTGATTGTATCCTGAGAATCCATCCAAAAATGAATAGATCTCATGTCCTGCAACTTCTTCCAAGATAGAATCCATGAATGGAATAGGAAATGGATCCTTAATGGTCACTGCGTTTAGACTCCTAAAGTCTACGCATATCCTTATCTTATCAACTTCTTTCTTCAAGGTGATTACTATAGGTGAAACCCATTCACTATTCGTCACCCTGAATATAATTCCTGCTTCCAACATCTTTTCTATTTCTGCATTCACCAATGCCGCATACTTTGGATTCATTCTATATGGTCTCCTTCTCACAGGTTGGGCGCCAGGCATTAGTGTAATCTTATGGACACATAACTCAGGTGGGATTCCTTTCAAATCCTTATATGTCCATGCAAAGACATCCTTGTACTCCAAGAATATCTTGAAAGTTGTTGCCTTCAATACAGGATTCCAATCATCGCCACAGTGGACTATCCTAGGTTCTTTCTCCATTCCTAGATTAATATCCACTATCTTAGGTCCTTCATACTTGATACTTTCTGGCTCGCTTGTAGCTTTCATTACATTCTCAGGGTGCACCGGTCTTGTATCAATCTCTGCATCTCCTACTGTATACTCCGCAAAGCTTTTTGGAAATGTCCACTTCTCTTCTATTTCCTTCTTAGTCTCTTTGCTTACTTTTGGTTTGTCTTGCTTTTCCTTGATCTCTTCTGACTCAATACAGAGGCAGTTGGGCTGAAACATCTCATAATCCTCCATTTTCCAATGAAGAAGTCCACTATCAGATCGAGCTTCATCCTCACTACATTCATTTATGTACAACATCCCTTCTCCATCAGGTTCATGTTCTTCATCCCCTGATGAGTTTTTTGATTCGTCAGTTGTAGCTACATCCTCACTAACTCTTTGATTAGCTAAATTGATCATGTATTTATGTTGTCCCTTTTTGAAGGTGATCTGATTCTTTCCCCAATTGTGATTAACCTTGGCCATTCGTAGCCATCCTCTCCCTAAGAGAGCATCATATGCGGGTTTCTGCATTGAAATCACAACAAAGTCCAAGACAAATTCTTGCTCAGCTATCATTACTTGTTGTGCAGTCAAAACTCCTTTGATGTTAATATCATTCTGGTCAGCCCCATATAGTCAGAAGCTCGATGCCCATAGTGATGGAGCGCCTAGTTCTAGCCAAGTCCTTTCGGGTAGCACATTAACACTGGAACCTCCATCCACAATCACTTGTGTCAATTTGTGCCCCAAAATCTCCATATGCATTAATGCAGGCTTCTTTCCCACATCAATCATTAATATGGTAGGATCCATAAATTGGTCTTTTCATTCTTCCCCTACAATTGGTTGGCTCTCTACTTCCATCACCTTCTGTGGTTGCATCTCCTCCACCATTGCTTTCAGCAATTTTAGGATCGCTTCGAATAAATCAGATACTTTAAGTTCTACTATGGTATCTAATACCTATGCTGCCAGATGTTGCACAACTGTCTCCTATTCTGATGGTTTTCGTACTTCCTTTCGAGTGCTCGATTCTCCTTGCTTAACTTTCTCAGTTTCTTCTTGCAGTATTTTCTTTGTTGCTTGCCAGCGTTGCTTCTCTTTTGTTGGCTCTGGATACTTATCCTATTTAGCCTAATTCCTCATCATGGCTAACACTTCCTGAGTTTCCTCTTTAACTTGAGGAACTTCAATGTCCAAATAGCTCACATTCTATGGGTTACTCGAACTCGCCTACTTTGGACAATTCTCCTCCTTGTGGTTCCCTGGACCACACCATCTACACATATGTGTAGTGCTTGCTTGTGGTGCTCCTTGCATCTGAGGTGCAGGACAATTCTTCACAAAATGCCCCCACTCTTGGCAATTGTGACATTGTATGATCGGTCTACCCTCCGAGTCATACTGTAAGTGACTTTGTCCTCCTTGTCGATTACCCTAATTCTATCTGCCACCTCTTCTACTATTTTTATAACCGCCACTCATTGCTTGTTGGCCACTCCCTTGGGCCTATGGTTTTTGTTCCTACTCCTAGATTGATAGTACCTATGGATGGGTTCTTGCATTGTAGGGACAGAGCACTACGTCATGCCCCATCACATTACAAATATGGCAATAGTCATTTTTTGGACACTTCATATTTGTATGTCCCTCACTTTTGCATTATGTGCACCACAACTCATTCCTATCTGGTTTGATCTTTTGCTCTTTAACCATTTTATCAAACTCCTTGAGAAATGATGCTACCATCCTCTGAATAGTGTCTTCTTCTTCACTATCCGAATATTTCGATTTGGGATGAGACAAGATTCCCGTATATGTCTATTTTGATTCACTCTCAAAGGTCTTTGCGTGTTTCAAAGCTTCCTCATATGTGTCCGATGGTACTCCCTTCATATTTTTCTTATATTTTGGTAGTAACCCATCTACGAACCATCATTTTATTAACACATCTGCTAGTGGCATCTGCATCTTATCGACTAACTGCTTTAGTCGATGATTGTAGGATTTTATATCCTCATATGCTTTCTATTTTGTTACGCAAAGCTCAGTGACTATGTCTCCATCATCCTTCAAAGGTCAAAATTCCTCAATGAATTTCTCCTTTATCTGATTCCAAGTCTAAAAATCAACATTATTCTCTCTCTTTAGGTACCAGTCTATGGCCAATCCTCTCAAGGTGGCAGGAAAGAGGACTACCCAATCCTCCGGGCTATCTACACCATTTTCTCTCCAAATAGTTATGCAAGTTCCTACGTGTCGTGTGGGGTCTTCCTTACCCTCACCTAAAAATGGTGGACATCTTTGTTTGGCTGCTCTGTTAGCCATCTTAGGAGAGTCATCGCTCTCACTCGAGGTGTCCCATGGGATCTCTATCAGATTCCTCCTTGGGGGTGTCTTACTTCCATTGTCATCAGAAGAATCAATTCAAGGTATCTTATTCTATCCCATCACTCGATGACCAAATTCTCGTGCATCCTCACTCTACGACCTTCTTCACTGATGTGATGGAGATTGTCATGGTCTATCCTCCTGAGTCCCCGCATCCTATTGCCTTGGTGTCTGAATCCCATCCTCTACACCCTCTCACAACCTCATTGTCACTTCCTCAGGTCTTACCATCCACTCTCCATCATCGTGCACTTTCTCTTTGTCACCCATCTCTACGATCGGTGGGTCTTCCTCCTCATCTTCTATCTCAATCAACAACGTCTCCAAGTCTCCTTCTTCGGATGTCCAAACTTGCTCTATCTCTGGTTCATGCGTACTCTGATCTGAGTTACTCATGTTTCCTCTTTGAGAAATCCTTATGCTCCTTCTTACTAGAATTTTCTCTCGTGGTTCTCTTCTCCCACGGCTTCGTGTACCGGTGTCCATCATAAAAAATCACCTCCAGTTGTTAGTCAAATTCGACCCATTTTAACAAAAATGCCAAATTCGATAAGGCAATGATGCCAAATGTAACATAGTGGTGGAGTATTCCTGATGGGGAGGTGTTTTCCAAAGGTCAGAATGATCCCTAGATAGAGCTTTATTCCAACTACCAAATCGAACAATCTTCCAGTTACCCGAACTACCCTTGTATGAACTGTCGATCTCTTGTACGGTCTTTAACACATACACTGTATGATCTCAGATCATACAGTGACCAATATGGTATGATATTGCACTCAAAAAAACTGATAGATGCTATTTTGGAGGTTGTCGTACATAGTTTTGTAATCGTTCAAGCCGATTACCAAAACTGCCAAATCGGGTAAGTTTCTATCGATCACCTATTTTACCAAATCGGGTAATAACTCTGTGTACGATTTGTACGATGTACGATATGTATGATACAAAAGTACAGAAAGGTAGTAATTGCAATGCTCTTCTGCTCCAATCTCTCTCCGGGATGTTTTGTAGAGGTTTTAACAGCCTAACAAGATGGTTCCATTCACAGACAAAACTCCCAATCCGGGTTAGTGAGAGATTCCATTCAAGCAATTACATCCAAAAATCATACAGTCGGTCTCAATACATCCTTGTCCACATTCTCATGCTTCTAGATCATTCCCCATGATTCCACCAGTAACAATCTTCTCACAAAGCTGCAACAAAGCCTAGAACTAACATATAACAGTAAGAAAGGAAATTCATTCACACAATGATAATCCACAATGCATCAACCATACACAACAGGACCATACACTATCATCCACAATATCTGTTATTATCATTAATGGTTGTCAACTCAGTTACAATGTGGAAACTCTATCAATATCATAGCAATAACTCAGAAATATTACTATCTCTATACTCTAGCAACTAAGAACCAGTAAGCTAGTAGCCAGACCTACAAATTCAAAAATGGGGCCTTATATAACATTGTCCAGGCCATTCCAAAGTGGTTCCTGAGACAATCCATTATTCACAACTGCCCAATTACAACTGAATACAATATTTTGGCATTTTCCTAAGTTTACACCTTAGGTTAGCAAATCCATGCGACCTTTCATCCCGAAATTACATTTCCTTTGCATCTCATTGAATTTCGGTATGCCCTGTATGATTTGCCACTGCTCTGTATGGTTTGCCACTTCAGTTGTATGGTCTCCTGTATGATTTTCTCCCACTGTACGGTTTCACAAAACTGGAGCAAATCATCCCCAAAACTATCCAAAACTTAGCAAATCACTTCTTTTTTTGGGAGGTGGATTTGCTTGCCTACACTTACTTTCTTAAATGTAGGAAATAATTTAAATCCAACATTACTTCTTGGGAATTGGGAATTTAGGGGTATACACATTCAAATAAGTGAAATAGAAACCTCTTACATCAAAGATAAGAGAAATCTAGTGTTTGCTTTGCTTACCGCCTATTTTGGATCAAATTTTTTGTCCCATGTTGTAAGGCCACTAGAGGATCCTTGGGAACAAATAACATCAATTTCAAAGTTTTTCCAAATGGATATCCATGATTCAGAGGCATATTTTTTTATCTAAATTTGTTTCTTGAATTCCTATTAAACAAGGATAAAGATCCTTTATCATACCCTTAAGGTAGATTTTCTTAAGGTCCCCACCCAGGCCTCTATAATTCCATGAGAGCATTATCATTTTTTTATGGGTTTCTTCCATTTGGAGAGACCCTCTGATAGCTTAAGTCTTAGGTACAAATTTTTTCTTTGTTTCTTCAATTCTTATTTCTTGGTTAGATTTCTTGTCTAACTTAGAAGAGAATCATGTCATAATAGGCTCAAGGAAAAATCCAAGGAGTATGATGTCATCCCTTAGCTCAATATGGATTTCTTTGGCTATTTCCTCAAAAGGTTCTTCACTTGTCCTTTCCTGTAGAGTTTGATCTACCAACTCTACATCGATAGAGGCTTGCTCATGGTTTCCTTATTCATGTTTAGATTCATCTTGGAGGTCTTTTTCTAATCATTTTTAAAGCATCATACCTATTGGAATTCTCAAGTGGTTTAGTAGGTCTGGGAATTTGGCTTCTAGCCCTTCTATTCCTCTTCTTGGTTTGTGCTTGTTGAAATTCTTCATTGTTAGCTTGATCCTTCTTATTATGTGGTTTTTGGTTGGGAAATATCTAGAAAAATGACCATACTCATCACAAGATAGGTATTTGAAAGGTACATATTTATATTATAAAACCTATGTGTGGATCCAATCTAAAACCTTAATCTCAATAGATTCAACTAAATCATTTTTTTTAAATAACTAGAACACAAACACAATTATATGAAGAATTCAAATTTTTGGGAGGAATCCAATCAATAAACTTGCCAATATTATTTCCAAAAAGCTCTAGAGATGGTTTATTCCAAATATGGAGAGGAAGAAAGAGAAATCTTACCCAAATAGAAACTTCCTTGGGCACATCTACTTGAGGGTCAAAGTGGATTGTTTAGAAGTTCAAAAATAAGGTACTTGATCCCATAAACCATGGCCCTCCTTGAAATATAGCATCTCATTCTTATTTGGATTCTAGGATGACCATGAAGTATCCTCTCCCATAGAGCAAGATTTTATACTTGGATATCTTGGAGCCTTAGGCTAAATATATCTACTTTTCCAAAGCAATCAGACTTGGCCAAAGTCCAATGAAACTTCCAACCAAGGTGATGAGCACCAGAAATACTCATATTTTGTACATGTTTCCTTGATTAATATGCGGCTGTATAATAAGGATTGCATACTTTTATAAATTATTATATAGATATTTGATATAATTATGCGTGTTATCTAATTTGTGTGTTTTTAGTGTGTTTTGTGGAATTGCAGTTGGTTTAGTTAGATTTGGAACAGTCGAGGTCTTTTGGTGGACCTGGCACTATGTTTCTTCGGGGGTCAATGCAGAAAACATAGGCGCCTTCCTCTTCCAGGAAGGCACCAAGGGAAAGTAGGCACCTTCCTCTTCTAGGAAGGCACCCAGAGTAAGACAATGCCTTCCTCTTCCAATAAGGTGCTAAGAGAACGTAAGCGCATTCCTCTTCCAGGAAGGTGCCAAAAGTAAGACAACGTCTTCCTCTTCCAGGAAGGCACCAAGATGTAGGCGCCTTCCTCTTCCAGGAAGGTGCCAAAAGTAAGATAGCACCTTCCTCCTACAAGAAGGTGCAAAGGAAAGAAAGAGCGCCTTCCTCCTGCAGGAAGGTGCCAAAAGGAAGTAAGTGCATTCCTCTCATCTGAAAGGCACCAACAAGAAGGCGTCACTAAGAGGACATGCCTTCCTCATAGAATGTGAGTGCCTTCCTCCCACAAGAAGGCACCAATAGAAGGTAAGCACCTTCCTCTTCCAGGAAGGTGCCACGGTAGTAAGATACCTTCTGTATAGGGAAGGTGCCCGATATCATTAAGCACCTTCCTCATAAGGAAGGCACCACTGATTCTTTGCCCATTGACCAAATTTGCATGACATGGACAGCAACGGCTAGTGCAGTTTCAACTCTACATCATGTAGAGCTAAATTGGAGATCGCACCAATGTATGGAAATGTATTACCAATGCCAGGAAAAGCACGAACTGATCAATGAACACGTCGTCATTAGAATAGAATGCCAGACGTCGATTCCATTCGCTAGACTGTCTTAATTTAGCTTGGGATGAATCGACTGTTGTAACCACTTTTGTAATAGAATTTCTATGGGTGTGTTATATAAACACATGCAGATCATCCTGAGAGATATATAGAAATTAATAAATATTCATATAGAAGTACAAAGATATATTGTAATACTTTGATCGATATATTTCAGTTCCAAGAGTTCTAAGCGCATGTTCAATTGGGAGGAAGCTGCTGGAGCTTGGGCCCACTCCAAGCCAGTATTTCTTCCCCATTTATTTTCTGTTCAGTTACTTAGAATAGTTTGTTGCTTTCATCATTTACTATATTGTTGTTTCTAGTATTTACAGTAGACTCATTTTTAGGAATGTGTGTATGATTTATTTCTGTAGATTTAATTCTGTTCTTCTTACGTAATTTATTTAGGAGGGCGTGAATGATTGACAACCATTTCAAGAACACCTCCCAATCATAGGATTAGAAGATTTACCTCCAGTGGTATTGTAAGCAATCTTTTTCAGACCCTTCGCAAGTTTACGAAGCTCCCTAGGTTGATAATTAAATGCATGGGCATGTGACAAAAATAGGAAAACATTCACCTTATTTTGCCCGCAACACAAGGCACATTCAAACAAGGTTGCAATAGAATGAAGAAAATTTTCTAGAGGCACTTCAAACATTGGAGTAGAGTCTAGTCTATGAACAAAATCATTAGAGTTTGAAGAAGAAATAGGATACAAGGGACTAGAGCCAACATAACCAAATTTTACTTTTGGAGGTAGCTTATTCTTGAGAAGGTAAGTGCCCACCTCATACAACACTAAAGACAAAGAGGATACAAAAAATAAAGTAAAATAAGGGATTAAATGAGAAGTGGTAGTCTTTCCTACCATGGCAAAAGCTACCAACAACATCAAAACATTTACAAATAAAAGTGATCTAGGGTTTGAATCGATAAACAGAATGAAACCCTACCCTCCAAGCAACAAACTCACAAATCTCTTCTATTGTGAAAAAACACTCAATTTGTCCCAAAACTAAAACAAAGACCTTGTCTGAGTAACTACAAGCAAAACCTTCAAAAGGGTGAGAAATCCCACACCATAAATTTTTTATTTTAATTTAATAATAAAACATTTCCATATTTTCCCCTCAAAAACAAAGAATGGTGGAACCCTTAATTTTTGTCCTAATACCTCATCAGGGAAATATCATGCCCAAAAATCAACCTCTTATGTAGATATCTTGAAACATTTATGCTAGAGTTCCCAAAAAGCAAAGCAAAATTGATATATGGTAACCTAGCAATAATCGTAGCAACCCACCAATAAGCACTTGTTCACTCAAATCATGACTACCCATCAACAAGCACTACGTAAATGAATTGCAACAACCCAACAAAAAGCTCTCCACCAGGAAATACCAAAAAGCACTCAGTAAATCAATATTTTAATCACATGATAAATTATGATATCATTTTCATCATCACTATTTAATTTTATTTGTGGGATTAGCCTCACTTCTTTTTAACAATTGTGATATTTTTATTTGGCTTTCCAACTCAATATCTCTTTGAGTTTATTTTTCTTTTTCTTCATACTTTGACAACCTTCCTCACCTTTTTCTATTCCCATAAACACTTTTATCTTCATTAATATTTTTTATTTTTTCATATTATTTGTAATGAGACTTATCTTCTAAAGATTTATAATTTCTAAAGAATTTGAAGGCCTCATAAACATTTTTCTTTATGTTGATCTAAAATTCCTAAGATCCTCCATAGTAATTAATTTCTTATCCTACCCTATAAATCCTAAATTTTTATGAATATATTCTATATGCAGTTATTTATTATTTTGCTCTTGAAACCCTAAAGTACAGTGAATACACTCTATACTATTTTTATTTTTATTGCAAGGAGAAGATTGTATGCTACTTGAGGAAAACAAATATGATTTACCTATATTAACTTTGGTATCCTTCACCTCAATCCCTTTAAACTTTTCCTCCTTATCTTCCTTTGCACCATTAACTCATTATGTATTTGAATGCATATTGTACTTTCTCATCCCTTGTGTATTTTTTTCTTCTAATGGTTGATTCAAGTGAACTGTAATGAAGTTTACCATTTGATGGATTTTTATTGTCACTTTCTTAGACATTAAAAATACTTGATTTGAACTAGCTTCTACTATGATATGAGATCCTTCTTTTATATTAAATTTTTTATTGTACCCAAAAATTTCCATCCCTTTGTCCATTATTTTCACTTTGGAATCATCTACCATGTTTCTAGTCTCATGACATTTTTAACATTGGAATGCACTATTTTCATAATCCACTTGTTGATCCCATTATCTTGATTCATATTTAATCCTAATGGACTACACTTAAGGTTTTGAAATATAGATAACAACACAAATTCAAGTGTATACAACATGACTTCTCTCCTTACTAGTTGGTCCCTCCTGCATGAACTCCCCTAGAGTATTGCCAATATTTTTCAAAACCTCTTTATTGATGAGTTGATAAGGAATTCCAAAAATCCTAATCCACACTCGAAGCCTTTTGATAGTATCTATCCCCACAAATAATTCTCACTCTATGGTCTTAAATATAATGCATATTTTCCCTTGAACCAATGACCACCTTACATTAGTTTATCCCTTATTTCCAAACTAGAGGAGATCATGAGGAAAAATCCTTTTGTAATAAAAGTCATCGATTAATTTAAATTTGATCTCTACTTCCACTTGATTCAATTTTTAATCTCAAAAAAACTTGGCTAGTATTCATGGAACTTGTATATCAACCCTCTATTTTTAAGAAGTATTATATCATGCTCAATAATCTCATCCTTGATAATTACATATACCTAGATAAGGTTTACTATAGAATTTATATTCCTCTTATCACTAACTAAGGTATCCATACTTCCAACTAGGGCATCATTTCTTCTAGTAAGGACTTCCAAAAATAATTTTCCTACCATATTACCTAGATTTTATTCATATGATTCCTTTAATATAAGGGTTTCTCCTAAGATATAGAATAAAAATAAGTGGCACTCACACTTTGCTTTCTAACTCATGATTCTTGATCAAGCTTCTTGATCACTTATGTCTAACATTCACTCCCAACTTACACTCTTCATAAATTTTATTCATTGCATATCTTAAGTTTTTTCTACTCCCCATGGGTTTTATGATTTTTCATAATAGGGATGTTAATATTTGTTTTTTTATAGTTTTTCTTAGTATTGTAAAATATTTATTATTCAAATTTATGTATTAATAGGAATAATATTTCTCTTACATCCTACAAGTGAGGTATCATTTATTCATACATCAATAAGTTGTCTTGTCACATCCTATGTAACTTTTATGATACCTAAATGACATATCATATGATAGGTATCATGTGATTTTGGTTGATAATGACACATCTTATCACACTCCAAGTTACATATCACTCAATATATTCTTATGTAGGGAATTTAGTGACACTTAGTCACATAGAATTGGAAAGCTACGAGCCATGGTGACAATGTTCTAACTCCTTTGATCCTCATGCATTTTTAAATAGGTGTAGGATGTAGGATGTCTTATGATGTAAGTTTATGTAAATATTTTTAACTAAATATATTCTTTGAAACATGGAAATATTGTTCTATTTCTTTTTTATAACCTTACATGATAAGGATTTTAGCATTTTGTCTTTATTAAATCATAAAAGTTTTTCTCATGTAGTTTCCTTCTTAAACTTGTCTCAATTTGTGTGATTGTTGCTTGTATATATAATATCAATCAACGTTTTTTGTTATTTATTTTAGTCTTACCAACTTGTTTATGCAAATTTCTTAATTTTTTTCTTAGTTTAGAAATTATAATATTCATTTTAGCCCTAGCCATATTTCTAGAATAAATAGGATGGTAAAACTGAAGTTTGATGGTGGTTTTATAGTAGTAGAGTCCCTTATTTATTATATGATATTGGGAGGGTCCAACGGTTTCAAAAATAAATTATAAACCCAAGACACACATATAATTAACCATTCATAATATAGACACAAAATCATAAAATCAAGCTTTTATTCATGTTATATAGTTTACAATTAACTTGCTTTCTAGACTAGTGTCGTGATCCCTTTAAGTACAATAAGTACCATGGAAGAAATCAAATGACATAACAAGTAAAAATTGTATTCTTGAACATATATAGTTGATTTTATAAGACCAATTCTATATTTTGGTTCACAACATTTTTGGCAACCACTTTTGTAACTTTCTCATAACCATCTATCTTTAGATTGTCATCAAGTTGGAATAATCAATATAATTAATATTCATTAGTCAAAATAATGCACACCCTTTCTAAGACTCATTAAACATAACTATTACATCATCTTGAGGCAACCAATATGGTTTCAATTCCACTATTATTCATGATTTTCATTTCCACCTTTTATTCTCCTACTTTACTTTTCCAACTCCTAGGTTCAATGCTACCTTCTTATGATGCATATTTCTTGAGTGCCTTAGATTCATGTAAATTCTCTTGGTTGTATATAAACCATTTCTTGGCCTTTATACTATATACATAATCCTAAGCTATTTAATATGGAAGACAATAATATATCTTAGCAATGTATCGAGTAATTTCTCTCTACTCTTGGGGATATCCTTTCTAATGTGGATGTGCATCACCACATTCCTTTGGATCCATATAGTTATTAATTAGAACTCCTAACTTGACATTTGACATTAACGAATCCATCACAACTGTATTAGCTAAACTCATGCTATCTTCCTTTTTCTATTGAGTACTAGAATGTCTTGACTAGTCCCCAAATAATCTAATAGTTGCCTTGGACTTATGCAAGTAGCACCATTAGTATGTGCACTGAACATATATATATATATATACTATATCCATTATAACATGAGCACATCTAAGGATAATATATCATCATATCATAATGATACTACACACTTCAATAAAAACTTTGGTGACATATATGTGGACATTTGTACATGGGTGTTTGCAAAAATAAGGTGCCAATATTTTCCAATCCCAAGTACTTATTTGGTATTTGTGTCATCATAAATTTAACTTCTATTATTCATGCTTAGGAATCATCCACTATGGATATATCCAATGGTTCCAACATCCACACATCAAATGCATGACATGTATCTGACGCAGAGCAGAAAAAATTACACACCCCAAATCCCAATATTTCATTCAAATACTTGGAATAAATCTATAGTAACAGCCCGTAGGCTTTATAGAAACTAGCGCACAGCTTAGTTTTCTCCACTTCTCTAATGCAATTCCCTAATTCTGCATTTTTTTTGCCTATTACAATGACTGGGTTTTTATAGAGGCCCCGACCCTCTGAAACATCATTACACAAAAGGTGAAGTACAATATCTACTCCATAGCTCCACTCTGCATGGCCTTGTCACTACCGTTTGGCCACCGCTCCTGTTAGATTACTCTGCACAACCCTTTGTTTCCATTCCACAACTGGTCATTTTCATTTCTTGTGCCTCTTGGTCTTCACCTGCCTTCACTACACCTTAGTGCCACGTGTTGTCCAGTGTTGCCATGTGTCGCTCAGTGGACTCGTTCTGTAATAGACCCTATAACCGTCTGCCCCTTTTGAGTCATGAAGCAGCATGTCGTGATATCACGACATCTTCTCCATCCTATTCTTTCCCTTCTCTTTTGGTCATGATATTGTGACACCTTTTTTTTCACAATATCGTGACATTTTTTCTTTCTCTCTTTCTCTCTCCTCCTTGGGTCGCGATATCGCGACATGTCGTGATATCATGACATCTTCCCTTTCCTATCCTTCCTTTTCCTTTTTGGTCGCGATATCACGACATGTCGCAATATCACGACATTTATCTTCCTCACTTCCTTTATCCTCTTCGAGTCACGAAATCGTGACATGTTCTCTTTTCGCCTTCTCTCTCTTCTTCTTGTCGTGAAATCATGACATGTCATGATATCATGACATCTTCTCTTTCTGCCTTCTCTCTCTTCTTTGTGTCACAAAATCATAACATGTCGCGCTATCGTGACAACTTTGCTCTCTACTTTCTCTCTGTTTTGGGTCGCAAAATCGTGACATGTCGTGATATCATGACATCTTTGTCTTCCATTTCTATTCTTTGCTTCGAGTCACGAAATTGTGACATGTCGTGATATCGTGACATTTTCCTTCCTTGCTTTCTTTCTTTTCCCTTGGTCACGATTTCGTGACATGTTGCAAAATCATGATATTTTCTTCTCTGGCCTTTCCTATCTCCTTTCAATCGTGATATCACGACATGTCATGATATCGCAACATTTTTCTTTGGATGCCTTCTCTCTCCTATTTTCATCATGATTTCATGACATGTCGTGAAATCGTGACATTTTCTTTGGATGCCTTCGCTTCCCTACTTCGGTCGGGACACTTCAACGTCCTTGCCTCTTCCTTGCCAACATGTCATGATATCGCGACAGTTTTCCTCCTTGCCAAAACATGTCATGATATCACGACAATTTCCTCCCTTTTCTTCTCTCTCCACTTTATGTCGCGATATCGTGACACTTTTTCTGTCGCGATATCACGATAGTTTTCCCCGCTGGCTTCTCTCTCCACTTTGTGTTGCGATATCATGACACTTTTTCTGTCGCGATATTGTGACATATTTTTCTCCTTGACTTCTCCTTCTTCGGTCGCGATTTCATGACATGTCACGAAATCACGACATCTTCCTTCCTTAGCCAAATTTTCGAAGATGGCCCTCCTGCCACTGGTTACTCCTACATCAGATGCCACCGGATGCTCCTGCATCAGTATCCCAAAATAATCATTTCTCTAGCATAATTCTAATTTGTACAACTTATAAACATAGATATGTTATGCTATATTATCTTAATTGCCATATATATATCAATAATTTTTATGTGGAACCAATGTATCCTTATTCATTTTGATAACAAAAATACCTAAATATGTTGATGATTAAGTAGGCACAAAAATATCTCCCTTCTATGGTGCCAAACCATCTCCCTTCCATAGTACCAACTCCTTGATTAGTAATGTCAACTGTGTGTAGGTCCCTAGCATGGTGCTAAAATTTTAGCCCTGGTCTTAGACTATTTGTAGTGCTATATTTATGCAAGCAAGGAGTCTCTTATCCTAATTACATACATAACTTTTTCATTGCATTATCATGCTTGCTATTTATTTGATATTAATATTTTTAGGTACCAACCAAATATAGGTGCCAATATTCTTCATTATCATTGGACACCAAATGAATCTAGGATTTGTTCATGTACAAATTGAAATTTAAAAATAACCTTGGGAATCAAAACTACTCCTCATTATCATTAATGTTAGCCCTAAGTGTTATGTGGATGTCCAACAATCCCAATATTGATATCCTATAGGATACACCAATGATATACAATCCCTAGTGCCACTTTATTATGGGTTCCATGCATAATGGTATACAAACTTTTTTCTAAGACACAATGCATATCACCTAGTACAATTTTACAAACTTTGTCCACCATCATATAATTCATTCCTTATTTTGATGAACTAATATTACATGTAGTGTCATGGAAGACATTGCTTTTATAATTATATTATGATGAAAAACCACTATTGAATATGAAATCCAAAGGTATTGATACCACTATTTTATTATGCAAGGAACCAATCTATTATACAATTATATTGAATATGATCAGTATAGTAGTGTTAACACCATCTCTTTGATTAATGGAGACATTAGTCTCCATGTCTTATAATGTTATCATTTAAAATTGTCTATGTATCTTAGTTTTCTAACAAATTATTGGTTTGTCATTTTATGCCTTTTAATATCACATGCATAGTATATGATTTATCCTTAAATGCACCCATATATCACATCTAGTTTGAGTGCCTTAACTCTCTATTATTATTCATAATGGGGTACCCTATCACTTTCATGATTCTAATGTTAGTTCTCACATACAAACATTTGAATACCAACCAATTTATAGCTATAAATTCCAATAGGTTCATACTTAAAATAATCTCATCCATATTTATATCATATAGTATTTCTATTAATGCTTGTTGAACATCTTATATAAAAGAGTTGTGTTATCCCCTTTATCTCATTGAGAAGATTAGATATCATGTAGACTTGATGATATTTGCCTATTGTATCTAAACCCTAACATATCTAAATGCCAATGTTGATATCATTGGGTACAATTGAGTTCCAACATTCCTTTTAACAATGTCTATTGGTAGATGTTTATACAAAATTTAAATCAAAATGGCTAATAAATAAATTTATTATTTTTATAATAAATACATAGTTGTATATGATTTGTGCAATATCTATATGCACACCATACACATCAATATTGTATTCCTTCATTGTTGCTTCCACACAAACTAAAGGGAGGTATACTCTCTTCCTTTTCACATATAAACTCAAATATATTTCTTAACTAGTGAAACATTGGTAGGATCCAACAATTTCACAAAGTAATTATAAATAAACTAAAACACATACATGCAACCATTAAAAATATACACATAACATGATGAAAATAAATTTTTGTTCATTTTTAGATTTTATAATTGACATACCTTGTAGACTAGGGTGGTGGTCCCTTTTATTTTAGTAAGCACCATGGAGGAAAAAAAAGAAAATACCAGGAAAATATCACCTATTACATCATATACAAGTGCTATTATAAGACTAATTCTATCTTCATGTTCATAACTACTTTGGAAACCACTTCTAGAACTTCCTCATAACTATCAATCTTTAGGGTCATGTTGAGTTGGAATAATAAATGTAACTGCCATTTGTAAATTGACACAACACGCACCCTATTAACATATGATTTCATCAATCTAATTTTTTCTAAAAATTTTGACCTTTAATGCAATACCTCATATTTATAACCATTTAAAATACATAATTTTAGCAAAAAAAGCTAAACTCAAGATATACATTAGTGCCATTAGAGTAAGGAATGTTACTAGAGGATCAACATTGCTATTATTATCTTAGGAAATTTTTTTTATGAATATTATTTAACTAGACATTTCTATTTATGAGGGAACATAGAGGGCCATGTAACTAATATATCCTTAAGAAAATATGTTAACTATGATTATAGAGCTTATAAATGAATAAATGGATCATCAAGTTTTGAATATTTGTTTTTAGATAAAGAAAATTACTTGAGCATTTATGCACCATAAAAGTGGCCCTTGGATGATAATGATATTTTAAGATTATAAAATAATTAGCTTTAAATTTTTGAGAAATATCTCATTATTATAAGTATGATTTTAGGGTAATTTTATTGGATACCTTGAAATTAAAATCGAGCAACATTGGTGCATGTTTTTATAGAAAAAGTGTTAATGGTAGAAGGTCAACCTTGAGGTAAGGTAAAATTTAAAATTACCGTATGTTCCCTTTTGTAACCCTAATTTTGACTCTAGATAGTTTATTTATTCTATTTTACACTTAACACTACACCTAAATTATTTACTAAAATTCCTATAAGGAAATCTAGGGTTTATTAATAATTAGGTTTCCCAATTATATATATATATATATATATATATATATATATATATATATAAGTGATCACATTCAAGACAAATCTCAATAACACTTCTTATTTAATCTATTTCAATCCCTAATAGATCCACTCCTACATTATCCTTTTATTTTTAAGGATGACAAGAGTATTTATACTTAGGTGACGATCTTAATTTAGATATATTCAAAGTAGAGAAATGTATTAATATGAAATTGAGTTATGCCATTTAGATACAATTTAATCATAGATTAGTATATAACTCTTGATGAAGTAGTTAGGTAATAGGTATATTTTAATAATAATAATATCTAAACTATTCTATAATCTTATAACCACCATCTTATTTATTCTATAACCTTACTTATAACCTACTATCTCCCATAATTATTCTATAATCTTACTATAACCATCATCAAAGTATTCTAAGAGGTGTAATTGATAGATTTAATAATAATTTCTAGAAATGGATAAAGCATAGCATTCATCATGAGTCTTATGAAAGAGAAATAAAATATAAATATCAATAGAAAAAAGAGAGAGAAGAGTGAAAAATAGATTAGATTCAATTAGATGTATTTCATTGAGTACCAAGCCTTATGATAATATACTATCACATTGATACAATGGACAATATTGTTTGGGTATAGTTATAGTAAATACCTAAACCCCAAAAATGATAACTACATATCACATTAATGCATGCCAACATAACATAAAGTCTGAAGGTTAATTATAAGCTACTAATACCTTAGCCAAGACTTAAGTAATGTTAACCTTACTAGTGGTTTTCAATTTCACTAGGGCTAAATACATCAATCCATTACCTATAGGATTACATAAATAGTTCCTACAAGAGAATATATTAGAGATGATAACATCTTCCCTATAGTGAATTTTTCGTTGGGCCAAAAAATATCTAATCCTTCCTCATCATTTATAAGACTAAAAATCCCCCCCAAGGAACAATATCCTACTTCAATATGCTCTTAAAATAATATAAATATTACCTTGGGCATGAACTTGGTTAGGATATTTATTTCCCACTCCACTGAAGGCACATATATTAGATCAATATTAGCATGGGCATGAAGCCATGACTTTATATATTACATCAATCGTGTTGATATTTTCATGAGAAGATCATAAATGTATAATGTAATGACCAAAATCCATCCATCAAGATCAAAATAAAGTGGCTACTAAATATAAATTTTGTCCTAAAATTTTCCATGAGGAAGGACACTCAAAACATCCATGTAAGATGCTTTATATTCATAGGAGGTGATAATAGAGAAAATATCTTGAACAAAGACCACCTAATAAATAGGAGTAAAAGGCTATGAATACTCAATTTATTTTATCTGAGATAACCCCATAAGAATAAGGCATACTTTGTATTCACCATTAGATGTATACTCCTCATAACCAATTACATTCTTGGTCTTGGATAAAGGATTAAGCTCCCAACAACCATCAACATTCTTGCCCTTAGAAAGATGAACAATCTCCCATTAAACAATAATGTTATTTCCATTAGGTAGAAGAACAATATCTCAACAATTAATAATATTATTTCCCCTAGGTAGTGGAACAATATTTTAATACTTATTAATGTTATATCACTTAGATAGAGGAACATTTTCCCATATCTAAATCTTATACTATGTTAGATTAAATGGACCCATGTATATCAAGAATTTGAAGTTAATATGCTCATTCCAACATATGTTATTGTCATCTACCATAACAACCATATTAAGGGATAATTATTCATGGAGTAAGAAGAAAGATAAAGATAAAGTAGTTTTTAACATCTATGAAGTCAAAGTCCATATGGGATGATCTTCATGGAGGATGTTGTTCATCTAATATATGGTTATCCAACCAATACTTTAATCGATGAAGCTTGGACTTACTATTTAGAGTTCTAAAGTCTTAACAATTAGTCCCACTTAAGAGGGTGCTCACCAAGCTTATATATCTAATAAGACATGTCACAATATCCTAGTACATGAAAAAATCCTTGAATTTCAAGCATTTCAAGCAATCAATACTCATCTCCCTATAACTAGTGATCTACAAAGATGACTTAATACTATGTGTAAGGAAAATAAAAGTGTCACCCCACCCCCTAACTTGGTTGTATCCTCAAGATTTCTGGTGTAAATATAATGGAATTCATATTGGTGACCCTTTTTCTTGTAGATATACAAATAAATTTCTAAGTATGTAAAATGGTCCATGATGCTCCTACAAAATTGCATTATTCTATTATCAGAATAAAAAAACTAATGTAACCACTATAAAGAGCTTGAAAATTATGTAATTTAGAAAAGAGCTCAAAACGGTTTCCTATACAAAATATATGACCATCAAAATTTTGCTCCTCCATGCATTGACAAAGCTTCTAGAACCATTGCAATTTAAAAAATTTAAAAATCCTTGAAGCTAATTGGAAGACACCACATGTCATAGATTCAACTAATAAAAACTCATGACCCCCCTCCTGCACTTGTTGCTATATGGGATTATTACTAGACATTCTACAAATGTATTTTTATACATTGAATTTATATTGGATAATATCCTTAATATATATTTAAAAATTACATTCTATTGGTCATATGGATTTCACATTGTTAGTAAATCCTATTGCATTAATTTCAAAGCAATGAAATATCAAGTTAGCTATCTAATAAAACTAGAGGGCAAGGGTTTTAAACCCTTGATCAACTTCCCACTAGTATCTTACATACCCTATGCTATGTATGGCAATACCTGTTGTACTTAGTATGGCACTGAGAGGGGGGGTGAATCAGTGTGGCATTCCAAAACATGAATTAACAGCTCTAAAAACCACAGCAATTAAAACTTATAAACAAATATAATAAGTACAGTAAGAGAACATCACACAACATAGATTTTTAATGAGGTTCACCAAAATGGCTACTCCTCAAAAAGAACGGCTACTTGGACTACCATCCAAATCCAACCTCTTGCAAAGCACCAACTTTACAATTTTTTTACCAGCACCAACTGGAAGGAGCACCAACCCATTATTTATCTGCACCAACAGAAAGGAGCACCAACCCCTAATTTGCCAGCACCAACTGGACTTCAATTTTGAATGAAAATGTATGACAAATACCTTTGTTATTGCAAGACTCTAACTGATCTACTTCACCTTTGCAATATCTGCACACTCTGCTCTTTCTTACGCAATATCTTCACACAATCTGCTGCACTGCTACAGCCAAACTTTGCAATCAACTTTTCCCTTTGCGCTCTCTACACATTCTGCTTTCTCTGCTCACACACTTCGCACACTCTGTGTCATTCCACACTCTACTCTCTGTGTGCATTCACATTATGCACTTCGCTATCATCTCGTCGATTCTATGCTATCTATGCTTTTACGGCCGCATCTCGCACTTCAAAATTCACCCGATGGATCCCTAAATCTCCAAACAGCCCCACTTATATACTTGAGATTTTGAGATGAAAACCCTAATAGTAGTCACTGATTATGCAAATGCAAACCCTAATCTTGGTCGGCTACAAACCCTAAACATGGTCAACTGTAAACCCTAAATGTGGTCAATTACAAACCCTAAAATCTGTCAGCCTGCATTGAATGACTTTTGAACTGCCTGTCCATTGCATTATTAGATCTAACTGCCTGAGTTGACAACAATGACAAAACTCTTGCAACACCTTGCTCAACAATCTCCCCCTTTGGAATTTTTGGCAACACCTATGTACATTCCTGTAACTCTTCTCCCCCTTTGTCAATAATACCAAAGGGCTACTGTAGACTCCCCCTGAGTCCATACACACCATTCTCAAAACCACATTGAAATAGTTAGCAAAAATCATGGATATGATCAATAAGATGAACAAATGCACAAATGCCCCCCCTGAGAATTTGATCCCAATGGCTAGTCAAATTTTAGACTATTCTTGGGAATATGTGGCCACTTCAATTCACGCTGTCTTCTGAGCCTCAACCCTCTGTTGCTCTGCAATCTCAAACTTGTCCATTGATTTTAGTGAAAGCATACACTGATCGTTTAACTATCCAACTTTTTGCTCTGTAATGCAAACATCATCTGCATATACATCTTGAATATTCTCAACGAGACTTGAACCTACTCGACAACTTGTTTGTCTTTCTCTGTAGTGAGAATCTAGCAGACTACCTCAATTCTTTATAAAAGCACCTCAAACATTCATCACCAGCTAGAAATCATCTGGCTGCACATTATAAACTTTTTCTTCAATCTTCCCATTCAACATGCTGATTTCACTTCTATCAACATAATTGACAAGTGACTCACATCTGTACCAATTTTTGTCCAGCACTGCAATTTTATTGCCAACTCTTACTTTCAACTGTGCATGTCGAAAGAAGACATTTTGTCAAACACTTTATGGCCAACCGTAGTGCACCTTACTCAGCCTCAAACTTCTTATCCTTGAATTGACATTATATTAAAAGTTAAAACAAAAAATTTTGTGAATTAAATATATTCACCAAGGTGTAATGAAATATCTGACAATCTTCACATCAAGCGTCGAACAAAAACATGCTGCTATTATCGAAACATAAATACGCAGCTAGGGTAAGCATTCTTTCAATAAACAAAAATAATTTGAACTGTTATAATCCATAGCTATAATCAGTGGTAGTAAGAACCATCAACAAAACAACAATGACATAAGCAATACTACCAATGGTGAAGATTCTCAATGCAAACACTACCCTTCATGGCACTTCCACACACAACTAAATGAACAACCAACACACTTGACAATTATACCACAAAATCCCAACTGCTGGTCTTTCATCCTCAGATACCCAGACAAATATATAGAAGCATTAAAATAAAACCTTTTTCAAAATGCTCCCCCTGAGGATGTGTTACCTAGAGTTGCTTAGTGCAGTAGAAGAGCAGTCTCCTTTAGTTCAAGGAGACACGATTTCCTCTCTTCTTTATTTCTCCAGAATTTCTTGACCTCGGGCTTGGATTTTTCACCTGCGTCCCTATTTTGCATCATTGCATGAACTTGAATATCTCTCTGGTGTGGTTGTCTCTTATGCATCCATGATGAATGATTATTTTCCTTTCTTCTATGAACCTGATTTATTTCCTGTCTGTGTTGTGTTCTTTGCATCTTATGAAATCTACTGTTTTGCCTTAGATTTGATACATAAGCGCTTGGAAAAAACCTTGCTATGTGCCCATGACCATTGCATTGAAAACATTGTACAAAGTGTTCACTCAGATATGCAAATGTATTTCGACCAGCATAACTCTTTGATTTATTATTTAATCCACAATAAGTTGCCTTGTGACCATACTGGTTACATCTGAAACAATAGCCATTAAAAGTGTTAGTATGAAAAAAGTGAGAGTGGTAGAACCTCTTTTGTTGTGGCTGCTTTGCTATAAATCTCCTTTGATATTTTCTTTCTTTTGAAGATACAGCTTTAACCTTTTCTTGCTCGGACCCTTCAACAGTGAACTTCTTCTCTGCAGAATTGGAAGATACAGGTTGTTCAGCTTCATATCCAAGACCATGCTTAATCGTGGAGCTTCTCTGATGACTTATCATTTTATCTAGCAATTATGTGCTCTTCTCGAATTTAAGATTTGTATTGGCCTCTTCTAGTTGTTTCTTCAATGAAACAATCTCTTCTTCTTATTTGCGACAAATAATCTCTTTCTCATTGATCTGCAGCCTGAGAGTTTCCTCAATCCTTTTAGACTCTTCTACTTGCAGCTTTAGATTACTAACTACTTTGTTAGAATCCTCTTCATGTTTGTTACACACATTGACTTTATCATTTAGCTGTGACTTCAAGTCTTCTATTTTCTTGGCCTATTGGAATTGTAAGAACAAATTTTCAATATCATCCCCATATTCTTCCAATTTCTTGGACAGTATTTTGTTCTTTTTCTTTTCTACACTAAACTCTTCAAGAGTAGAGATCAACTCACCTTCCCATTCTACTTCAGCATTGAGGTTTTTATTATCTGCTTCAGTGTTCACCCCTTCTGCCTTTTTTGGTTCAATTTCCTCTACCATAGAAACTGAAACTGGCTGAGATGTCCTTTTGAAGGAGGTTCTATTCTTCTTTCTTGGAGCTATAATTTGATCTTCATTCCAATTTGCTTCTATATTCATTTCTTCTTCATTACATTCTTGTTCTAATTCTATTTCTTCTTCATCTTCACTGGTACTAAACCCATAACACTGACGTTCATTATGCCGGAGTTGATCAAAACATTCTGAACCTTGAGAACCTGCATTATGACCGAGTTGACTCTTGGCCTTTTCTTGATTGTTTGATTCATCTCTTGAATCTACAGTAATAATGAATTTATCTTTATTTTCTTTTATGACCCTGTGTGATCTTTTTTTCTTGTGTCTCATGGTTCCATTCTTGCGTTTTTTTGCCATTAGAGTATTAATCCAAGATCAACCCTAGCTGATTTAGCCTTTAAAGGGAACTTGGCTCTGATACCAATTGATGTACTTAGTATGGCACTGAGAGGGGGGGTGAATCAGTGTGGCATTCCAAAACATGAATTAATAGCTCTAAAAACCACAGCAATTAAAACTTATAAACAAATATAATAAGTACAACAAGAGAACATCACACAACATAGATTTTTAATGAGGTTCACCAAAATGGCTACTCCTCAAAAAGAACGGCTACTTGGACTACCATCCAAATCTATCCTCTTGCAAAGCACCAACTTTACAATTTGTTTACCAGCACCAACTGGAAGGAGCACCAACCCCTTATTTATCTCGCACCAACGAAAGGAGCACCAACCCCTAATTTGCCAGCACCAACTAGACTTTAATTTTGAATGAAAATGTTTGACAAATACCTTTGTTATTGCAAGACTCTAAATGATCTACTTCACCTTTGCAATATCTGCACACTCTGCTCTTTCTTGTGCAATCTCTTCACATAATCTGCTGCACTGCTACAACCAAACTTTGTAATCAACTTTTCCCTTTGCGCTCTCTGCACATTCTGCTTTCTCTGCTCACACTCTTTGCACACTCTGTTTCGTTCCACACTCTGCTCTTTGTGTGCATTCACATTATGCACTTCGCTATCATCTCGTCGATTCTATGCTATCTACGCTTTTACGGCCGCATCTTGCACTTCAACATTCACCCGATGGATCCCTAAATCTCCAAATATCCCCACTTATATACTTGAGATTTGAGATGAAAACCCTAATAGTAGTCAGTTGATTATGCAAATGCAAACCCTAATCTTGGTCGGCTACAAACCCTTAAACATGGTCAGTTGTAATCCCTAAATGTGGTCAATTACAAACCCTAAAATCTGTCAGCCTGCATTGAATGACTTTTGAACTGCCTGTCTACTGCATTATTAGATCTAACTTCCTGAGTTGACAACAATGACAAAACTCTTGCAACACCTTGCTCAACAATACCAAGACATAAAAAGCAACATTATCCCATGTTTTTTTAGCCCTTTCCTACCATTCAAATTCCAAAATTACTAATGAAACATACATATTTTATAAATACATTTTGGTGGCTCAACTCTAACCACTAAAATATGCCCTATAGCTAACACTAAGCCTATGACAATCATGGATGATCACAAATAATCATGTGCAGGCCATGCCCATGGTTCTATAGTATTAATAACCTGCATATTTCTCATGTAGGATTCACTCCATACACTCCATATGGTAGGTTCCATCTCAACTATATAGACCATGTTTTCTCGACCCACATGCACAATAAAAACAATACATGAATAGTTTACCAAAATAATATTATATGATCTTTAAACCCATGCCCTTCCATTTCAAGGGACTTCCTCCCCATTCTCATACCATAACTCCATAGATATTTTTTAGGATAAAATAATTTGATATTTAAATTGAGGATGCAATGCATAAAAAATCTTAGGATATTTGTCCTCAAGAGTTTGTACACCCATAACATCAACCTTGCTAGCTTTGTAATAACCTACAAAAACCAACTCAAGAGAGATTTTATTTTTTTTTAAATACAAGAAAGGTTCTCAAGAGTCCCAATATATTTATTTTAGAAAGGATTCACTACATTTGAGTTCTATGTCATTGTAGATGATGCTCAGTGGATAGGAGTGATTAACATCCTGTATTTTCTAGGGTTCACCTTACTAAACCTCATCATTTAGAAGGATGTCAAACTAGTCCCCCCACCTTTCCTATACCCTCATTAGTATAAGATATGTTGACCATAGCATAGGTATTATCCTTTAAGGCCTATAATACTTAAATGAGAATGCATATTCCCTAACCTTACCTTAAGTCCATCTAGGTATGTTAATTAGGAGTAAAGCCTTGATGCTTAGTTACCACACCTCCATGGGCTAAATAAGGTCATTACCACTCATTTTGCAATGGATATGATCATCTAAACCTACATGTTGAAGGGGCCACCACTGTTGTCTTGTGAATAATTCTAATAACTTCCTAGATATGGAACACCCAATCCTCAATATTTAAGGTGTATCATTTCACAAAAATTTTGGCTATTACATCAACACAACTCCTTCTAGATTCATGATTTCCTAGCTATTGCATCCTCACAACTCCTTCTAGATTCATGATTTCCTAGCTATTGCATCCTCACAACTCCTTCTAGGACTCACATCTACCTAGTTATTACATCAATGCAACTCCTCCTAGGATTGGACTATTTTCTATAACTCAGGTCCTAAAAGAGGTTATAGTCCATCCTAAGAACTCTTCCCAAACCCAAGATAGCATTAAGCAATATCAATAACAACTCTCTAGAAATAAATATTTCATTAAAAGTAACATGCTTAAGCTATAGCATAATATTGAACTTGAGAAATAGGATTATACATTACGTCTCAAAATAACATAATGTTACCACTAAGAAGCATCTCACCAATTTAAAAGCCATAGTTAAATTGATCCAAGTGCTATTATAAAGCTATGTAAAAGAAGCATTTCTTTAGAAAATAAAATCCATAAAATTACAATGTTATCTAATCCATTTAAATATTACAATAATATCTCATAAAAAGTAGATTACAAGATAACATTTAATTCTCTAAAACAATAAGAACAAGTCAATATAAATATCATATTCCAAAAACATTCCTTGCTTTTGTACAATAATCAAATTCTCTTCATCTTACAAAACTGCCTAGTTATTTAATAAACTTGGAAGTTTCATCTATGTAATACAAATCAAACTCTTGTTTACCTAACAAATTTTTATTCCAAGGTACAATAAAGCCAATCCACCTAAAGGGTCTTTGCACCACCTTTTTTTTGGGACCTTCTTCATGAAAGACATTACCTGTGACCTTGAGGAACACTTAGGGATCAGGACAATTTATATGCAATGCATTTTGTCATGTTTTAGTCTACAAGAAACCATGCACAAATATTAAATAACAAATAAGGAGAGAATCCAATACTTCTCTCTATAATTTCCCCTTTACCTTCTCAAGTCTCAGGAACCATTATAATTGTTTTTCCTTCCAAGCAAAAGAACCAACTAGCTTTTCTAATGCAATCAACCACATACATAATACTTATTGAAGGTAATAATTAAAGAACATATAAGGTGCAAGTTTACTTATGCAAATATTCATCTATAATTTTATATCCTTTAAGGGAATACCATACTTCCCTCTTTAATGATTTTCTTTATCTACCTGAGTCTTAGAAAATCATTAAATACCATCTTTTCCAGACAAGCATTTTATACCCATATATTATATTTTACCATAAAATAATTCTAATCACATGAAGCTATTTCATAAAGCAATTCATTAGCTTATGTATCCTTTTTATAAAATACTATATTTAAATCTATAATAGCTATATTTTCAATTAAAAGCAAAAGCCTCAAACAAAACTCAATAATTTTCAAAAATTGCATAAACAACTACCTTCAACTTAATCCAAGCAAAGGATTGAGAACATATACTCAATAAGCAAAAACCCAAAACTTATAGAGATATAAGGAGCCAAAAAAATATTCAAACAGTCACAACATTAAATGAAGCCAACCTTGAAGATCTCAACAAGCGACCAATGGAACATAACACTATGCTCTCCTATCAAAGCTCTAGTAAGGGCAATAGCTACACTTTAGCAAAATCAACAATATGCTTAACTTAAATGCATTTATAAATATAATCAACATGAGAAGGGAATAAAACCTTTGCAAGCATGGAATCAATATCCTAAAATTTAATTAAGATACCTCCAAAAAAATTATCTATTTATTTCATCAAATTAATACCCAAAATTAGTAACATTAACATTTGATATTTCAATTATTAATATCTTTATCTTTATTAATACTTTAATGGAGTTATCTAAAAAAATTTAAGCTTCCAAACAAAAACAAAGACTTTACAAAACCATAATACAATGCATTGTTTTATCCTTAAGTGGCCCTTTAAGGTAACTAACACATTAACTCCCTTAATTTCTAAGGATGAATCCTTTTCCAAAAGGTAATATCATGGTCCAACGGTGTATTTATAAAACAAACAAAATTCAATGCATCTACATGAAGGGTACATTTTAACCTTATAGTTATCAATGAACAAGTCATCACCATCAATTCCCAAAATATCTCTCAACTCAAGTGGTTATCACATATAAATCCACCAATGAGAACACCTGGTATTGTAACCATAAATACATCAATAATATCATATTGTAAGAATAAAATCAAAGCGTAAAGTACAATTACTCAATAATATTAACACCATAAAATAAATCTATGCATTAGACATCCACACCAATACATAATTCATTATCAATAATGAGTCTTGCCAAGGAGGGTTGTTACATACTCCTCCCCTTGGACTAAACACATTCCTTTGTGTTTTCTACAAGTGAGTAAATAAATATTTCATTCAAATAAATATGGTAATTTCTTTCTCATTTCTTCAACATCTTCCCATGTTGCAAATGTTTAGAATATTAGTCCTATTGACCCTTACATTGATCTGGGGTTTGTTTCCTCAACATCTTGGAATGAAACCCTAGAATATTTACTGGTCTCACCTCAATGGCTAAGGGATCTACCATATACAATTTAGAAATATTCCAAATATGAGTAGGATCAACAACATATTTCCTAAGTAGGGATATATGAAAAGTATCCTATAGGCTACTGGACTAATTTTATCAATGATATAAAAGGGCCCAACATAGTAAGGACCCAACTTAGTTGACTTGATGGAACTTTTCATGGGTCTTACCTTCAAGAAAACTCTATCCCCAACATAGAATTTTCTTGGTGATCTTTTTAGATCAACATAGCTCTTTTGGAAATTGTTCACTTCCTTGAGCCTAAGCAAGATTCCTCTGAGTTGCTCCATATCTCATAGTGTCTAGTCTGATCATCACCCGATCCTCCGGATTGTCCCACAATAGAGGTGTTTTACATATTTTCCATATAAGGATTCAAATGGGTTCATTCCCAATAATGTATGGTATCTATTATTATATGCAAATTCAAAATGATGCAAAAATTATTCTCATTTAGAATCTTGGTCCACACAGTACATGCATAGCATGTCCTCTAAAACTTGGTTTACCCTCTTCATTTGACCATTTATTTTTGGATGATATGCATAATCGATATTTAGCTTAGTGCCTACTACATGATGAAGAACCTTCTAGAATTTTGATATGAACCTTGAATTCATGTTTGATATGATCACCTCAAGAAACCCATGTAGCCTACAAAATTTCTTTGGAAAACTTATTTTCCACTACCAGTGCATCATTCTTGATGTTCCCCAGTATGAAGTGAGCAACCTTGGTCAACTTATCAACCACTACCAGGATTGCATCATGTTCGTACCTAGTCTTAGGTAAACCCACCATAAAATCCATATATATTACCTACCATTTCTGTGTAGGTATATCATGTGGGTAGAATTTCCCTGTTGGGTGTTAATGTCTTGTCTTAAATTTTTGGCATTCTAAACATATTGCAATGAAACTAATGATATCCTACTTAATTTTTTCCAAATAAAAGGTATTTTCATGTTTTCCCTCATTTTTACCATCCTAGATGAGTGGAATAGGGAGAATTATATTTCTGTTGCATAATCAATCTCCTTAGTTAACCAATTTTTGGTATAACAACCTATCGTTGAAGCATAAAAGTCTTTATTTTATGTTGAAATCCTTATTCTCTTCAGGATTTATCTCAATTTTATCTTGGATTTCCATGCAATATGGATCCTAAATTTTCATTTCTAAGACTTTATCCATCAAGTATATATGACTTTGGGTTAACATTGTTATGTGTCTTCTTCTACTCAAGGCATTTGCAACCTTATTTTATTTCCCTTTGATATACTCAATACCAAAGTCATATTCTACTAATAAATTTATCCATATTCTCTATCTTGCATTCAACATAGGTTGGGTAAAAATATACCTTAGACTTTGATGGTTTATCCTTAGCTCAAAAGGTTTTTCCAACAAATAATATCTCTAGACCTTTAATGCATGCACAACTACTACCAATTCTAGGTCATGTGTAGCATAATTTACCTCATGCTTCTTGATTTTTCTAGACTCATAGGCTACTATGGCCTCTTTCTAGGACAATACCCTACCCAAACCCTCTAAGGAAGCATCAATATATACGATAAAATTTCCAAGAGGATCTAGTATCTTGAGAATTGGTGTCATAGTTAACTTATTCTTTAGAGCCTCAAAGACGACCTCACACTTATCCATCCATTTGAACTTCTTTCCTTTCCTCTAAAGGTTGGTTATCAAATAAGCAACTATAGAGTAATCCTTCATAAAATGCCTATAATAACCAGTGAGTCCCATAAAAATCCTAAATTTCATCACATTTATTGGTGCATGCCAACTTAATATAACCTCAGTTTTCTTTGGATCTATAGCAATTCCCTCTATCGAGATGATGTGTTCCAAATATTGCACTTGTGAGGTATAAAACTCACACTTGGACAACTTTCCATATAGCTAGTTTTTCCTCAACACCTCTAACACTAACCTCAAATGATGGTCATGCTCTTATTTGGTGTGAGAATATATCAAGATATCATCTAAGAATACCAAGACAAACTGATCTAGATATTTTTTTAACACACTATTCATCATATTCATAAAATTTATCGATGCATTTTTCAACCCAAATAGAAGTACTTTGAAATTATAATTCTCATATCTAGTCTTAAAGGTTGTCTTATGGGTATCCTCTTATTGAATCCTTAATTAATGATACCTTGACATCAGATCTATTTTTGAAAATATAGTAGCATCCTTTAGTTGATTGAAGAGGTCATTAATCCTTGGTAAAGGATACTTATTTTTAATGGTTACCTTATTCATTATCCTCTAATATATGCATAACCTCAAGGATCCATTCTTATTTTTCACAAATAATATTAGAGCACCTTAATGTGACACACTAGGTTTGATCAGACCCTTTTCCAACAAATCCTAAAGTTGCACCTTTAATTCTTACAACTCAATTGGAGTCATTCTATAAGATATCCTTGCAATGGATTCTACCCCTGGTATTAACTCAATAGTGAAGTCAAATTCCCATGGAGGTGGTAGATCTAGGAGATTTTTGGATATACATCCCTAAATTCATGTAAAATTGGGTGTTTCTTAAACAATTTCTCATCCCTCTTTTCTCCAATATTTCCACTAATATTAACTACATACAACATATCACCTCTTTTAATGGCTTTCTTTAGTTGCATAGTTGATAATAAGTGAGGTTGAAAATATCCTTGCTTGCTTTGAAATATTACCCTCCTATTATCCTTATCGATGTAATCCATCCACCTTTCTTGGAAGTTGATTAAGGCTCCATGAGCCTTTAACTAGTCTATCCCTAGGATAATATCAAAAGCATGGAGTGGTGCTACATACAAGTGTCACATGGTAGATCCATTGGGTAAAGTTATCTTAATTGTAGGTAAACATTGATCCACTAAGTAGGTTTTTCTAGAACCATACTCGACTTTCCACCCTTGTGCCAAAAAATATCCAGGTATTTATGGCATATCCTGATAATACTAGTGGAAATAAAACTATATGTATCTCCACTATCTATTAAAACTTTAACATCTTTATCAACAACTTACCAATTAATAGCATAGGTGTCACTTGTTCAACCAAGCTTTGGTCCCCTAAAGTGGCATAAAATTGATGTTGTGGTTCCTCTGCTATGTTTCTTTATTAAAATTGTTGTGATTCGTTTGCTGCATTTTTGTTTTACCCCTCTTAAAATTGGATTCCTCAATAAAATTGGATTATATAAGCTAGACTTAGAAAAATCTGATGTTATTATCAAATCATATGATAATGAATAATGAGTTGTAGCAACCTTGGTCCTTCCTATAAAGGTAGGATCTCAGATATTTAACATGCTAATCCATATCTTAAATTGTTACTTGAAATATGATCTTTTATTGAGGTAACCCTAGATCCACACTATGTAGTAAGTCCTATCCATTTATCATCGATGCTTAAAGTATGATTACCAAGGTCAACTTTACACTATTCCTATATATTTATATCCATTTACCTATTGTCAATCCATCAAAAAAGAATTTCTAAATATACATCTATGTCCATCCTTAATTACATCTAACCTTGTTATTAAACCTTTACCCTTAATATCAGGTACCAATGACCATGAGGTAAGCACTAGTGGTCAAATTGAAAAGCAAGAAGATAAACCCCAAGAAATCTAAAATATTAATCTTGTTAATCCATAAATCAAATTATTAACATTAGACCTATCTAGGTTGCCTCCCTCGTTCTAAACCTTAGGACTACCTTCTTGAAAGGGAAAGGTAGTGCAGATAGGGAGTTGTACATTTGTTTGTACTTGAATAGATAATGAAGAAAATATTTGTGGAAGTGACTCTTATCCAATTGAAAAGTGGTAGGCTTCTTTCTACATATCAAATCTCTATAAGATAGCTAAACAAATCCTATGCAACCTTGGGTATCAAGGGAAATATCTAGGAAGGTTCAAATAAATATTAAAAGACCTTTGGAGCCTGGATCATGAATAGATTTATAGGGGATGGGATATAAACCCTATTGCAACAAATACAAATCTTGCTCATAATTATTTGATAGTGATTATGAAAGTGGATTTCTCAAACCTTATGAGGATATTACAATAATAAACAAGTCAAAGTGAAACCATGAAAGATACCAAGAGATGTCTCTTCTTCCCATCCATTTACTTAGTGTAGTTACCTTAGATATTACTCATCCCAAACCTAGTAACTCTTCTAAACCAATAGAAACTACAACCCAAATAGGGAGTGATTATTTGTTAGTAAAAACCATCAATAATTTTAAGGTATCTTCCTTAATACACAACCATTCTAACAATTATCTTACCCTATATGATTCCTATAATGAAGAGCCACATGTTCAATTAGACATGGCCAATACCTCACAATAATTTGATCTTGATCAACTATATTTAGATCCAATAAATTTTGAAAGCTTAGGGGTACTCCCTAAACCCCCACATTTTGAGGATGAGCCTCATCTCCTCATCAAATAAATAAAAAATATTATAATTAGAACTCAAGAGAATCCTAAAATCCTTAAATTGGGTAAAGTATTGACTCCTAAAGAACATGAAGCATATACAAATATTCTAACTAAATTTTATGATATCTTTGCATGGTATTATGCAAACATGCTATAATTAGATTCTTCTCTTGTTGTACATCACTTGTATGTTCGACCATATGTCAATCTAATAATATAAAAGCTAATAAAAATTCACCCTAAGTTAGCCTTACTCATTAAAGAGGAACTTTAAAATCTCCTCAAAATTTAATTTATCAAAGTCATTGACTATTCTAATTGGATATCTAATAGTTCCTATCACTAAAATGGAAGCCATGGTTTGCATATACATTAACTTCATAGATATAAATAAAGCATATCCCAAAGATGATTTTCCTCTACCCAATATCAACATGAGTATTAATTTTTGCTAAATCTAGGATGCTATCCCTTATGGATGGGTTCTCTAGATATAATCAAATTAGGTTAGAACCAAAATATCAACCTAGGATAGCTTTTATAACCTTTTTGGGGACCTTTTGCTAGCAATTCATGCCTTTCATATTGAAAAATATTGAGGAAAATTACCAATGTGCTATGCCATATATCTTTCATGACATGATGCATGATATTGTAGAATTTTATGTTGATGATCTCCTCACTCATTACCTAATATGAGAATATTTTTTTCAAAAAATTTAGATGAAGTTTGTAATACCTAAGCCAATATAAATTTTACCTTAAACCCTCCATATGTGTCTTTGGAGTAACATATAGAAAATTTGTATGGTTAATTATTTCCTATATGGTAATTGGCGTTGACCCATCAAACATTTTTGCTATTACAAACATGCCTCCACCTAATACACTAATAGAATTATGCAGTCTTCAAGGCAAGTTGCAAGCTATTAGGTGATTTATTTCTCAATTCATTGATAAATGCCAACCTTTTTCTAAATTATTAACAAAAAATTTCAAATTCAAATGGGATGATGAGTTTCAAAATGCCTTTGATGCCATAAAATCCTACCTTCTGTTTGCTCCAATACTTATCCCACCAAACCCCCTCAAATATTTTATGTTATACATCATTGCAACTATGCATGCCATAGGAGTCATGTTGACCTAATATGATGATCAACATAAGAAAGGGAAATCTACTATATTATCAAAAACTTAGTAAGTTATAAAACCTATTACACACCTTTACAAAAATGTTGTATTGGGAACTAGATTGTTTCCAATTCATGCTCTAGCATAGTGACCACCCACTATGGTTGTCGAGTGTATCTAGTGCCTATGCCTTGGGTGGAACATATAGATGAGGAAGTCCAGAGAGTATGGGATGTGAATTTGAAGATAATCTCTAGGGTTTTTACCAATTCTAGCTCCTTGTTTGGGTGTGATATTGATGCACTTATTCCTAATCTAGCCTATTATAGTAGGCCTTATCTAGTAAAAAGAATGAAATAAAGTAGTAAAGTAAAATAATAAAACTAATTATCCTAGACTAAGGGTGGTTATGCACCAAAAATTACAAGTTTTCTCTGTATATTGATGGGATGAATGAGAACATGAGTCAACCATATCAATAAAGTGAACATGTTTCCATTATAGCATACATATTTTTTCTAATGAAATTTACACAAGGAATATGTATTAGTTATGATATTTCCATACAAATTTACACATAAAAAAAGAATGGGATAGATATAAATTGCCATAGATCTTCTATATAAATGCTAAAACTAGTGAAATACATATGCTACAATGAAAGGGCTTGAAGAGGCCTACACATAAATTGACTTGGAGCTAGATTCCACATAAATACACAAGATAAGTGAGAGAAGAACTCTATTTAGGCTGGATTAATACTAGGCATGAGGAAGTGAGAGAATAACTCTATGTGGGCCTATATATTGGATGGCCCTCCTTTAATGTGGTAGTAATGGACCTTTTTTACTCATGAAATGGGATCAACACTTGCTAGAGTGACTTTTGTGAATGGTATGAGTTCCTTCATTAATCCTAAAATTAATTCTACTTAGAAGGGACCCTCCCCTATGTTTGCTTTGTATTTGAGTTACTCCATCAGCTTTGATAGACACCGTTTAGATCTATATTTGCTTGGATTTTTAGTGAGCTAGATTTTATGTGTAGCACACCTCTCAGGTCTTCTTTCTACCCCTAGTTCTATTCCTTCCCTCTTATCCTTAGACCATTTATCCCAAGTGGTGCTTGTTGACATGGACTTCTTTGTGGGATTCTAGTTTAGACAACATTTGTGCCTAAATTTTGAATATAGTAAAAACTCACTATAAAAATGGTGGATCCTAGGGGATCTTTAGCCTACTAGAGATGGAAAACCCAAACTTGGTGAGCTTATCATTAGGTGTGGGGTCAACTTTAGGGCTTATTAATCACCTCAATGACCTCTATCCACTCCTTCTTAGGGGGTAACTTGACCCCAAAAAAGTGTCAGTAACACTTTTCCAACTCACATAGATCTTCCATGAGGGGAGAAATAGATTTTCACTTGGTCTTCTAGATGATTTCTTTGATCAAAATTATAGATTTTATGGTTATGTTCACATTTTCCTTAGTGGACAAGTTTCATGGTATATAGTTATCCCTTGGATGACTTAGTATTTTCCTATATTCTTACTCTAGGAGATAGTCACCATCAGGGTCCCAAGGGAAAGGAAGTCCTACTTATTCCATTCTTTCAAGAGACATCCCCATTCCATTCTTCCATATTCTAGGATAGGGTGTTCATTCGATTGTTGCACTAATGCATAGCTTATTGGGTGGAACACGCTCTAGTGACTTGGCAAGTTATAATATCCTTGTTAAAACTTCCTACCATAATCCACTATTGATGGTCAACCCACACCAATGTGTTCATAAATGCTTGAACCTATTGGAACTTAAGGTTGATTGTTTTTTCAAATTGTTTGAGCTCCTTCATGGCATTAACACTTAGAGAGGAGATGGATTGAGCAAACTTAAACATGGTGAGAAGCTCTTTAGCTTCTCAAACAACTCCTTTGCAAAGTATCTGGATGATCTTTGATATCCTCCAAATGTTATCTAAATTTTGCTCTAGCTTTGTTGCCTTCCTCTTTTACCCCTCAAAATCAGCCTCTACTTCTACAAATTTTGGCATGAGGTAGGTTTGTTCATCTTTCAATAATTTGAATTTGACCTAGGAGGACCCAAGTAGTTTATTAGTTTTCTTTAGTTCATTTTACCTATTAGATAGCCTCCTTGCCATTACAGTGTATTCATGAGTTACCATATTGTTTGCTTTGTGCAAAAAATTGATCCTTTGTTTAGGGGGTGCACCCTTAAAGTTGAGATCCATGAATGACATTCAATTATCTTGGGCTAGGATTTCTATTCATGCCTTGGATATGAGGGGTTCAAAATGAAATATACCCTATCTATCCCTCCAAGGAAGGAAGGTAGCCTTGGTTTACATGGTAGTAGATTGATTTTCTTTCTATTCTATCTCTTGTTGTGTTAATTAATGATCATATTCTTAGGCCTTCTACAAGTAGGTCATGAGCTCAAAAATTAAAGTGATTGGTCAAGGATTGGATAACTACAACTAATTCTCTAGAGGTAAAGAAAAATTATTTATGAAGGTTACGAAGTTTAGTTACCCAATTGGAGAGAGTGTAGAGGAGGAGGTCATAACATTTAATGATGGGATGGAAGTTGTGGCATGTTGGATTGGTTGGGAGATCAAGAGTAGGGGTGGAGTTGCTAGGATGGATGATGTGGATGTAATTATAGAATGAAAACCTTGGTGATTTATCCCTTGACTAGAGATGATATAAGGCAAGTGAGGTGGTTGTTTTGTTATTAAGGTAACCTTATCCTATTTCCAAACCATTTCTTTGGGATACCTTTCAAAATATCAATGACTTTCTTGAAGTTCTTATCTAGGTGGTGGTAGCTCCTTGAATCAAACCTTGATTTTTTTCTTCTTGAAAGATTTTCATAGTCTAAGGATACTTTATAGCTCCTTGAACCAAACCTTGATTTTTTTCTTCTTGCAAGATTTTCATAGTCTAAGGATACTTTATACTTCTTCTGGAACTCCTTGTCCTTTTTTCTTTTGGATTCTCCCCTAGCAAGGAATCAAGATTGACTAGAAAAACAATAGTTAGAGTTCTAAATAGGGACTTTGTTGGTTCTTCCCTTCCATATCAATGATGCTCCCAAGGGGGTTAGGCCAATGACTAAAGGATCTCTCTATTTTTTCTTGATTGGCATGGTTGTCTCACCAGCATCACTTTCTTGACCTCCTCCTAATAATCATCTGGTCCTAAATAATTTACCTCATCGTATTAGTTACAAAATTACTCATACTTTGAGTGTTGCATAGGCATCAATATTGTATTATTATATAGTTGTTAGTAGATCCACTAATCCTAGATTTTTGTCTCATTGTAGCTCCTCTATTGTAACTAATCCTCTTGAAGTAGCAGTTAGGAACCTTCAATCAATTTTTTAATGGACCTCTAGCCATGGCCTCATCTAGGGTGTGATTTTCTTGTCATTGGTTATGTTGGAGAGCCATGATTGAAATATGCCTTTCAGGTCTTATGGATAACAGTCCTCTAAAATTTTGAGGATCAAGCTTTTGAGATTACCTTCCAATAGGGAAATGAATTTTCTTTCCAGTTAGGAGATTCCTCCTAGTGTCACTATTACCTTGTAGTAATTGGACTTGATCTATCTAGCTCTATAGGTAGTATCCACCATGTCTATCTATCTTAACATTTCTAGGGAAAATACTATCTTAGTCACATACTGCAATAGAAGGTATACCAATTTTATAATTCTAGGAATTTAGATTACAGTGTGGTTCTCAAGGAAGAACAAATCTCCCTTATAGTCATAACATATCTTTTAGGAGCATTTACACAAAATATGTTGGGGTCTTTCTCCTTTGATGGAACACAATATTAGCATCAATCATTTTTCTATGAAATTGTAATAAGAGAAAGTTCAATATAGGGCTCTAGTCCAATCAAACACAAGTTGCTTTTGACCACCTTCATTCATGATTTTTAGGCCTAAGCACTCATACAACCATGGGTTCTAGGTTATCAAAAGGTGTGTGAGATATGACCTATACCTAAATAATGAGATGGAACCAAAATTTTCTAGCCCATCATAATTTGTTGGGCTATGTGAGCAATCGAATCTAGAGTCAACACCTAATCTTTGAGAAAGTACCTTAGGATATGTAGGACCCCTAGTCTTACTAGAATTATGTTTTTTATCTTCCTATATACAAAATATAAATTTTTATGCTTCTTGTATTCCTCTCTACCAAATATGAATGTGGCCATGACCAAAAATTCATACGCATTTTATTTTAATAGAGACCAAGATAAGGGAAAGCTTGACATGGCAACCACATTATTCTTTTCTTGGAGCTCCATATTTAGGGTTCCTAGTGGGTCAGAGCATCAATGACATAGTTGTTCAATGTTTATAGGGTCATTTCTAGCCCAAGGGAGGCCATCAAAAAGTCTCATATTACTTTGGCTAAGATTACCATTTTGAAACGCCCATCATAGCCAACAATCATTTTTCTTTGAGCATTATAGCTGGAGGTGTATGTAGCCACAAATTTTAGGCATTAGTGTACTTGATGCACCATGTATTATACCAAGTAGGACATCCATATTTGATCCAAGAAGTATTTGAACTCTCTATCTTAGCTTCTTTGGAAATCATCTTCTCTTAGGCTCTTCACTCTCTTGGAATTTTAGGGTCTACTAACTTCTTTGCTTCATCTATTAGAACAACTAGTGGCTCACTTGGCTCTAACTAAATGGAGAGATCTTTATTGGTGTTGGACCTAGTTTCTTATGCAAGCATAGTCGTTACCTTCATGGTATTTGAGAACGCTCTATAATTTTTCTTTTGGTTGACTATCTTTGTTCTAAGCTGCAATCTCCTTCTTAATCTCTAGTGCATAACATATGAGGTTTGGAGGGTTAGGATTTTGATAATATTTACAACTATTATTGCTCTTTCCTTCTTATGTATGAATAGTCTCTATCTTGGTTGGATAGGATCGGTAGAGTGCTTCTTTCATGTCATTAAAGATTCTTGGTCTATGTGCTACCTTTTCCTATGATTGGCTTATTTTAAATTTTTTTGCTATGTGTAACTGGCATTAATGGCAAGTGTTATTTTGCATGAGGTATGCTTTGTTTCCATAACCATCAAGATATTATTATATGGTTAGTTTTTTATATTTCCTTTACTTGTTTAAAAATACATGCAAAGCAATAGTGTTCATTTTGGATTTATGTTTTAGTAGGATCCATAGGTGAGGACTTGGTGGTCTCTTTTGTAGTTTTGTCCTCTTAACATTGTGTTTATTAGTTACTTTATCCTTTTATTGGAGAGGCTTCCTCTCCACTACTCTAGTTGTGTATGGAAGATTTAAATTGATTGCTTGCTTTTGTTAGATTTTGATGCTTAATAATTAAAGCAAAATAACCACAAGATCTAAAATAAAGTTGATATATGAAATATAAGATAGTGGAAATACTCTAATCATATAAAACTCATAAATAACTTTTGCAACAACTCATAAAATTACCATTAACAAATGCTCACTAAAATAGTATCTTGATAAAAAATAAATATCTCAATCAATTACATAGCTTCACTATAACAATGAATATATAGCCTTCCTATAATGACTCTTGGATGGCTATGACTCTTCCATACCCTGTGACTCTTGGCTATCACTCTTCTTGAGACTCTTCACTTTCCTACTCTAAGGATACATGTGCACTCTTACATAATAGACACTTGTGCACACTTTAATAACACTTGTGCATTTATTACATTACATAAATTAAATATTCACTCACTAATCTAAGACACACAACCTAATCTAATTATGTACCCATGGTGGTACATTGACATGTACCAAATAATTTAATATACTCCAACACCCCTCTGTATTACATTATTTGGTTATTGAATACTTTGATCTTCAATATGGTCTTTGTCTTGATTCTAAAACTCGTGTTGTCCTTTCCTACTTTCATTAGTCTATTGTATTTTTGTATACTGATAAAATAAATAGTTAGTATATTCTAATATTTATGACTTCAAGATTACAATTCTCTTGAACTCTTTCATAATCATCAAATTCTTGCATAAGAATATTTCCTTTATCTTTAGGATTATATAACCCTTTCTTTTCCTGTATAGAAACTTCTGCTTCATCATCTCTGTTCTTTGATTCTTCATTAGCTTAAGCTTCTTTGATTTATGGTGTATGAATATGGAAGATAAGTTAGAATCATAAATGATCTATTTTTATTTTCCTTTTTTAATAATATGACATTGTTTCTTTCCATTGATGACTCTAACCTCTACTATAATATTTTGATCCATAAGCTGAGAAACTAAAATAATATTGGTAGTCAATCTAGGAACATATAAAATATTAATTAGATTGACCAGAAAATTTTTTATTCCATTTACTTCATAAGTCTTACTATCTCCTATAGTAATCCATTTCTCATATTTTCTTTTCAAAGAGTTAAACCATTATTTATTTCTAGTTATATGTTTACTTGCTTTAGAAACTATGTATCAATAACCCATAATTTGCTTTGAATAATATATCTTTCAAACTTTTAAACCTTTGAATTGAATCCCTTTTGTCTCACTAATTATGAATAAAGAACTAAAGACAATTCTAATACAACCTTTCAAAAAATTATGTTGACAACCTTATGTCTCCCTAATGATCAAATTTGATAAGATTTTTCAACTCCTAAATTTTGAGTTGAATTTGAGTATATAATCAGACAATGATTTTTGATAAAATTTCAATTCCCAAATTTTTTTTGAATACCTTGTATCTCCCTAATTTCAATAATATGGTTTCTAAATTTCACAAACCTAATTTGATGTTGAAGTCCTTATGAACATCATCAACTATCTAATGAACTCCAAACCTGTAGGATGGAATATAAGAAGCATAATTGAGGAAATCAAACAGATCCTCTATGAGCAACATGAGGTTATTATCCAACATGCTTTTAGAGAAGCCAATTCAGTGGCTCACAAGTTAGCAAACATCGGGGTCTCTACCCATGGAATGCTGACATGGAAAAATTATCTTCCTCCTAAATTTGTTGCACTTGCCAGGTTGGACCAAAATCCTTATCATCATGATGAAGCTTAAATATCTCACATGTGTTTTCAATCGTTACCTTCATCTTCACATGAGGCTTCGAGTGTATTCCCATTCCAATAACAAAGTTTTCAATTATGTCCTTATATATATTGTCTTTTCCATCTTTTCCATTATGTCTTCCTCCCCAAATTTACCCCAACATTTGTGTCTTACCTTGAATTACACCTTTATCACCTTTTATGATTTGTTCCCATATGCTCCACCACCTTTTCAAATTATCTCCATTGGTTTTTCATTAACCGCTTTGTCTTGGAATTCCAATGCATTTTCAAGCACTACCTATAATCATTACTAGCTCGTGCTCCTCAAAAATCATTTGTCTACCCCTTCAAAAAAAAATTTTTGGTGGATATCCTTCTACTTCGTTTCGAAGTGTGTCTTTTTGGGTTTTTCAAAATTTCCTAGTTCTAGTGCCAGTTCTATCTTTATCTAGTCCTGTTTATTGAGCGATCCAATAATTCAACAGTATCCTCTTACTATGCACTTTCCAATCACTCTATGGTTTTTGCTCTTTGAAAATCCTCCTTGATCGCAGCCTTATTCAATCTACGATTTCAATCTTGGTTTTTTCCTTTTTGAGGTTTATTTTCTGGTTGAGGGGCAGTGTCTTCAATCTTCATTTATACCACTCCTTGCATGCTCCCTGTTGTACCCCATTGTCACAACTTAGTTTTCACCCCATTGTTTTTGAAAAATTTCATTGAATTGATGTCTAGGTGAGCTTAGGGTGCAAGGCCCAATTTTTGATGATTCTAGAGAAATTAAGGCTTGGGTTTAATCTAAATTTTTGGCTTGCAAAAGTGTTGAGATTTGTATCTTGAAGGCCGAGGTCTAGTGGCAATGGTTTGGATTGAGCATTTTTAAATATTGTCAAAGGCTAAATTAATTGAACTCCATTTCAGGACTGCTCCAATCTCATCTGATGTAAATTGATATGGCAATAACTTGAGCTCGAAGACTCCATTTGAGCTAATCTGAAAACTAGGGGAAAGAGCTTGATCCAATCTTCACAATGGGACTAAAGTTTGAGAATATCATATGGAGCACACAAATATCTTGAAGAGCGCACAAAGGTCTTGAAGGGCGCACGAGTTCGTGCGCCCCATTTTAAAGTTGTGCGCCCCATTGAACAATCGCACATTTACGTCCAAATTTTAAGGGCAATATCTCACGAATGAAGAGGAATTTTTTATTATTTCAACTGATTTGAGTACCCATTTGGCCCATTTAGACACTTACAAAGTTTCATCAAATTCCAACAACTTTGATTTTTACCCTAATTTTGGAGTGCACAAAATCTCGAGGGGCATGCGAGGTTGTGCACCCCATGTTAAACTAGTGCACCCCATTTTCCTATGGAGCACACCAAGGTCTTGAGGGGTGCACAAGTTCGTGCACCCCATTTTAAAGTTGTGTGCCCCATTAACGTGTGCACACATTTACGTCCAACTTTGGAGGGCCATATCTCACGAACAGGGAGGAATTTTTTAATTATTTCAACTGATTTGAGTACCCATTTGGCCCATTTAGACACCTACAAAGTTTCATCAAATTATGACAACTTTTAATTTTACCCTAATTTTGGAGCATGCGAAATCTCGAGGGGCACGCAAGGTTGTGCGCCCCATGTTAAACTAGTGCACCCCATGTAAATTTTGTGCACCCCATTTTCCTATGGAGCACACCAAGGTCTTGAAGGGCGCACAAGTCGTGTGCCCCATTTTAAGGTTGTGCGCCCCATTGATGCGCGCGCAATTTTACGTCCAACTTTGAAGGGCCATATCTCACGAACCAGGAGGAATTTTTGGTGATATCAACTGATTTGGATACCCATTTGGCCTGTTTACACCCCTGTAAAATTGCATTAAATTATGAGAACTTTTAATTTTACCCTAATTTTGGAGCGCACGAAAATCTAAGGGGCACGCGAGTTCGTGCGCCCCATGTTAAGTTCATGCACCTCAATTTAAATTCATGTGCCCCATGTTTTAAGACATTTCCAACAAAAATTGAACACGTGTATTGAAATAAAGCAAATATACTTTTATATACATGGTACTGTTGATGGCATCTGTGAGTGCAGCACAGTTACGAAAGGATAAAGAAATGCGACAATTAAGAAGAAGAGCTATGTTTTATTGGAAAGGTTGGGAGGATCAAAAGGAGAATAAACAAGAAGTGGGGCCCAGTTCACTAGGAGCACACGAGCCGAGTGCAGCATAGCCGCCAACCTAGGGCAACGAGGGAGATGATACGCAATCACAGCCACCACCTGCATAGATAGAAGTGGGCTACGTGCCCATTTTTTATTACATCCTAATTTTTAAGGGAATGAGATTGATCCATCTAGAGCAAACGGTTGCAGCCTCGCTCGAGCAACCAAACACTATATAAGGAAGACTACTGTAGCAACAATTTTTTATCGAACCTCTGAGAGAGAAAAGCTAGGTATAGCTTTGTCTATTGTTTGAGTCATATTTTCCCTTGTATCTCCTATGTGTGTTTCTTATCGCCCTTCTCTTGTCATTTACTAGGGACTGTCAAGGTGCGTTGTTCACTATGATTATTTCTTGTGGAATGCGTTGGAGTTGAGAACTCTTACATCACTGCAATCAGGACGGAGAGGAGATACCCCTTGTTTTGAATATTCAAACTAGGGGTTTATTATAATCAAATGGCATATGAGGATCAAGCACTTTGTTGATCTGTTCTATGCACATCTTTTATTAATGAAAATCTCAACTCTTCCCTTGGCATATTTTGTGTGATTGTCTTGTGTTAGCTTATTTATGTATTACTGCAATCAGAATCCATAAATAATGCCTTCTATCACTAGTTTAATTGTTTTATTTACATTACATCATTTGAATGGAGTAAAATGAACTAGTTCTTCTTTTTGTTATCTTTTCTAAAGTCATTTATCAACTTGCTACGACTCTGTAATGGATAAGGCACCAGTCTGGGTTTTATAGGCTCTAATATTGATAGGTTCGGTCACTAAAAATATCAAAAACAACTAAAGTAACAATATTTTGTCTGGCATAGTGGGCATGTGCATAATAAAGCATTAGTAAAAGAACCCACTGCTTGGGGTTTCCTTACCCAACCTAGTCGGTTTAGAGCTGTCAAAGGTAGTCTATTCCTAGGTTAATGAGGTGGATCATCCAGAATCCACAGTGCTGGTTGTGATTTTAAGAGTTCTCTATGATGTGACAAATCTTCTAAGGGTAAGCGAGAAAACTCCACAATAATTTTTGGCGCCATTGTCGAGGACTAACCTTCCACTAAATATCTGCAAAGTCTCCCTGATTCTTTTTGTTTTCCCTGTGATATTTAGAGTTATTGGGCCGAGCAATCTTGGCCAGAGTGCACTCCTGTATTCATTACTTTGCACTTTGTGCTGGCGACTCTGGAGAACCCATCATCAAGAAGAAGGAGCTGATCTGGCGGCCATAAGAAGCAGCAAAAAGGAACTCTACCCCAAACTTCCAGATCCATAGGTACTTTTCCATCTATGTAAGATTAGAAAGGAACTTTCACTCTTTGTTCCTTTAGATAAGCATCATAACAACAGTACTAGTTTTGTTCTAAAAGTCTCCATCTATCAAGTACTATTTTGTCTATTGTACCTCCTGTGCCAAGGGGCCCAGTTATAAAAATGGGCAATCATATTTTAAACAATTGGCATACAAATAGATACAGGCCTTTTATCTTACCCCCGATCTTAAATCCATTACCCCCTAAGGCCCACAAATACATACCCAAATTCTTGGGGGATAACACTGTAACTGGGGAAGACCACATTCAAGATTTTTTGTATGCCATGGATAGATTGGAAGTCGAAGAAGAAGATGTGGCTCTTAGGCTATTTTGGCAGACCCTAGAGAAAGATGCTTTAGATTGGTTCAATAGTCTTCCCCCACATTGCATATTGGGTTTCCAAGAAATGGAAGAAGCCTTTTTAGAAAGGTATGGTGAGGAGAGAAATATACGTTCACTCATAACTGAATTGGCTACAATGAAAAAATAGAAAAATGAATCGGTTAATGACTTCAACAAAAGATTCATCAAGGTTAAGGATAAAATTTTTGATAAGTTAGCTCTCGATGATCAACGATCCATTTGCTTTTATAAAAATGCTTTCTCTGCAAAATTTAATCATGAACTAGGGAAAGAGCAAGTAAACACTATTGATGAGTGCATGAATAAGGCTATTCACGTAGAAAGGAACATGATCGGCAATAAATTCCCTTTCTATTGCCCTGCTTGTAGTTCACCTCATAAGCCTTCTAGTTGTGCCATCTATTTAGCTTCACACCCTAGCCTGAACCTCAAGGATCGACCTAGTAAAGCAGTCAGGACCAATTCATATTGCAAGGATAATCACACTAAATCTAAAGGAGATATTGAGGTCTATCGAGAACAGAGAACTTTAATATCCAAAAGAGAGCAACTTCATCCTGAAACCTCTAATGTCATACTTGATGAAGCCAAATGGGAACCACTTATTGTAGTAGTGGATATTTTTCAAGAAAGCCATGCCATGGACTTTGAGAGTACAATAGATGAGATGAATGTTCCTAATATGGGTGAGATGAGAGAACAACACTCAGATGCAGAGGCACTATCAGACAAAACAGTGCAGATTGAAGAAGAAGAAATTGATAAGGGGGCAACAATTAATAATGATGAGTCTAAAAATGGGGGTCCCTTTAAGTCCAATGCGAAAGAGAACCACAAAATAGAATGGATTGATCACAAACCATGGGTTGAAGGAGATATCAACGTCTGCCTTGTCAGTAATGAGCAAAGGACTTTGTTTCCCAGAAAAGAACATCATCATCAAGCTCCTGATGATAGTTTTGATGAAAGCCAACAAGATCAATCTATAATAGTAGAAATTCCAAAAAGCCTTCAAATTGATGATTTCGACATATTAGAAATACCAGAACAACATTCAGAGGAAGAGGCATTGACCAACAAAACTATGGAGGTTGAAGATGAAAAAGTAGATGAAAGGCCAATGATTGGGGATGATTTATCCAAAGATGTAGTTCTCCTTGTGAAGCCCAATGCAGAGGTAGACCCTGAAACAGAACTAACTAATCACAAGCCTAAAAGTACGGTTAAGTCTAGAAAATATATTGGTCAGAGAATCATAGTACAAAAGGAAGATGAATTTTCTAGGTCTTCTAAGCTTATTAATCAATCAAAAACGAGGCCCCTCCATGTTTTCCAAAGATATATGTTGAATTCAATGAATGACTACTCTGTCTGCAATCACCCGCCTGATAATAGAACTTCATGTAAAATCATAGTTGATCTGTTGAGTCTTTCTTCTGCAAAGAACTATCTCCCTATTTCTAGTGCAAAATCAGTCAGATTAAAACAGGCCAAATCAGATGAAATCGATAAATTCATTGGTCTGGGAAATGAGGTTGGTCCCTTTGCTGACTTCTCCATCATGTTCATTAACAAGGCCCCAATCCTAGGTAATACTGCATCTGTTACCTCATTTCAGAGTGAAATCCCCAATGCCCAACCCATCATCAAGAACCCCACAAGAATTGGCCAGTCTAACAGAAGATACATCATAAAAAGGACAAGGATAAAAAGAATGCATAAAGTTCGACTGCAGTCTATTTTTCTCTGGAGTCATCAAGAATTGAGAGTGTATCCTAGGCCATTCAGACAAAAATGAAAGGAATTTGAACTCACTCTACATCCTGAGGTCATTAAGCTCTTTTTGCAAAATGAAGCGTTACCCCCCATCTTGTTCTAGGTTTCACAAAAATTATCCCAGAAAAGTTGATTTCATTGCAAATATTCCAATGGGATAATTTCCCTTTTTGTTTGATCACCATCAGTATCCAGCAGTGATTATGATTTTGTCTCCTTAATATTTTTCGTTGCACACTGCAATTTTGATAGACTGGTTCTAATCAGTCAAAGAAGGAAGATCTAGAGTAAGGGCAGATGACACCGAGATCTGGTGGGCCAGGTTTTAGGCAATGGTCCAACAAATCTGAAGCTAAAATAGATTAGGAGGAAGGTGCGGTGCATTATGCTGAAGCTTCACATCTCCCACATATTTTAAGGATATTCCAAGATCAAGAAGAATGAAGTCATCATTGATAGGATGCCTTGAGCTAAAAATACATACACTCTACTTCCTTAGCCTTACAGATTTCTAACCCAACGTGAGCTTTGTAATTCATCATAATCCTTCTCAAAAAGAAGAAAATATATAAATAATGCAAAGCAGCTATATGTTGGGGTATCCAGATAACCTCTATCGGGGCTATAGATGCCTGGCTGGTAGTAGAGCAGGTCTGGGGGAAATCGAGGTCATCTCCATCGGGGCTATAGACGCCTGGCTGGCAGTGGAGCAATGTCAAGGCAAATATCTATCAGAGTGAAATACTTAATAGGCTCAGCTCCTGCCGATATGGTGAATTTCTGACTGATCAAGGGATAAGGATGAATGCACAAAACACACACAAGCCTAGGCATGATGACACAACAACTTCCAAATAAATCTGCCTCAACTCTATCTTAAGACATTGCTGATAGATCTATTGCCCCATAAGTCAAAGTTCATCTACTCTTAAACTAGGTCATCAAATTTTACTGATCAGAACCAAGGTCCATCCTTTAGTATTTTTTTCTTTGTTTTCCTTTTCGGCTTTTAGTCTAAATTTTTGTGGTCTCTTGATTGTCAACCGAAGATTCTAGAGTTCTCAGGAGCATTCATGTGCCATTCATACTACCTGTCCCAGTCAGAGCCGGTGTTGTACCCCATTGTTACAACTTAGTTTTCACCCCATTGTTTTTGAAAAATTTCATTGAATTGATGTCTAGGTGAGCTTAGGGTGCAAGGCCCAATTTTTGATGATTCTAGAGAAATTAAGGCTTGGGTTTAATCTAAATTTTTGGCTTGCAAAAGTGTTGAGATTTGTATCTTGAAGGCCGAGGTCTAGTGGCAATGGTTTGGATTGAGCATTTTTAAATATTGTCAAAGGCTAAATTAATTGAACTCCATTTCAGGACTGCTCCAATCTCGTCACTTTTTCCCTGCATTTGGATGTAAATTGATATGGCAATAACTTGAGCTCGAAGACTCCATTTGAGCTAATCTGAAAACTAGGGGAAAGAGCTTGATCCAATCTTCACAATGGGACTGAATTTTGAGAATATCATATGGAGTGCACAAATATCTTGAAGAGCGCACAAAGGTCTTGAAGGGCGCACGAGTTTGTGCACCCCATTTTAAAGTTGTGCGCCCCATTGATGCATGCACATTTTACGTCCAACTTTGGAGGGCCATATCTCATGAACAAGGAGGAATTTTTTGATTATTTCAACTGATTTGAGTACCCATTTGGCCCATTTAGACACCTACAAAGTTTCATTAAATTTTGACAACTTTGATTTTTGCCCTAATTTTGGAGCGCATGAAATCCCGAGGGGTGCGCGAGGTTGTGTGCCCCATGTTAAACTAGTGTGCCCCATGTAAATTTTGTGTGCCCCATTTTCCTATGGAGCGCACCAAGGTCTTGAAGGGCGCACAAGTTTGTGCGCCCCATTGACGCGTGCGCACATTTATGTCCAACTTTGGAGGGCTATATCTCACGAACGAGGAGGAATTTTTTGATTATTTCAACTGATTTGAGTACCCATTTGGCCCATTTAGACACCTACAAAGTTTCATCAAATTCTGATAACTTTTATTTTTACCCTAATTTTGGAGCATGCGAAATCCCGAGGGGCGCATGAGGTTGTGCACCCCATTTTCCTATGGAGTGCACCAAGGTCTTAAAGGGCGCATAATTTGTGCACCCAATTTTAAGGTTGTGCGCCCCATTGATGCGTGCGCATAGTTTTACATCAAACTTTGGAGGGCCATATCTCACGAACCGAGAGGAATTTTTCGATGATATCAACTGATTTGGATACCCATTTGGCTCGTTTACACCCCTATAAAATTACGTTGAATTATGAGAACTTTGAATTTTACCCTATTTTTGGAGCGCACAAAAATCTAAGGGGCGCATGAGTTCGTGTGCCCCATGTTAATTTTGTGCGCCCCATGTTAAGTTTATGTGCCTCACTTTAAAGTTGTGTGCCCCATGTTTTAAGAGACTTCCAATGAAAATTGAACACGTGTATTGAAATAAAGCAAATATACTTTTATATACATGGTACTGTTGATGGCATCTGTGAGTGCAGGACAATTATGAAAGGATAAAGAAATGCGATAATTAAGCAGAAGGGCTATGATTTATTGGAAAGGTTGGGAGGATCAAAAGGAGAATAAACAAGAAGTGGGGCCCAGTTCACTAGGAGCACACGAGCCGAGTGTAGCATAGCCACCAACCTAGGGTAGCGGGGGAGATGATACGCAATCACAGCCACCACCTGCATAGATAGAAGGCGTGGGCTACGTGCCCATTTTTTATTACATCCTAATTTTTAAGGGAATGAGATTGATCCAGCTGGAGCAAACGGTTACAGCCTCGCTCGAGCAACCAAACACTATATAAGGAAGACTACTATAGCAGTAGATTTTTATCGAACCTCTGAGAGAGAAAAGCCAGGTATAGCTTTGTCTATTGTTTGAGTCATATTTTCCCTTGTGTATCTCCTATGCGTGTTTCTTCTCTTGTCATTTACCAGGGACTATCAAGGTGCATCGTTCGTTGTGATTATTTCCTGTGGAACGCATTGGAGTTGAGAACTCTTACGTCACTGCAATCAGGATGGAGAGGAGATACCCCTTGTTTTGAATATTCAAACCGAGGGTTTATTGTAATCAAATGGCATATGAGGATCAAGCACTCTGTTGATCTGTTCTATGCACATATTTTATTAATGAAAATTTCAACTCTTCCCTTGGCATATTTTGTGTGATTGTCTCGTGTTAGCTTATTTATGTATTACTGCAATCAAAATCCATAAATAACGCCTTCTATCACTAGTTTAATTGTTTTATTTACATTACATCATTTTAATGGAGTAAAATGAACTAGTTCTTCTTTTTGTCATATTTTCTAAAGTCATTCATCAACTTGCTACGACTCTGTAATGGATAAAGCACCGGTCTGGGCTTTATAGGCTCTAATATTGATAGGTTCAGACACTAAAAATACTAAAACAACAAAGTAACAATGTTTTGTCTGGCGTAGTGGGCATGTGCATAATAGAGCATTAGTAAAAGAACCCACTGCTTGGGGTTTCCTTACCCAACCTGGTCGGTTTAGAGCTGTCTAAAGTAGTCTATTCCCAGGTTAATGAGGTGGATCATCCAGAATCCACAGTGCTAGTTTTTTATAATATTTCTCCATGACGTGACATATATTTTAAGGGTAAGCAAAAAAACTCCACAACACTCCCTTCACAAGTATTCCTTATTCATTGTGCCTATTACTGGTTGCACTTTCTCTGCCCTGTTTCATCCTTTGTGTTTTTTATTGTTCTACAACCATGAAGGATGGGAAAGTTGAATATGTTGAGCCCAAGGTCTTTGAGATTGAGGCCACTGTAGAAGCCATTTTTAAGGATAAGGGAGGTCTCATTCCGTTCTTCAAAATTTTCACTGGTACCAACTGGGATGCTACTATGGCATTTGCAAATACGTGGGAGAATGGTGTTATCACTATCCATGGAGTTGAGTTTCAAATCACACTGGAGATTCTTGCTGAGCTAACTGGGTAGGCCCTCGATGGTTGGGTGGTAAGAAGGAATAAGCACAATTGGGAAGTTGAGCTATCCCATTTTGACACTTCATCCAAGGTGTAAAAACTCCATAAAAAAAGGTCTATATTGACACCATTTATCCACTCCTTGGAAGGAAATCCTAAAGCCTATTATGCAGTATCTCATAGTTGATGACCCTAAATCCCAATTATGTAGTTTCCATTTGTCTTTCATTAATCATTTTAGAGATGCCAAGATGTTAAATATCCCTGCTGCTCTATACTGGTCCATTGATTATGCCATCACTTCTACCCGTGGTAAGAAAGAGGAAGGTTGGCCTTCCCATCAGGGGCTTTTTAAAATCCTCTATGGCTATTTACTCCAAAAATTCCCTAAAGGAAACCTTCCTGCCCTTGACTCTTTTGAAGAGAATTCCTCTTCTACTCCTAGCCCTAAAGCCACCAGGTCCAAAAGGAAAAGCAAAACCGAGAAACCCCAACCTGTTTCAAATGTCAAGAAGAAGGTTAAGCTTGAAAAAGCACCTATTTAGTGCTCTTAGAGGCTCAAGTTTAAGGACACTCCTACCCCTAAAAATATCAAGAAAGAACACAAATCTGATTCTAAATCTCCTGATGTGGTGGAAAAGTATCTCCACAAGCTTGCCATCCAGTCCACCTCTGCCACCATCGACCATTTGGAAACCGCCTACGTTGCACTTGGGAAAGGAATTGCTCAGCTCAAGGATCAATGTAATGCTCTCAGCCTGCTCTTTTTCTATGATATGTACGAAGAGGGCCCTACCTTTTCTATTGCCAGTGATATTTCTGATATCAAGGATAATGTTAAGGAAGACAAAGTTGTCGAGATTGCGAAGGAAATATCTAAGGACATCCCTAAGGATGTGCTCAAGGACAATGCCAAGGATGTTGATTAGGAGATCGTAGTTGCCTCTCCTATGCATACTAATGCACCAAACTAATTTTCTATCTTGTTTTGTCCTTCAGCTAGCTTTGCTCTGGTTTTGTTTTGTGTTTTGACCCTTTTCTTGGGTCTGATTCTGGTTTCCTTTCCTATTGTTTCAAGGTGGATGCATTTTGTTCCTTTTAGCATCATGTTTAGTCTTTCCTGAAGTTTCTTAATTTTTAGTTACTTTTGCTTCTCTATTGTACAAGGCATTGGGGTGCCTTTCAAATGCCCTGTTTCTTAATGCAAAATCATTAACTTACCAAAAAAAAAAAATCTTTATGACTCCCAAATTAGAAATTTAGAAAATTAGAAAATTTGCCAATTTAATATTTCTAATTTGATGTATAAAACCTTCTTATTAAACTTAAATTATTTGCAAATATTCCTATATAATTCAAATTTTAAATTGAATAAAATAATTTCAAAACTTTTAATTAAATCTCCAAAAAGCTTCCAAAATATTTCAAAATACTTTAATATAGTATCTAAGGTTTCAATTATGTAATTAGATACCTTATCTCTCCATTAATTTAATTAATCTATACTATATGAGATTAATTAAACCTTAACCTTAGAATAAATAAATAATTAACCCTTATATCTCCTTGACCTTAGAAAAAATTAAATTAGATCAAATATATTACCTCCTCCAAATAGCATGCACGATTTTTGGACTCCAAATTTCAAACTACTCCCGTGTCTACAAATTTTGATAAAAATTTCGCTCTCTTCAGATGCTCAAAAGAATAAATTCAAATTTTATGCTTTCCCTTGCAACTTGGATCTCATGCATTTAACAAGTGCAAAAAGATATTTCAAGTTCCTTAGTGATGGTTGGCACTCCACCTGATGAAGTGACAAATGTCACTTAATCTCTTTGCATCCTTATGATACATTTAACCTCTCTAAGCCACATAGTTTGGTAATGTTCTTATCTGCAACTTTTCACCTACATATTTTGACATTCTACCTCCTTTATGGTGGTTACAGATTCAAGTGCTCAATCTCCTTATGGATGTTACAAATTGCAATGCTTAGCTTCACTTATGGTTGTTAAAAAATGCAATTCTTGACTTTCTTATGTCTATTACAAATTGCAATGCTTGGCTCCCCTTCCATGCTCATTCCTACATACCTTTCGACTTCTCTAAATTTAAATATACCATGCTCAATGATCTTGCTCCACTCTACTCTCTTCTATGACATGTCCCTCATGCATTAATAGACACAAGAAAATGTTTCACTTTCTTGGATATTGTTTATCTACACTTGGGGGCTAAGGGATTGAAGGGTTCACCAAGAGCATTTTAAGGACTCACTCCAAGTCTAGGATGGAAGGTATGATGTATTTATTAAAAAATTACCTAAATTTGGTCTTTGGAAATGAACTAAACTATAACTAAAGAAAAATGCAAGGCAAACACCGATACAAACAAAAAAATGCTATCCTGGAATGATTCTTAGTTTCAATGAATACTATCCCTAAAATTGCAAGAAATAAACTTTTATTTATTTTGTTTTATCCTTTCAAATATAGAAAATAGATGAGAGACACGAACACACAGCAAATAGCCTAAAAGAGCTATTATAACACTAACTTGATCTGATGGTTGATCCTAGCCAAATTCATGTCTCAAAATTCCTAATTACGAATTCGACCAAACCTGAAAATAAATAATAAAAACTTATAAAAATTGATCGATGTTTGGGGGATTGCTTAGGATACTATGTGACTAATATTAAAGGTGCAAAAATCAAGCCATCTTGGTCATTTTAGCTGACTTTTTAAAAATAAAAGCAATTGGTGATGAGTTTGTGCTAACCACTTAAATTATCAACCAGGTTTGATTTAAAAGGTGTATTTCTCTATATAAGCCAATATCTTCTCTTGCATACACTAAGTGATTCCTTCCTAGGAAAGCAAGGAAAAACTTGAAACAAACTAGAAAAATGAAAGCATGTGCTGAAAGAAAATCCTACACTACATAGGCCTGTGACTAGTTTAATAGTTATCTAGGTTGACTGCAGCTATCTTACTCCTAATTAATGCTAAAATAACAACAAATCAACTCCTACTTATCAACTAAAAGGAATCCACTCAAAATAAACCAAATTATCAACTATCTACATTACTCCTAAATCTAACAAGAGAGAGAGTTTATGGACTATCCAGGTTTAGTGGGCCCTTGCTAAACCTACAACAACATAAATTCTCTTCCTTCATAGTCCCTAAATTTACTTCAAAGAACTTACATTAATCATACACCATCATACAAAAATTTTAAGACATAAAATAAACCAAAACCAACTTTTATTCCTTTAGAAAGTTAAATTTTGTCATGGATGGAAATGCAATCATGATAGTCCATACAAATACTAGAATGTGATACTTATAAAGAATTTCCTTCATATTATCTCTAACCTTGAATACAATACCTGCTCTAGTATTTATAATGTACCAAGCTCCTTATTGTAGAACAAACTTAACTAATTCTAAAAACTAATTTAGAAATTAGCTACAAAAATAAAGGTTTTATTACAGTCTATTTCAGAAATAAAATCAGGTTTGTTGCTATTCTAATAGGGGAGATAAACCATCCTTTGCTGGTTGTTACTAACCAAAAAAAGTTATGAGTTGTCTCAACTATTACTAACTACCTAAGTTGTCTTGTTGTTGTCAAATAGATTTTCATGTTGTACACTATTGTTGCTAACAAGTTCTACCCAGTTGTCATTGTTGTGTTCTTCCATTTATACAGCTCCCTTATTTCTAGGAGTGGTTCCCTAAAATTCAAGATATTTTAACTCCTATTTTCTAGGAAACCCATCCTATGCTTCTAGGTTGGTTTTGTGCATAACTGGATTTATAAGAATTTCCTTTTTTTTGGAACAGGCCTGTAGTTGTAGATCCTTCCATAGTACATTTTGTAGTATTGAAAAATGACCTGTGTATATAACAACACTACAAGGCAAAAAATTACATAGAAATAAATCAAATAACAACAATACTAATCATTTTTACCCTTTACATCTACTCCATTAACATTTAAGTGTAAAACATTTCATTTAACAAAAACTAGTAAAATTATCCATAAAATCCTTCAAAAGTAATCAGTTTGGGTATGAAAGTAAGGCTAATAAATGTGAATCCCTAGCCTATTTTCCTAACTCATCATTCCCCCCAACTAACTCAATTGCATGTCCTCATGCAATTTCATTTATCCTATCAGCTACTAGCATCAATTTTCTTTTTCTTGACTATTTTCTTAACAGTCTTGGTAGCGGTGGTTAGTGCTGACTTGGCTGGAGGAGATGCTGGAGTAGAGACTTGCTTTGCTGTACCAATTTTGGTAGTGCCTTCACATGTACCTAACTTTCCAATCCATTTTTTTTAGTGCCTTTAATTCCCTAGGGCATAATTTTTCTTCCTTTTGCTCTATCTCTGTAACTGCAGGAATTTTCTTTTGTTGCCTAGGATTTTTTTGCTTCTTCTTTGTTGGAGTTTTCTCTGCACCATTTTATTATTACCCTTCTCCTTCTTACTACCTGTTGTGTTTTTAATAATAGGTGAGGGAGTCTTAGCTTCTTTTGTAGCAATTTTTTTGTGTGTGGACATTGCTTGTAAGATTCCTGCTACTTCTATTTTTTTTCACCAAGATTGCTATGTTTTTTTACCAAGAGTGTTGTGTTTTTTTGTTTGTTTATTTTTTCTTGCACATTTTCTTCCTCTTGCTCCCCTTCCTCTTTTTCTACCTTAACATGCTTGAAAGCACCCACCATTGTGTCTTATGGGGATTCAATAGGTAAGATATAGGTTTTTTAACATAAAAAAGATACAGGGCTTTAATTTGCAATAGGTAGTAATAGCAGGTAGCATACAGAGTTGTAAAAGAACTTAAATGACTATCCCCTTCCCCCCAACTAAAGAATATTCCACATCCTTGTGGAAGAGCAGAATAAACTAGATAAAATAGGGATGAAGGAAAGAAGGGAAATGGACAGTCTTAACAAAGTTTGTAAAAACAAAATATGTACAACTGAAATGAAAATGAAGAGAAGAAAAAGTACCTGGACTAATATGCTATATGCTAAAATAGTGATCATTGTTGGAGGTTGAGGGCAGCATGCTTGAATATGTCCATATGCAGCTGCATACTACTCAAACCTATCATCATGAAGAATATGTGAACTGGTGGGGCTTTTATTTTTTTTTTTTTCTTTTTTTGTAGACAATTCCTACCAACAAGTTGGTTTTCAAAAATTGTCTGTCCATTTGCACCAACAAGCTAGTTTTCACAAATAGATATTATTTTTGCAAGGATGAAGAGCCAGTAAAACTGGTTTTCATCTTCCTCCTTGGCCCTATGGCATCGGTAAAGGTTTTCACCATAGGACTTTATTATTTTTTTCAATTTTTTTACATTTTTTTTTGTTTTTTATATCTCTTTGCTGAAGGAGAAATATCAAGTATTGGCACATGGTTGTAGGTCAGAAATGAACTGTAGTTCTACTTGTTGAATGACTTGTTTAATGAAATTTGACTTGGAGAGAGGTTTGTGGTACAACTTCAATCGATGGCCATTGACAAGTAAGCCATGAGAGGCGTCATCAATGGTTTTTAGCTTGACTATACCATTACCATATGCTTCTTCAATTTCATAAGGGCCCAACCATCTTGTATGCAACTTCCCTTTGAAATATTTGAACTTGGAATCATAGAGTAAGGTCCAATCACCTACTTGAAAAGTCCTTGGAATGATATGTCTATCATGCCATTGCTTCCGCTGTGCTTGCAATAATTTAGTATGTTGAAGGGCATCACGATGAATTTCATCTAATGCATTTAGTTGTAAGAGTCTTTCTTGTTGAGCAATGGTGAGATCAATTCCAACCTTCAGCGTAGTGTGTAAGGTCTAAATTTCAAACTCAATGGGCATGATAGTTATCTTCCCATAGACCATTTCATAGGGTGTGAGCCTTGTTGTTGATTTCCAAGTGGTATTATAAGCCCATACTACTTCCTTGAGTCTATGCACCCAATCTGCCCGATGTGAAGCAACTATCTTTGTCAAAATATTCTCAAGCTCCCTGTTAGTAACCTCCACCTGACCATTAGACTGAGGATGGTATGGTGAGGATTTCCTATGGTTCACTTGATATTTATGTACAAAGGTAGCTATCACATCAGATATGAATTGTGGTCCTTGATCTGTTACAATCTCCTTGGGTGCTCCAAAATGCTAAAATATGTTGTCATACAAGAAGTCAACAACTTTTCTTTTTGGGCATGTTGTAATGCCTTCACTTCTACCCATTTTGTGACATAATCCATGCACACCAAGATGTACTCATTGAATTCACTTGTAGGGTTGATAGGTCCAACAAATTCTAACCCCCACTTCTCAAATGGTTCTAAAACCACTTGAGGGTGTAGAGGCATCTCTATTGAAGGAGTTGGTTTACCCATTCTTTGGCATGGATCACATCGAGAGACATAGACTTTAGCATCATGGTTCATTGTAGGCCAATAGTACCCTATTTGCAAGATTTTGTACATGGTTCTCTTGGCAGCATTATGTCCTCCACATGGTTCATCATGAGTTGCATACAAGATGTCAAAGGTGTCTTCCTCCTACACACATCTTTGAATTACATGGTCAAGACATAACTTAAACAAAATACCATCTAACCAAGTATATGGAGCACTTTCATGGATGAGCTTCCACTTTTCATGTGGTGAAAAGTGAGATGGCACTTTTCCTATCACCAAATAGTTAGCAATATCTGCATACCAAGGTGAGTGTATTGAAATGGCAAACAAATGCTCATCAAGAAAGGAATCTTGCATAGGTTCTAGATCATTTGCTAAATGTAATCTAGAAATATGGTCAGCCATTACATTATGTTTACCAGGTTTGTCCAAAATGGTAATGTCAAATTCTTGTAAAAGTAACAACCATCGAACAATTCTACCACTTACTACAACTTTATTCATAAGATATTTAATGGTAGAATGATCAGTATGGACAAAAAATTTATACCCAATAATGTAATGTCTAAACTTGTTTATGGCATAGACAACAACAAGAAATTATTTTTTAGTGATAGTATAGTTTAGTTCTGCTCCATTCAAGTTTTTGCTAACATAATAGATGGCATAGGGTTGCTTTTCCTCATTTTGGGTGAGAACTACACCTAATGCTTGGTCTGATGCATCAGTGTGAATATGAAAAGGTAAAGCCCAATTTGGTCCTCTTAGGATTGGTGTTGTGGTCAACTTTTCCTTAAGCTCTTCAAAATCTTGTTGACAGTCATCATTCCAATAAAATTCATTAGCTTTAGTCAATAATTGAAATAATGGAGCAACAATCTTGTTGAAGTCTTGAATGAACCTTCTATAATAGCCTGCATGTCCTAAGAAGCTTCTAACCTCTATTTGAATTTTGGGTGGTGGAAGGGAGTTTATGACCTAAATTTTGGCTGGATCTACCTTGATGCCATCTACAGAGATATAGTGGCCTAAGACAATGCCTTTGGTCATCATTAAATAGCATTTTTCATGGCTGAGAGAGATTATTTTCTTGGCATCTTTCAAGGACCTATTTCAACTTGTTTAGAGTTTGTTCAAAGGTATCACCATACATAGTAAATTCATCCATATAAATCTCTAAACAATCATGATTAAGATCAACAAAGATGGAAATTATAACCCTTTGAAAGGTAGTAGGTGCATTACATAGCCCAAAAGGTAAGACACGATATGCATATGTTCCCCAAGGGTATGTAAAGGTGGTTTTTTCTTGATCTTCTTTAGCTACCCTAATTTTATTGTAACCACTAAAACCATCTAAGAAGCAAAAATACTTCTTTCCTACGAGAGTATCAAGAACTTGATCAATAAAAGGTAAGGGAAAATAGTCTTTCTTAGTAGCCTTATTGAGTTCTCTATAGTCTACATAGACTCTCCATTTTCCATTCTTCTTAGGTACAATGACCAATGGGGAAACCCATTGACTATCTGAGATGGGATAGATGAAACCAACATCCAGTAATTTTTTAATTTCTTCCTTTACCACTTCTATCAAGGTTGGGTTGACTCTTCTTTGAGGTTGTCTCATTGGGTCACATTCATCTCTTATAAATATTCTATGTGTGCAAATAGATGGATGTATGCCCTTCATCTCGTTATAATCCCAAGAAAAATCTTGTTGATGGTCTATCAACAATTGCACCAAAGGTTGCTCTTGGGATTCCTACAAATTCCTATTGATGTTCAAAGTTTTTCCAAGAGAAACTTCTATTTGTTTGTAGTCTTCACTATTGGCATCTATGCCTGAGATGTCCTTCAAGAAGTGATTTAAAGGGTATCTATGTGGCAATAGTTGATGAAAAGTTGCAATGTCTTGTGTAGTTTGAGTGGGGTAAGTAATGAAAGGATAATTTGGAAGACAAGGTAGTTGTGAACTACTAGGTTCTACTAGCATAATATACTTAGTGATAGAAGTGGTGTCATTTGTGAAATTATTGTCATACACTTCTTCCTCAAGGTTATGCTTTTGGGTAGTTATCATGGCCAATGATTGGATGATTTCTCCATCATCTAGTTCATCAAACCATGGATGCTCATTATAAATACTTGGGGTTGCAGGTGGATAAAGTGTTAAAGTTTTGTTATGTATGCCATCAAAAATGGTCATACTTCCTATCCTACAACTAATACAAGCATCTATTATTGCTAGCCAAGGTCTACCTAGTATTAAAGGATGTCCCCCAAGTGAGGTTTTAGTTTGTAACACTACAAAATCTACTAGATACTCCTAAGAGGAAATTGTGACCATGATATTATCTAGAATCCCCTCTGATTTCACTATTGACCTATCTACCAATTGCAAGATAGTGAGGGTAGGTCTTAGATCTTGTAGCCCTAACAAAGTCATGGTGTCCTTTATCATCACATTAATTGTTGCACCTAGATCAATCAAAATATTTTGAAGGTTGGTTTATCCTATGCATACTATAAGAATAGGTACTCCAAGATCCATGTATTTAGGCAAGAGAAGTTTTCTAGCCATCAAATTAGAAAGTTGACCCATGACATGTATGGTCTTGGGTTCCTTTATTTTCCTTCCTAGATGCTTGACACACAACTCTCTAATGGTCTTGGCATAAATTGGAACATCTTTTATAGCTTGTAAGAGTGGAATTTTCACATTGATGTTACACAATTCTGCCATGAGATCAAAATCAGTTTTGGGTGTTTCTTTTTTAATCATCAATCTTTGAGGAAAATGAGCCTCTGTTATATTTTTAGAATGTTCTATAGGTTCAGCCCTTGTAGGTGACTCAGTCACACCTGCAAGTTGTTCTACAATAGGTTGGTTTATAGTTTGCCTTGGAACAATAGACTGAGTTATAGGTTCTACCATAGTTTGGGGTTCACTTTCCTCTTTAGTGATGATGGGAGGCACAGGGTCAGGTAAAACTATCCTTGACTTGAGCTGGATTTCACTACAAGATAAGAAATTGATTGGATAGGTACCTTCAACTTCATAGATCGGCTATTGGGTAGGTTTGTTATTGGGGTTAGGCATTGGTTGAGTAGGAAGAGGAGGTTTTTTGGGTGGTGCATGATTATTATTTCCTTGTGGAGGAGGTAACAATCATTGTTGTTGATGTTGTTGAGGAACTTGTCCTCAAAATTATGGTGGATTGGGCTGATATTGTTGTGGATATGACCATTGCTAGCCTTGCCAACCTTGTTGTGGCCAATATTGATTGGACCAATCTGGTTGTGATCAAGGTGGAACATTATTAGACCATTGAGACCATTATGGATTTGACCAATTTTGATTATAGTAAGGAAAATTAGAATGAGCATAAGGATTAGGTATACCTAAATATCATCCTTGATTGTCTCCTTGGAATGGCCTCCTTTGTGCAACAAAGAAAACATCTTCTTTTTCTTGAAAATTTGGTTCCTTTAATATTGTCTTTACTGTAGGTAAATGTTGGCAATCCTCCATTGAATGTTGTTGATCACAAATGCTGCAAATAGTAGTTTTGTCCAAAGGACAGTCATGTAAGGCATGCTTATTCTTACAGTGAGGACAATAGACAACCTCTACCTCAGTTTTATTTTACAAAAAATCCATGGAAGAGGTAAAAGTGCCCAACAAATCTATTTTCAAATCTTCCAACATATTACTGAGTTCAACTCTTGTAACTCCTCCAGTGGTTCCAGTTGGCTTGTTATTGCACAAAGATGGCCTTGTGCAAGAGTAATTGGTACATAACTCTAAAATTTGATGGAAAGGAAGATTAGAAATGTTCCCTCCTCCCATTAGATTGAGGATATCAATGGTCTCTTCTCTTAATCCTTTTAGAAAAATAGTTCTCAACAAATCATCATCCAACTCAATGTTACCTCTCTTCATTACAAATTGAAATCTCTCAATGTAATCTTCAAGTCCTTCACCTTCTTTTTGAGTCATCTTGAAAATTTCACTCTTTTGGTCTCTCACATGACAATAATCTTGGTATTTCTCCAAGAAAATTGCCTTCATTCCATCATCACTTTCCCAAGTAGTGATAAAATTTTCACCCAAACCCATGAACTAGCATAATGCACCATATTTTAAAGTGGTTGGAAATAATTTTAACTTTTGTGCATCAGTGGTGTAATCATAGGTGCGACAAAGCACTTCAAACTCAAAAATAAAAGTGTTAGGATCTTCAGTGGCCAGTCCTCTAAAAGTGGGTATGGTTGATGGAGAGATATTCTTCATATGCCCATCATTATTATTAGCCTCTACCCTTGGAAGGCATATAGGGAACTTGAAAGTGCTCCATGGTTGTCTTGGTTCTTCTTCAACCATGTGGAAATCCCATGGAGTCCATAATCATTGAGTGTGAGGTCTTCTTGGAGTAGTACAAGGACTAGAACTAGATGATTCACTCTATTCTTCTTACCCTTTACTTCCTTCATTTACAACCTTAGGAATCTCAACTTGTCCTCCTTTTTCAAGTGTATGAGTGATTTCTTCAATAATCACATGAGCTCTTTCCTAGATAAATTGGAGTTGATCTTCACCTCCTGAGGACTATTGCTCAACTATAGAGGAAATGATAGTCTGTTGGCTTTGTGAAGCCTCTTCTTGTTGCTCAGTTCTTGGCAGATCTTGCTTGGGGGGTTTATGAGAGAGGAATCTTCCATGTTCATCTCATGGTTGATTCATTCATTTATTCTCCTCCTTATTAGAAAAATTTATAGAAACAAAAATAAAACAAGGACAGAAACACAAAAAAATTACAAGAATAAAGCAATACAGGAATGAAACTTACTCTAAAAAGCAATGAAATTTAATCCTAGAAAGCAATGAAATTACTATAGAACCTGACTTTCGATGCCTTTATCCACTTGAGAATTGCTTTTTGCTTTGGATGAGACCAAACAACCCCTCCAAGTATTTCAACATGGAAAGTCCTTAGCTTTTGCAAGATACAATACTATTTTTATAACCTTCCTCAACAATGATACCAAAAAGTGATGAGTTTGTGCTAACCACTTAAATTATCAACCAAGTTTGATTTAAAAGGTGTATTTCTCAATATAATCCAATATCTTCTCTTGCATACACTAAGTGATTCCTTCCTAGGAAAGCAAGGAAAAACTTGAAACAAACTAGAAAATGAAAGCATATGTTGAAAGAAAATCCTAAAACTACATAGGCCTGTAACTAGTTTAACAACTATCTAGGTTGACTATAGCCATATTACTCCTAATTAATGCTGAAAATACAACAAATTAACTCCTACTTAACAACTAAAAATAATCCATTCAAAATAAACCAACTTATTAACTACCTACATTAATCTAAATCTAACAGGAGAGAGGTTTTATGGACTATCCAAGTTTAGTGGGCCCTTGCTAAACCTGCAACAGCATAAAATCTCTTCCTTTACAGTCCCTAAATTTACTTCAAATCACTTACATTAATCATACATCATCATACAAAAGTTGTAGACATCAAATAAACTAAAAAATAACTTTTATTCCTTCAGAAAGTCAAATTTTGTCATTGCTAGAAATGCACAATCATGACAGTCCATACAAAAACCAGAATGTAATACTTATAAAGAATTTTCTTCACATTCTCTCTAACCTTGAATACAATGCCTACTCTGGTATTTATAATGTACCAGGCTCCTTATTGTAGAATAAACTCAACTAATTCTGAAAACTAATTTAGAAATTAACTACAAAAATAAAGGTTCTATTACAGTCTATTTTAGAAATGAAATCATATTTTTTACTATTCTAATAGGGGAGACAAAATGTCCTTTGTTGGTTGTTACTAACCAACAAAAGGTATGAGTTGTCTCAACTACTTCCTAACTACCTAAGTTGTCTTGTTGTTGTCAAACAAATTTTATCCTATTGTAACTATTGTTGCTAACAGGTTTTGCCCAACTGTAATTGTTGTGTTCTTCCATTTATACAACTCCCTTAATTTTAGGAATGGTTCCCTAAAATATAGGATATTTTAACTCCTATTTTCTAGGAAACCCATCCTATGCTTCTAGGCTGGTTTTGTGCATAACCAGATTTATAGGAATTTCTTTTTTTTTGGAACAGGCTTGTAGTTGTAGATCCTTTCGTAGTATTGAAAAATGACCTATGTATATAACAACACTCCAAGGAAACAAAGTACATAGAAATAAATCAAATAACAACAATACTAATCACATTTTTACATCTACTCCATTAACATTTAAGTGTAAAACATTTCATTTAACAAAAACTAGTAAAAATATCTATAAAATCCTTCAAAAATAATTAGTTTGGGTATGAAAGTAAGGCTAATAAAAGTGATACCCCAACCTATTTTTGTAGCTCATAATTGGTTACCTTTGGGAAAACAAGAAAAAAAAAGATGTAGTAGCATAGAAAAATGAAGACAAAGTGCAAACAAAATAAATGTAACTAAAATCAAGCATACAAGAAATGAGCTAGGGTTTTGGGAGCAAAAGTTTACCCCCAAATGCTAGTAACTGAATTCACACCCCATAACGGGTAGTTGTAAAGTTGAGAATAGAGACAAAATAGTGAAACCAAGGGTTTTTCCAAATTTTTGACCTGTAAGGATAGGGCATGAATTCACAACAAAGATTTTATCTTATCTATAAATGCAAAAAATGCAATGAAAAGCAAAATATTAATGGTCTAAGAAAACTAATAATGTAAAAAAAATTGATTAGCCTATGGTGGAAGCAAAAGAGCAATGAAATAGTAAATGAAACAACCAAAATGGTAGATCCCTTCTCCTTCCACAAAATATTTCATGAAGGCTCCTCCACTTTCTCCCAAATGAAGTCAATCACAAGAAGCACATAAGCAAAATAGCAATAGAATATTCCAAAAGTAATTAATCCTTGAGAGCATCAAAAGCACTTCAATTATCATGAGGTATGGATAATATTCCTATATGGGATGAAAAAGATATTCCAATCCTTCTATTTATAGGAGGTTTGAAGGTATTCTAGGTAGGAAAACAAAAACACAAACTTGGTTAACATCTAACATCACAAAGAGTCGACGCAAGACTAGGGTTTTTGAGAGGAAAAACCTAAAATTTTCAAATTCATGCCCCATATTGGATGATCACAAATTTGGATAGGATAGGAGAAAAATCCAAACAAAAGGGTAAAAAGAAGCTCAAATTTGCACTTAACAATTTTGAGTGACTTCTTCGAGATCTAAGGAAAAAATGACTCATTTGGATGGGTTAATTTTTAGTTGTATGAGTTAAGTAATATCCATTGAAAAGCCTTTAATAGAACTCTCATAGTAGTGAAGTAGTACGCCTAGTTTCCACGCATATCAAAAGAATTACATAAAAATTCCTCTAGAATAGCATAGCTCCAATGAGGGTGTAATATCCATTTTGTAGTTTGTATTCCCTTATTTGATTTTTACTCAATCCTAGTGGATACCAGCTCTATTGCATGAAGTTAATTCAGTCTTATACCCAGTCATAGTTAGGTGTAGTAATGAGAAGACATGACCCCTATTCTCCTAGATATGTGATGTTTTGTGCTAGTCATTATCATAGTGTTTTACCTTTGACCAGTTTAGACATCCTAATTTTGATGTTGTATCCAAGGATCCAGGTGATCCATGCTACCCTTTTCTCACTAATATCTCCATTCATGATGTAGTCTTTGATGCTCAAATGGAAGGCATTAGCAATAATTTTTTTATTTAAAATCAAGTGTTTGAAATTTTTTAGGCTTTTAATCAGGGTATATACCTATATTTCAACAAAATTGTATCATTCTTCATATTCCTTCAAGTTTTGTTTAAATAACACAATGGGTTGATCACTTCCTCATCCTTTTGTGTAAGGAAAACTATTATACTGGAATCATCTCCATAGGCATCCAAGATGAAATCTCTACTGAAATTAGGGTTAGTCAACATCAGAGCTTCTATAATAGCCTATTTTATTTTCATGAAGGCTTCCTTCCCTTCTTTAGTGAATTACAAACCCTTCTTCAATATCAAGGTGATAGGTTGAATGATGGAGGCAAAATTTGGTATGAATATTTGTATGAATTTTATCTAGCCTAGGAAGGATTGGAGTACTTTGGGTTGTCATGGTAGTGATAGATTGAGGATAGACTTAACACAGTTAGGGTCTATGGCTATGTCATATTTAGATATGACATGCTTGAGAAGCTTTCCTCGAGGTGTCCAAAATATGCACTTCTTTGAGCTCATGCAAACTCCAAACTCTTAGTACCACTCAAACACTTTCTTCGGGTGCATATTATGTTTCTCATTTCTCTTTAAGAACATAATGAGGTCATCTAGATAGACTAGGATAATATTATTTCCATGGTCCTCTAAAATTTTAGTCTGCATTGGACAATTTGAAAGGAATTCATTGATAAGCAAAGGTCCCCCACTTGGTAGTGAAAGTGTTATTGTGTTGATCTTTGTCCTTGACTCAAACTGGATTGTACTCAAAAAAATTATCAAAAAGTGTGAATCTTTATGACTCTTCTATCATTTATAGGATTCAATCCATAGAAGTCAACATGTAGTGGTCTTTTAATAACATGTATTTGAGGTCTCTAAAATCAATGCATAATCTTATTTCTCTATTATTTTTTACTAGAACCAGATTAGATACCCAAGTGATATGTTTAAGTGGATATATGATCTTTGCTTCTATAATCTTTGAAAGTTTTAATCTCATGAGACGCTTAGTTTTAGATTTCATCAACCTTTGATTTTGTCTGACTAACTTAGCATCTAAGTCTAGATCTATGGTGTGTTGTATAATATCTTTATCATACCCCATAAAATCCTCATAACTCAAAGCCAACACTCTGGTGCATTTTTAGCACAAGTTAATGAGACTCTTCCTTTATTCCTATGTAGCATTTTTTCCTATCTATAGAACTTTTCTAGTTGTGACTTCTATCCCTAGTAATAGTTTATATCCACTATAATCCCTTTTTTACCTTCGAAATGGTCATCCAAGTTGAAGAGATACTAGAGAGTCACTAGCACTTTGGGCCACTTATTGATTTTTAGTTGAATGATTTTGTACTCGTAGGCTATTTTTAGAGCTAATTTTTGTATGAACTTAGCTTCCTATTGAATTAACTAGACAATGTGTTCATTACTATCAAATACTTGCCAATATGTATCACTATCTAGGATAGTAAGTCTAATGATGACTTTGATATGCCAATGGTTGCTTCATAAATATTCCACTAGATCATACTAGGTCCCAATAATCATGATGTGGTTGGCCTTCATATTTTGGTCCTAGGGAATCATCAATAGGTTGACCAATTCAAATGCTTCTAACAGGTCCTAGACCTATTTTTTATATAACTTTATTAGTTTATTCTTTCCTAGGCATAAGGATTTGACTTGCTTAATAACAAGATCAATATCTTCATATATTTGTAGTACCTTGATTCCTCTCTTGGTTACCATTTGGATATCATGGATCAATACTTTATACTCTACTATATCGTTCAATAAATTGAATTAGAGTTAGTAATTTTGTAGCATTTTACCTCCTTTTGATGACACTAAGTAGGTGCTAACTCTTGATTTAGTCATTTGCCTAGCCCCATTGAATTAGAGTTTCTAGAGTCTACTTATGTCCTCTGAGGTTTTGGTCACCTTAGGTAGGAATGGCTTCTCCTCCTATATTAGGGAAGTCCTCAAAACTATTGATTCCATCATCACATAAGGGTCTAATTCCCATGTTTTAGTGGCCCATTGTCCATCTAATCATATAGTGCTAGGGTGTAGACTTCATCTATCAATAATTCAGGCTCTTACCACTCTTTTTTGTTAAGAAAGTTTGTTCTACCTCTATTTCTATAATAGGGATATGTTACACATGGTTTATGTGGAATTTTTATCAAGTATAATTACTTTGGTTCCATAGTGATTACTTAGAAACATATGCATTTATTCCAAGGATAAATAGACTTCAATATTGACTATGAATTCATGAGAGAGGCAAATGCGAAAATAAGTTAGTAGTTTAATCACCACTATATATTGCATGATAGTCATGGTTAGATAGGCATGGAGCATGAATTAAAGGTAATTTATAATATCAAGGATAAGCATTGGGGTCCCATCCAACTAAACAACTCCTTGACTAACTAGTTCATAGGAGAACCCCATTACATCGGCCCATGTGGTTGGGCATGATTGAAGTGATCGGCCTAAAATCCATAAGGAATTTATGGATTAGCTTTTCCTTGCATATGATTGTTAGGTAAAATGGTAGAGGATTTGGTCTACTAGGACCTATATTAGTATTTATAGGAATATTGGTGTTTTCTCTTTACAGTGATCTATTTTTCTAATGCCTCTTTCAACTACTTTGTCTATGTTGGTAGGGTGATAAAATCCTAGAGTGGCATAGGTATAGTGTATTTATTTTGGTGCTTTACCACATTGAAATATTCTAATGGTTTAGATCTTGGTGCACCTCCTAGATCCATTAGGACCTTGATATCTCAACAATAGGATAGGGTGCTCTAATCAATTTTGGTACTAGCCTCCTTAGTTCTACCAGGTTGGCCTTTTTGAGCTACCTAGATTTGAAGTCACTAACTCCTAATGGAGTTCTTGTAGTTGCCTGATTTGCTTCATAGACCTCCATTATATCCCTCCTCTTTTGTTTGGTGAGGACACTATTTTGTACTTGAGGTCAATATCTTATAGGTCATTTGTCCTTCTAATGGTGATATAAACTTTACCTTTGTCCCATGTTATCAATGTCTATTCTGGTAGCTTGAATTTTTTTCTTGGGATGACTTTTAGGGGAAACTTTGAGTGGTTAGTCTTGATGGTTTTATAGTTGGCATTGGGTATGTGTCCTAGGTCATAGAAAATGTAACTTGTTGAAGTTTCTTATGACCATAAAAGTAGAGATTAGGGTAAGGATATTGTAAGATATATGGGTCTTCTATGTAATTATTTGAACTGGAACTACATCTATTATGAGATTCAAGAGGATCTATTGCATAGGGATTGGTATGAGCACTATCTAACTTCTAAGGACTTGGGTCTAACTAGCTTCTCTATTTTGTTGGGCGTATATCTATGAAAGTCATTTAGAAGAGGTTAGTATCCTTAGTTACCCAATTGGAAGGAAGGCTTGGGATATTTTTGGTAACTAAACCTTTGGATTTTTTGTTGTCATTTGAGGATTGTTATTTCATTGGTCAAGGTCTTCACATTATTTTTTAAACTATAATTTTTTTAGGATTGAGATGTCATGGGGGGATGACTTATGAAATGGAGGTTTGTTAGAGTATATTACATCATTTGGGTCATGTAAATGTACCAACTTTGGTACATATCTAAAGTAGGAGTTTACTTCAGAGTAAAGTTAGTTACTTGTTTCAAGTATTATAATAAATGCACAAGTGTCAATGTGCAAGTTGTAAATGTGCATGCAGTCCACATGTACATGAGTCCTGGGTAGAGTAAAGACCAAGCAATCTATATTTCTTATCAAGGTCTCATAGGTGTAGAGATAGAGAGAGTGATATAGTAAATATACAGTATGTAGTATATAGTGTGTGTGTGTGGTATGGTATAATGTAGTTCTTTCATATACTTGCATGGAGTGTTCATGTCCTCCATAATATAGCATTGCATTGTTTTTTTCATTCAATTAATGGTATATTTTTGAGTTATTTTTAGATGTTCATTTCTTTATTTTTCTACATATTATTGTGCCATTAGTTTTATAGCTATCTCAGATTATTTATCCTACATCTTATGGTTGTACTACCTCCCATAAAAAGCTAACAGTGGTATCAAAGCACATGGTAGATCAGATCTAAAATAGGGAGAGCCACGAGTGAGACTGAGAGAAATCTAGAAATCTCATTTACTAAATTTTTGAGATTACATTTGGCTAGAGTCTTTCCATAGGGTTATAAGAAAACTCGTGAAGACTAGGAATCAACGTTCATGTTAGGATCCTATCCTAACACCATTTTGTAATTCTCATTTACTTATGTAATGACCCACTTCCAACGTGGGGGATCTCATTATGATATTATTTTGTAATACTTTGTAATGTATGTGGCAAGTAGAATTCCTAGCCAAGTGGTGCCATCTCATGTAACCATTTTTATCAAGATTGTAACCGATGGTAGGTAGTATGTTCTAGCTCGAGTGGCATTTTACATGTAAGCAAAATCTTGAGCCTTTATGTAGTGTTGCATGAAGTTTTTATTTAAAATATATGAAGCCATGTACAAATTCATATTTTTTTAAGTTAATGAAATATTGAAGAAGTTTGCCCCCTCGAAGAGGCCTGCAATTCTATGTTATTTTGAGATTGTTCCATTTTTGCATATGATTTCTACATAGTGTTATTAAGTTATTTGATGTATTTGAGTTATTTTTCAGTATTTTGTGTGAGTGTGCTTATTTCTAATAGTGAGATCCTAACAAGTGGTATCAGAGCACTTTCTAGGACCGAGTTCTTGTTGCAACTAAGATGATTTTTTCCAGCCATTCCACCTATTAGGTATAAATTTTTGTGTTTTTTCATTTTTTTTTTTCCTTTATAAAAATCCAAAAAAATATAGTCCTTTTTTTGACCAAAAATCCAGAAAACACAAAAAATATATATACAATCTCTATTTTAGTAGTTGTGTAGGTTAGAAAACCTATGTCGGGGGTTTTAAAATATCATGAAGGATTTGTCATTATTTTCTAAGCTAGATAACCCATAAAGCATCTAGTGAAGTGAGGGGCGATCAGGCTCCAATACCTAGGCCTTAGACAACACTCACGCACAGACTTGAGCTCCCATGCATATTTGGGTGTATCGGGAGACAATCTAGAATTAAAAAAAAAATTATCCATTAGGAAGCTTTTCGGCCTTGTATTATCCATAGTCCATGGGATACAACATCCCGGACAATCACCCTCCCATACTGTCAAAGAGGCAGATAGTGTGCTCAAGGGTATGTGTGGAATCCTCCTTGGGTAGTGGCCTGAAATATTGGTCTAAGCACTATTGTTCGTCATTGCGGTATAACATAGGGCCTATGGGTATTACATACTCCCTTACTTAGCATACCCTGGTTCTACAAAACATAACTTCCACCTACAAATCAACACCATCCTTATTCTGCTAACCTGCATTCACAACCTCAAAAGTGAGCATATGGAGAAGGCATTCCTTATCACAAAAAATAAACTCGCATGCACCAACAGTCAGGATATATTTTGCAAGTGTTTGCAACAGCCTATGGTCAAAAACAAAATAGTCAGAACAGTGATAGAAATAGTCAGGTCTGTAACAGAGATAGTTAGGTCGATAGTAACAACCTTTTGTAATAGTCCAAAATTATAGACTTCTAGTGTCAGAAATAGTATTGTCAATGTTAGAGAATCCCCAAGGTCAGTGACAAGAACTATGTCAATAACTACAATACAAGTGACAAAAGAAGGAATAGAATAATGATAGGGTGGTCAAGATGCAGACTACAAGTCAGATATAGTTGATCCCAGACCCCAACTTTTGAACTGTAACTCCAAATCAGAAACTGACAACACCAGTAGCACAATAGAAAAAATAGCATTGAAATTCTATTAAAATAGGGATATCTCTTCACACAGAGCTCAGTTTGACTCAAAAATTTAGTAGATAATTCCACACTCTATTCCAGACAAAAGTGTCCTTGGCAGACCCTGGTCAAATTTTGCACTGATTTTCCAAAAATAGCAATTTTTTATTTTTTTTGCTAAGGCCATAACTTTTCAACGGTCAATCAAATTGATCCAAATTTTTGGGAATAGAAGCTACTTTTTATTCTACACCAAATGCAATCAAGGACTCACTGGTGAAATTTTAAGTCCAAGTGGAGGAAATTACCTTGACATCTACTTGCAACCAACTAGAGATCACAAAAAGTCAAGAAATTCAGTATATTTCCTCATTGAGCGCTCAGATCAAACATCAACCGAAGTGGATCCTATTCTAAAATCAGTGTTGCAATATATTTACCAAATTAAATTTTGGACCCTTACTAAAAATAGTAACTCCTAAAATCCCACATCTATTTTTAGTAACTGAGTAAAAGAGGGCTCACAATGGCAAGCAACACCCGTGGACAAAAGGAGCTAGAAATTGCCACAATATTGGCCAATATGCAAAAAGCCCTTGACTGCTTGACCACTACAAACCACACCATAAGATAATAGATTCAAGAGCTCTGAATGGATCAGGATGCCACTAGAATCTGCTTAGAAAAACAAGTTACAACAGTGGAGACACAATTGCAAGGTACTCTCACATTTGAACACCAAGTTGAAGACTCTGAACGAGGTCGAAGAAGGGAAATAGAAGACCGAAGAAGGGGAAGTGAAGACACTCTCTATGACCATGATCCAACCTTCAAAATTCCTAAATTAGATTTTCCTAAGTTCAGTGGAAAGGAATTTGATGGGTGGTTATGTCAGGTTGATCAATTCTTTAGACTCCAAAATGTCCCCATATATCATCGGGTTCAGATGGCTTCCTTCAACTTAGAATTTGAAGCCTTACATTGGTTCCAATGGCTACGAGCTACTACCCCTGATCTATATTGGGAGGACTTTGAGTCCCAACTACTCACCCGATTTGGCCCTAATGACTATGAAGACTTTACAGGAGCATTCACAAAGTTGAAACAAACTACCACATTTCATGATTACCAGACACAATTTGAGAAATTGGCAAATAAAACAAGGGGCTTGAATGAGGGATTTTTATGAGTTGTTTTGTTAGTGGGTTGAAATATGATCTCCAGGCTGAAGTCAAGATGTTTAAACCACAAACCATGATGCAGGCTATCAATTTAGCCCGATTGGCTGAATCTAAACTCTCAACTCAACAACGGACACCATGATTTTCTCAAGCTCGACCTTCCTTTCCTCCCCAGTTCCAAAATAATACTGATAATAAACCTCCTACTCCTAAGCGACTGACTATAGCTTAGATGGATGTGCATCACACCCAAGGGCTATGTTATAATTGTGATGAAAAATTTGTGAAGGGGCATAGATGTGCAAATAAGATATTGTTCTTAATAGATGCAGAGGAACCCGATAGCAATGACCAAAGTGATGAGGAGAGTGACATAACTGAAGTACCAACTCAATAGGAAAAGGAAATCCAAGACCCTAAAGCAAAAAATTTTATCCATTCTCTTATCGGGGTTACTACTCCACAAACCATAAGAGTTGTGGGTTTTTCAAAGGCGAATGCCTTACTATTCTTATTGATTCAGGCAATACACATAACTTTATTGATCCTCGAGTTGTTAAGCAGGCCAATTGCTATATACACATATGCAATTCCTTTGAAGTCATGGTGGCAAATTGAGGTACTTTACCTTATAAAGGTAAATGTCACAATGTTAAAATAAATATGGGGGATTATTAACTCAAACAATACATGTTTACCCTCCAATTGGGAGGATGTGACATTGTGTTGGGATCCCAATGGTTGAGCACCTTGGGCACTATCAAATGGAACTTTATAGAACTATGGATGCAATTTTCACAACATGGACAAACACACACCCTTTGTGGTGCCAAAATAGGCCCTTCCCAAATTGTCAATTCTAACCGAATGGAGAAATTGTTGAAAAATTCTTCCTACGGGGTCATTGCACAAATATTTTCAATTCAATAAATAATTTCCATAGTGGATGAAATTCCAGTAGATTTACTACTTGTTCTAACCAAGCATGATGGCATTTTTTCAAAACCTACTACCCTACCACCTCCTCGCTCACAGGACCATGATATTCGACTACTACCAAGTAATGCACCACCCAACATCATACCGTATCGGTATCCTCATGCTCTCAAGTCTGAAATCGAGTAGATGGTACAGTAATTTCTCAAATTTTGTGTCATTCGATCGAGTACCAGCCCTTACTCTTCTCTAGTTTTACTAGTTTCCAATAAGGATGTCTCATGGTGATTGTGTATATACTACCATGAGCTCAATAAAATTACCATAAAGGATAAATTTCCCATTCCAATAGTGGATGAATTGTTGGATGAATTACGTGGAGATATGTACTTCTCCAAGTTAGACCTTCATTCTAGCTATCATCAAATCAGGCTCAAGGATGAGGATATCCCCAAAACTGCATTTTGTACTCATGAATATCACTATGAGTTCTTGGTAATGCCATTTGGTTTGATAAATGCTCCTTCCACATTTCAAATCATGATGAACAACATATGTCGCCCTCTCCTACGAAAGTTTATCTTGGTTTTCTTTGATGATATCTTGGTCTATAGCTACTCGTGGGAAGAACACCTTATCCATGTGGATCATACATTACAACTATTGGCACAACATCAACTTTTTTCTAAGCAATCCAAGTATTCATTTATTCTAAATGAAGTGGAGTATCTAGGAAAAATTATCTCCAAATATGGCATCAAGGTCGACCCTAATAAGATTCAGGTAGTTCAACACTAGCCAAAACCTTACACTCTCAAGGGGATTCGGGGATTCTTAGGGCTTACAGGTTACTACTACAAATTTATTCATAATGATGGTGAAATAGAATCCCCACTCACATCCATGTTAAATAAGGACTCTTTTACTTGGATGGGGCCTGCTTACCAAGCCTTCCTCGAATTAAAGCATGCTATGACCACAACTCCAGTTTTAGCCATGCCAAATTTTTCCAAGCATTTTGTCATTAAAAATGATGCTTTCAATCATGGAATCGGGACCATGTTGATGCAGGAAGGGATACCCTTGGCTTTCACTAGTAAGGCACTCTCTGATCGTAACTTGGGAAAATCCACATATGCCAAGGAGATGTTGGCCATATTACATGTTGTAACTCATTGGGCACCATTTCTCCATTATAACAGACCATCATAGTCTCAAATACTTCTTGGAACAATGGTTTACTACCCCAGAACAACAAAAATAGGTTTATAAACTCATGGGATATGATTATTATATCACCTATGAAAAGGGCAAAGAGAATCTTGTGACTGATGCTCTCTCTCACAAATTTTAGGCCTTTAGTATGTTATGTGCCATTTCCTCACCTATTTATCAATGGATAGATTCCTTATGACAAGAGGTACTTCAGGATGCAGACTTGAAAGATTTTGTGGCATCGCTCTGTGATGATTCTATTTCATTCCTAGCCTACAATTGGGATGGTCATGACCTGCATTATCACCAATGCCTGGTTCTTCTTTGTACATCCCCACTCCATGAGATTTTCATGAAGGAACTACATACTGCTCCCTTTGTAGGCCATTCAAGATTTCTTAAAATATATGAATGCCTCAAGTGCACATTCTTTTGGAAAGGTATGAAATAGGATGTCCATAATTTTTTAGCAGCTTGTGATACCTATAAATGGATGAAAGGTGAAACGGTACATTCTCTAGGTACTCTTCAACCCTTACCTATTTCAGATCAGGTTTGGACCAATATTTCCATGGATTTTATAGAAGGGTTACCTAAATCTAGTAGTAATTTTGTTATTCTTGTGGTGGTGGATCACCTTTCGAAGTATGCTCATTTTTGTTCCCTTGGCCATCCTTACATAGCCTCCACCATTGCCCAAATATTTTTGGATTCTATTTTTTACCTTCATGGTATGCCCACCTCCATTATATTCAATCGAGATCCAACCTTCACTAGTCATTTTTGGCAAGAATTGTTTAATTTGTAGGGAAATAAGCTCAAAATGAGTTCAGCCTATCATCCACAAACGAATGGTCAAACTAAGATTGTCAACAAATTTTTGGAGACCTATCTTCATTGGTTTGCATCAGATCATCCTACTCAATGGGTGAAGTGGTTTCCTTTGGCTGAATTGTGGTACAATGCTTCATATCATACCACAACCAAACTCATCCCTTTTGAGGCCATTTATGGGTTCCCTCCACTCATGCCTTCTTCATACATCCTCGGTAGCTCCAAGGTCTAGGTAGTCGATACTACTCTCATTCAACATATTGATGTTCTCTACCAGCTGAAGCAGAATTTGGACATAGCCCAGAATCAGATGTGACAATAGGCTGACCAACATCGTTTTGAATGTAGCTTTGATATGGGTTACATGGTCTTCCTTCGCTTGTAGTTGTACAAAAAATCATCTCTACAAATCTGTCAGTGCCAAAAACTTGCTACAAAATACTATAGACCCTACCAAGTTCTTCAATGGATTGGTTCCACTACTTACAAATTGGCTCTTCTTCCCACCTCCAAGCTCCATACTATTTTCCATGTTTCCTCTCTCAAAAAATTTGTGGGTACACAATGTACAGGTTCAGTCAGCATTACCAGAATTAGATGAATAAGGGTCCATATTACTCGAACCTAAATAATTATTGGATCGTCGAACTAGCACTCTTCGCAACCGTATCATCACAGAAGTTCTTATTAAATGGTGCAGGATCTAGCCAAAAGATGCTACATGGGAGTCTCTCCATCAGCTCCAGCACCAGTTCCCTCATTTTCATCTTTGAGGATAAAGCTTTTTTAAGGGGAAGGACATGTTAGGATCCTATCCTAACACCCTTTTGTAATTCTCATTTACTTATGTAATGACCCACTTCCAACGTGGAGGATCTCATTATGATATTATTTTGTAACACTTTGTAATGTATGTGGAAAGTAGAATTCCTAGCCAAGTGGCACCATCTCATGTAACCGTTTTTATCAAGAATGTAACCGATTGTAGGTAGGAGATTCTAGATTTAGTAGTATTTTGCATGTAAGCCAACTCTTGAGCCTTTAGGTAGGGTTGCATGAATTTTTTCTTTAAAATATATGAAGCCATGTATGAATTCATCTTTTTGCAAGCTAATGAAATATTGAAGGAGGTTTCCCCCTCGAAGAGGCCTACGATTCTATGTTATTGTGATATTGTTCCATTTTTGCATTTAATTTTTGCATAGTTTTATTGAGTTATTTGATGTATTTGAGTTATTTTTCAATATTTTGTGTGAGTGTGCTTATTTTTAATAGTGAGATCCTAACAGTTCATTCCACTAGATTGACAAATCAACTAGTGAAGATTCATCATCTCTAGATTTACAGTTTCCACCATTTTATTTTCTAACATCTTGTTGCAAAAAAAGGAGATTCAAAAATTTAGGAAGCTTCCTACATGGAGCTAGGAAGAGTATCTTCATAAGAATCATTCTAGAACTTGCAACAAAAAATAGAAAACTGGATATTTTAGAGACCTGAGGAGAGGTCTCATTACTAGAGGTTGCAGACCTGCAATAGTACAAAATAAGAAAAGGTTATAGTAGCCTTACTATTGATTCAAGAGACTCCAAAGAAGAGTCAAGAAGAAAATTGAAGGTTGGTGATCTCCATTAAAGACAACAGATAGTATATTGAAGAAATCAACCAAAAGAATATTAAGAGAACCTTAGAAGTTCAAGTTACAAAACTTCCATTTTTGGAAGATTAGAGGTTGGTGATCTCCATTAAAAGACTACAAATTGCATAAGTAAAGAAGGACCAGCAAAGGTCCTATTCTAAATTCTAGCAATAGCAGTTTATAGAGATCTAAGAATAAGATCTCATTACCAACACTTCCTTAGTAGAAGGTTGAAGGAAAGGTTTCATTTGGAAGACCAGAAAAGTTGTGAGATTGAAGACCTTGGTGAGGTCTGAAGGAGAAACAAGGAGAAGGCTTGGAGAGCCTTACTTTTATAATTTCAAGAAAACCATTAAAGGATTTCCTAGGAGAACTCATTGGAGAAATATACCAACAAGGAACAACAAGGAAGAGTTACTAATAGAGCAAAATTTAGGATAATTGTCACCATCTGACAAATAGCCCAAAAGGATAAGAATTTGGAAAGGAGTGCCAAATCCTGAAGGAGAATACTGAAGACCTCAAGATATTTAGATTCTTGAAGATACCAGGATTGAAGTTAAAATTTGACAAGGAGGAGCCTAACATTCCTACAAAACCTAAAAGATTTGAAGATTACCTTTGGAAGCTAGAAGGCTCATCTAGAGCTAGGGTTTTGTTGAATCTACAACAAAATATTGAAAGGGTCCTTGAAGGAAAACTCAACTATGATTTGGGGGAATTCCTTACCAAATTTATGAGTTTCAAGAATAGCATTTTAGTGCAAAAATTTATTACAAAAGAGCAATAATTAAGACAACGTTACTAGTTGGAAAACTTTAGGAGTTACAGATTTCATCCTAAAAGCTAATAGAAGTCACCTGCTATAGATCAAATTAAATCAATATAGAGAAGTTACTAAGCTATGAATTAGTGTGTTAAGGAGCTATTTAGGACAACCATGAATAGTTGCAGGTTTTTTCATTTTTTCCAAAAAATTGAGAGAATCCAAAAAGATTTTTTATGGACTAGATCAGAGGAAAAAAAAAAAAGGATACAGCTTGTAGGATGGACCAAAGTGTGAAGACCCAGGGAAAATGGGGGCTTAGGTCTGAGAAGAATTGCTCTTATGAATTTAGTTTTACTAGCTAAGCAGACATGACACCTCATTTCTGGTGAAGAAAATGAATGGACAGCTATCATCAAACAAAAGTATCTTTAAAATATGGAATTTCTAAGTGACTCAGTTCCGATCAGAGGTTCTACTTTTTGGAAAGCAATTCTCAATTGTAAGGAAATCATCAAAAAAGGTTTAATATGGGTTTTAGGCAATGGTGAGAGGATAAATTGTTGGAATGATAGGTGGGCTAAGGATGAACCACTGACACAATATCCTAACTTAGCCCGAATCAGATATATCATGGAAGAACTCATTGGCAAAAAAGTATCCAATTATATGGTTGAGGACAGAGGTAGAATGAAGTGGAAATAAATAAGGATTCAGGGATTTCAAGCGAAATCAAATGATCTTTGTAATATTCTCGGGCAACAGTTTATCCCCATGAGACCCAAGGAAGATCAAATGACTTGGCCTCCTATAAAAAATGGGCAATTCACTGTTAAATTGGCTTACAAGCTTCTACTTGATGACGAGGATTTTTTCCTCCAAAAGGACTTAATTTGGATAAAAAATTTAATTCCAAACACTGTAGTCTTTTCATGGCTAGTTATCCAAGGAAGAATTCTAACCATTGATAATATGATGCATAAAGGTATTTGTATTACTAATCGTTGTTATCTGTGCAGGGCTAATTGGGAGACCATTTATCACATTTTCCTTGAGTGCCCTTTTTCCTTGACTGTCTTAAGTGGGTTTTTCTAGGCTTTCAATATTTCTTAGGTTAAACCAGCCATTGTACTTGATTTGTTTGTCCAATGGCCTTACCCCTTTTCAATCCAAAGACTTAAATACATGTGGAAAATTTGTCTCAATCACTATATTTGGCAGGTGTGGTTAGAAAGGAACCATAGAGTCTTTAATGAGTCTATCCATGATCATCAAACTATCATTGCTAGGATCCTATCCTTTGCCAACAAGAATGTGAATCTTATCCCTTTTGATAGTTGTAAACCTTGTCTATAGGAGACCACGATTGCTCAATATTTAAGCATAACCTTGTTAGATGAGTTTGTGTCTAGGGTAGTCAATTCTAGAGCCAATGTAAAGTGGTCCCCACCTCCTATGGGTTGGTTTAATCTTAATTTTGATGGAGCAGCTAGGGACAATTCTGGAAGAGCAGGCGCTGGTGGCATTGTGCGAGATCATAATGGGAATATGATGCTTGCATTTTCTAAATATTTGGAAACAAGGACGAACAACGAAGCTAAAGTTAGAGCTATGTGGAGAGGCCTTCAAATGACTCAAGACTTAGAAGGCAATTTGATCATAGAAGGAGACTCTATGCATGTTATAAATCTCCTCAATAATTGGAAAACACCTCCTTAGAGGATTAAAATAATTTTTGAAGAGGCTAGGATCCTTTTCCAGGGAAGACAAGACATAAAAGCCCAACATGTATTTCGAAAAGCTAACAAATTTGCTGATAAGCTAGCCAATAGTGTTGATGGTGATAGACTTTTCAAATGGGAACACAGTGTCTTGAGTGAATTAGAGGAGATTATTCAACAAGAATGCCAAGAATGATTGTCGAATTTACCAATAGGGAAGGCATTGTAAGTTCGAAGGCTATGAGTATTCTCGTCTCTTTTTTGAAATGGACTCACAATAAAAATTATCCGAGTTGTCAGTCTTGGTGGATGTTGTTTGGAAATACCACAAAGACTAATGGGGATAGTCACATGTCATATAACATGGCTCCTAGTCATCTTAGTAATTTGAGGTTGGTTGATAATCATAGTGTAGGAAAGAAACGATAATATAAGACTTCGAACCAGAGCCACATGGACCACCAGATAGCCATCGCCATAAATCTAGCCAACAGGTTCACTTCTCCAAGGTTGATTTGCCAAGATAGGATGTGGTCCCATGTCATATATGGAAGAAATCAATTACCAAAGAATTATTAAGAGTAACTGTCAATATAGAGCTTGTGGGAGTTTTTTTCAGTACTCTGCTATGTGTGTCTGCAGCTTTTTGTTTCTCCACTATTTCAAGGAAGGGATCTGTGTTTGTTTCTTTTTTTGTAATTATGATGTAGGTGTGTTTTCTCAGGGTATACCCAAAATGTTGTATATGAAGTTTCTTTTTGATAACAGGCTATGTGCCTTATGGGATGTAATGGCTTTGGCAGCATGTAGATTTTACATATATAGGATCCTTAGTAAGGACATTTTCATTAAAAACCCTGGGCTAATTTTTGTAAAAGGTTTTGGGTCAACCTGTAAAACCCGGTATTGATGCTATAGTATCTTATCTACCAAAAAAAAAGCAGCAATAAGGTAAATCTAATTACCTAGAAATCCTTCATCTACAGTGATCATTAAGATAAGCAACTTGGGTACAAATAGGTTCATTAGTTGAAATTTAATTTGTGTTATTATCCAATTTAATTAAGCACCATATTAATTCTTTAGAAGTTGCAAAAAGATAAGGATGCATTATTGTATTCAAAAGGAGTGTATAAGGAAGTTTATTTTAGAGTTATTATCTACACATTAAATAGAATTTGAATATCTTTTGACAAAAATAAAATATCATTTTCCTATTATCTAGTTATAGCAAAAGAAGACTACATTAAGAGATTATAGTTCTCTACAAGGAGCAATTACTAAGTGCTTATTTTAAGGAGTAATAAGGTGATATTAATATTGCACTAGTTTTTATTTAGATGCACTAAGTACTTTTAGATTGCAGTAAAAAATAGTGCATATTTCAAGTTACTTTGAAGGTTTCATTTATAGGATTTATAAGGGAGATTATCATTGTACTATATTTATTATTCAAAGGTCACTAAATTATTTTAATTAAAGTGAATATTAGTGTAGAATTAAAACTTCTAATAGCATATTAGAGATATTATTAAAATCTTGGATTCATTAGTGTTAAGATTATCCAAGTTAGATATTAGTGTTGTCCAAGCAAAAGGACAACAATACATTACAGCTTGAATTTTAGAGCAAAAATTTGTCATATCCAAGTATCTAGGAGAGCTTCAGTAGGAGACATTTTACTTGAGTTCAAAATATAGATTTGATTCTAATATATTGCAGAAATTCTACATTACAATAGCACTAGATTTTATCCTTCAAATACAGCATTAACAGGACAAAATAAAAATGTTTCAAAAGACACTATTACAAATAGCAAAGGTGCAATATCGGTGCAATATCCAAGCGGTCGTATCATAGACAGGTTGAAGAGCCAATGAAAGGCTCACAAAGCTGAGTTTCAAGTGTCTAAATGCACCATTTTTAGCACCTTATCTATCACATACTAGATCATCCACCTATAGCAAAAATACCTACATAAGAGAGCCACCAAAGCATAGGAAGATATTATAAATCCTTAATGAAGAAAAAATTGCTTTCATTAAGGAGTTATAAGGAGTATAATATAAGGTTGAAACTATTTTATTATTTACTTTGGAAATAATAGCAAAACCAATGATACATTTTAAAGTAACTTTTAAGTAAGTTTATATACTTAAATAGTTTAATATTTGCAATAAAGTACCATAGGAGATATAAGGGTTTCTACTAGGAAAATTAAAACTCTATTATTGCAAATATTATTATTTTCTAATATTCCAAATTAATGAGTTATAAGGTATATGACATCAAAATAGTTAATTGGAATTTAGAAATATTAAACTATTGGACATTGAGGGTTATAAAAGGAAGTTTTTCATTTACTTAAAATATTTGGAATTATATACTTACACTTGATTCATACTAAAGGGACAAAATAAATCCAACCATAGAGAACTTCAAATTAAGTGCATATTTTATTAGGAGAGATAAGGTGAAATAGAAGTTGATTATTGTTATTTACAAAACATTAAAAAATCAACCCAAAAAGTGAACTATTATTTACTAAGCACTTTCTTAAGCTTATAACTTACTTTAATCACTAGGGAGACATAAGGAATTCTACAAAACCTAAGTCTAGAAAGGTTTTAACAAATTGGATCATATACTCAATTTACTTGAGAAAGATATAGTATTCTACAAATTCTTAATCTAAAAATTGAGGCAAAAAGAACACTACATGTCAAAATTTCATATCTTGTAGTTTGATCATAAACTTAATCTACTAGGGAGTCTTAAGGTAGACTACTATAAAAGGTCTCTATCAAAATAGATTCATACACTATAGAGACATAAGGTAGATATAAAATATTAAAAGAACCCTATCATACATTGCAATGGATAAAGTTGCTAGAGACACATTTCATCATAATACACACCACAAAAAGACTCAAGAACAAAATCCATCTAATATACCATATCATATATGCAAAATCACTTCAAATTATTTCATAGGTCAAAATGAAAAGGACATCTAGTATATTTATTTAGGGGTAAGTCACCATATGACAAGAAATCTAAATTGTTTTGATTGTCTTAAAGTCACTAATAGCTACAAGTTGAAAATTGCAGATGACAGTAACTATCATATACATGGATATGGGTGTGTATCACCTACCAAATTGTTTTCAAATTTTTTGCTACATAATGTAATGTATGTTCTCAGATTAAAATATAATCTCATTTTAGTATCCAAGTTAGTAGAAAATAAAAGGGTGGTTGACTTCAGATACATAAATGGAGCTAATATGTGTCTTATTATACATCAAAATGAGATTGAAGCTATTGGATCAATCCATAGAAATATATATGCTTTGGATTCTATCAAAACTTCACAAGATATTGTTATGTTTCAAAACAATACTAATGCAGTTTTTGAGGAACAAATTGAAGAGAATGAAGAACCTATATATCATAAAAATAGAAGAAGAAATGGAAGGTTCAAAATTAAAAGGATGAGGGGACAACTACACTATGCTTTACTTGGCCATCTTCTATCTATAAAATAAGAAGAACCTAAACAAGATGAAGATACTCATTCAAATTCAAACAAAGAAGACAATGAAGGAACCTGGAGAAAAGAGCTCAAATTTTAGGACTAATACAAATATCCATATTGAATACTAAAGCCTTAAATACCAAAATAATGTAATACAGGGGGGTGTTAGAGTATATTACATCATTTGGGTCATGTAAATATACTACCTTTGGTACATATCTAGATTAGGATTTTACTTCAGAGTAAATTTAGTTAGTTACTTCAGGTATTATAATAAATACACAAGTGTCAATGTGCAAGTTGTAAATGTGCATGTATTCCACATGTACATGAGTCCTAGGTAGAGTAAAGGCCAAGCAATCTATCCTTATATATAAATACCTAAAGGTGTAGAGAGTGTGTGTGATATAGTAAATATACATTGTGTAGTAGATAGTTTGTGTATGTAGTATGGTATAATATAGTTCTTTCATATACTTGCATGGAGTGTTCATGTCCTTCATTACATAGCATTGTACTATTTTTGTCATTCTCATTAATGGCATATTTTTGAGTTATTTATAGATGTTTATTTATTTATTTTCCTGCATATTATTGTGCCATTAGTTTTATAGTTATCTCATATTAGTTATCCTACATCTTATGGTTGTACTACCTCCCAAAAAAAGCTAACAAGGTTTGCTTGTAATAGAACCTAGTTGAAAATTAGGTTTTGCTAGAAATAGGTTGCATGAATGGAGGTGTCTAATAATACCATTGGATGTTAATAAATAAATACATGGGGACTTGGGAGCTAGTATTCCAATCTATATGATCTGTTTGATCTAGATGGTAATTTCGTTGGATTTTGGTAGAGTATTCCCTCCTCTTGGATTTATCATCATAGCTATATCTTAATCAAAATACTTGAGATAGTAGATAAAGGACATACTTTGTGGGTTCCATATCTCTTTAAGAATTCTATGCTATATCCTGTAAAATCTAGCATTAAAATTGTCCATGGCCTCCATAGAAACCCTTTTGATAGTTGATAGTTTATTTAAGAGGGATACCCCATCTACCTTTTATTTGAATATATTTGTAAATAAACTAGAAATTTGGTCCAATTGGATATGGAATGTGGGATGAGTTATATGTACCATACTTATACCTTTCCTTTGAAATAAGATACAAATAGTCTTAGTACCACATTTTTTTTATTTATGGTGTACAATGCACGTAGACTAATCATATTTTGGAGGTGCTCTATATGGGTTATTATGTCTTCTCTAGAAAATTATGGTAAGAATTTAATTTTTGACAGTGGTATCTCATCCCATGTAGTAGGTTGGGTTGGCAACTATAGTGTGCCTCTTGTGTTCCATGTTGGTAGCCTTATTTGTTGTTGGTTCCATCCTGCAACCATTTTTTGTTGACCTATCCTTCTATGACCATGGTTAAGTGGTGGAAATAGAAACTATAGGTTTTATCTTGTATTGGACCTTTTGATAGACCTAGATTTCATAAATTACTGGGTTCACCTTTAAAATAATAGATTCACCATACAATGAGTCCTTCGACTAGTGGAGTCACTAGGTTAACTTTGAATATGCTTCAATAAGTAGATAATTGATACTTTTACTAAGGTCTTAGTTGAATTTTATGTGGTTTATCCACCAAGTGTGCTAATTTAACTATTGGGAACTATATTGTGTCCAATTCATGCTCTAACATAATGACCACCCATTTCGGTTGTAGGGTGCATCTAGTGCCCGTGCCTCACATGGAGCGTATAGTTTGGGAAACCTAAGGAGCATGGGATGTATCTCCAAGGATAACTTATGATTTTTTACCAGGGTTGGCTCATTTTTTGGGTGTGATCTTGGTTCCCCTCTTTATAATATAGACTATTCTACCATGTATTGTATAGGAAAGGGATGAGAGAAAGCAATAAAGAAAAATAATTAAACTAACTAGCCTATACTAAGGGTGGTAATGCACCAAGAAATACAAGTGTTCTTTATGCATTGATGGTATGAATGAACACATGAGTCATCCATTCCAAGAAAGTGAACACGGTTCCACTACAACACACATATATCTTCTAATCTAATTTACACAAGGAACAAATACTAGTCATGTGATTCCCATACAAATTTACACATACACAAAGAACATGTTTAAGAGTAAATAATTATAGCTCATATATATATATATATATATATATATATATATATATATATATATATATATATATATATATATATATATATATATATATATATATATATAATATATATATATATATATATATATATATATATATAATTAAACAAATTAAATACATATACCAAAATGAAAGGGATCAGAGAGCCTATACATAGATTGACTCGGGATAGATTCCATATCAATACACAAGAGAAGTGAGAGAACTCTATTTGGACCAGATACTAGGCATGAAGAAATATCATTCTTTTCTCTCCAAATATGTTATAAAATTATCCATTTATATATCCTTCATCAAAATTAAAAATTCCCCATTAAAAATACTTGGGAGGGATACCTATGTCCTTCCTAGTTGTTGAGCTTGAGGTACTATATTAACAATTCTAGAGTTGATCTAAGGTTAAATTGTCATAAATGTTCCTATATAAGGTATGGCCTTCCTTTAATATGGTATTAATGAGCCTTATTTCTTTAATAAATGACCTTGAATAGTGCTTTTTGGAGTGATATTTACACTTGTTATGAGTTCCTTCATCAATCGCAAGGCTAATTCTACTAAGGAGGGCCCCTCCACTATGTTCACTTCATATCCAGGTTGCTCCACTAGATTTTGTAGATGCCCTCTAGGTCTATCTTTGTTTGGATTTTCAAAGACTAGGATTTTAAGTGTGGCACAACCATTAGGTATTCTTCCTACATTTGATTATATCCATTCCCTCTTCTCTTTATATCATTGAGCCCCAATGGTTCTTACTGGCATGGATTCCTTTGTAGGATTTTAGTTCAAACAAAGCTTATCTTTGGGTTTTAAATGTAGTGAAAAATCATTATACTTTGTCTTGAGGTAGTTTGTGCCTCTCAAAAATTGAGGCATTGCATACTCAACAAAAATATTATTTTGATAGCTTGCATCAATCCTCTAAGACATCTCATATCAAAACCCTACCTCTTGGGTCATACTACTAATCGGCTAATAGCCCTCAATGAGTTTGACCTTGAATTCATAAACCAAAATTCCCTTAACGAACAAGTCATAGTAGAGCTTTTAGTATCTACCCCATTAGAATCTCATCAATCTATAAAGGTCCATTTTTTTGAAAAAAACTATTTAATATCTAGATATCAAGCAATCTAATGGTTTAGTTCTAGTCTCTCTTCAATAAATCATTGTACCTTTAAGATTTAAGCTTTATTTTTCATTTACAAATAATACTATAGAATATTAAGTCTTTATCCTTAGGCTCCGAACCACCCAATCCCTAAAAATTACAATATTATATATTTTTTGAGACTCCCAACTTGTATTTAACTAGATTAACAAAAATTATCAAAATAAATATGATAAGTTAAAATCCTACAAAGAAATTTTTAACCATCTATTAGATAACTTTGATAAAGTAACTATTACTATCATACCTAGGTCTAAAAATCATCATATTGATGCAATGGAAGTTGCAACCTCCATCATTCCCCTATAAATATGATATGAGCAAGATACTATCATCATCCAACAAATTAGACAATTAACAAGTCTTGAATCTATACAAATGTCTTTTACAATCTTTGCTATAGAATCAATAACTCATCTAGATCCTTGGTACAAAGACATTTATACCTTTCTTAAGGAGGCCATATTACTTGAAGGTCTTAATTTTATTGAACACAAAAATATTAGGCAACATATTTTTTATTTCATCATAATTGGTGATGTATTATACAAGCAATATTTCAATTGTATCCTCCTATGTTGCTTTAGTGTGGAATAAGCTAAGCATGCAATTCAAGAATACCATTATGGGATATGTGGTAGCTATTTCAATGGAAAATTCATGACCAAAAATATCCTTAGGCTAAAATATTATTATCCTTATATAGAAAAGGACTCTTGTAATTACATTTGTAAGTGCAACAAATGCTAGAAACATGATAGCCTTGTCCACACCCCATCACAGGAGCTATAGTTCTAGAATTCATCACGGTCCTTTTCTACATGGGGTCTATATATTATAGGAAAAGTAAATCCTACCTCATCAAATGACCATAATTTTATCATCACCATGACTAAATATTTAATCAAATGGGTTGACGTTATGCATTTATCCTCTTTTATTGGCATACAAGTTTTAAAATTTGTCCTCAATTAGATATTTTCCTGTTATGGAATCTCTTTGGTCATAATCTTATACAATTAAAATCCTTTAAAAAATAAGGATGTTTATAAACTTTGTGTTAAGTACAAAATTAAGCATAAATGGTTCACACCTTACTATGCCCAAAGTAATGGCCAAGTAGAAGACTCTAATGAAACTCTTATTTGAATTCTTAAGAAACTAGTATACAAAAATGGATGAGATTTGCATCTTAAATCATGGGATTATAAAACCACTATTTAAACGTAGACTTGTATGATGCCCTATGACTTGGTCTATAGGATTGATATTGTCTTCCCATTTGAACTAGAAATCCCATCTCTTTATATTTTCCTAAAATATGTTGTAGTAAGCGATGAATATCACTATCCTCACCTAGGTCAGCTAGAATTTCTTGATGAAAAGTGGATCCATACCTTGGAACATTGTAAATACTATAATAAAATACTCAAATATACCTATAATAAAATAAGTAGACCTCGATCATTCAAGTCATATATCTAGTCCTTAAAGAAAACCAAAAAAACACTAATTCCAAGAGCAAACTTAAGGGTAAATTTGAACCCAATTGGCTAGGCCCATTCATTATAACCATTAAATATATCTTAGGTTCTAATCGTCTTTCCAAACTTGATGTACATGAACTAAAAGAACCTACGAACATAATACATCTCAATAAATACTGTCTAAATATGCATTATTTGCTTGCTCATGTGTCTATCTATATTGATTTTCTATTGCTTGATTGAATGATGATTTACTTACTTGCATTAATGTTCTTGTTACTACCTATATACTTATTGCATAAATAGTTAAGAGATATATCAAGACTTTTTATGATCCTAGTTAGGATAGATAACATTTTAGTTAGGTACCCAAGACTCTTCTTTCAAGGTAAATCTATAATTCAATTAATAATTCATCATGCTTATATCTCAAAATGATATATGAGTTTGTAAAAATCATATTTCTTCCATTATTCTCTTACACTAGCTTGCTAGCACCTTATGTTTATCATAATACTAAAAATCAAGTCTATAAATTGTATTTAAAGATCTAAGCTAGCAAGACCCCTTTTGAAAATAACTAGCCACTTCTAATGTTATCAATATTCCTCTTTATCTTGTAAACAATTGGGAGATGACTACATTTTTATCTACTAATTGGTGACTATATGAACATTTATAGATATACAAAACACTAGATAGAAATGGGGCAAGTCTCCTAACTGTTTTTAGGATAGCCAGGATAAATATCATACTCTACTATTTTCAATCACATCATATTTCATCACATATATATTGTCAATATGATTCATCCCTATACCTAATAAGGATGAGTGATAGAGTTATTTTAAAGCTATAAAGTATCTAATATACTTCCACATCCAATGTAATAGGATAAATCTATCAAATGTTCTTCCTTGGTGTAGAGGTTTATCAGAAATCTCAAGTTATGATATAACATGCATCAACTTCATCACTTTTAGGACTTAGCTATATAATTCATCCTTATATCTAAGAAGGACAAGTGGTAGAATTATTCTATGTATAGCAAGTTTCTAATACACTTACATACCCAATAGTGTAGGATACTTATATCAAAAGTTCTTCCTTAGTATAAGGATCTATCAAAAATTTCAAGTTGTGACACAACTTTCTGTCATGCTTCATCATCTCCAAGACTTGGAAATCTAATTCATCCGTATACCTAAGAAGGATGAATGATGGAATTATTCAACACCTGGCAAGTTCTATCATACCTACACACTCAACAACATGGGATGATTATGTTAAATGTCCTTCCTCGGTATAAGGGTCTATCAAAAAATTCAGGTTATGATTCATCTACCCTTATCAAGACCATCTGATAAAAATTATAAAATTTTCATAATTACTGATGGCCTTATCTCATCATCTCCAATAAACTCAAATATTGCCTAATTGTTTATAAACATCAGTAATCACATCATATATACAAACTTTGATAAGCATAAAACCAAATTCTTCAAAGGAAAGCAGTTACCTAGTTTACTTTGCTTCAAAAAATCCATCAAACTTTATAGATACACCAAGAAAGAAGGCTAGGTATTTCTACTTCCTTTAATTATTGTGAAGGTGCTTCAACAAACAATATTTCTCTTTTTTTAAGAAAAGAAAGACTTTTGTAAAATATTATTCATTAATTTAAAATTCATAAGACCTCCCATCCACAAATCTTTTAATGGGAGGTATTTTTCACAACAAATTAGTTACGCCAACATATTTCTTCTTTCATTTACATGAATTATTTTCTACATAATTGCATGATTGTGTGTTGTATGTATGTCTATAATAATGATTCATATAGAATCAAGGTATTTTTTAAGGATGCAATGATGATAACTATTCAAGATAGCTTACACTTGCATTACACTTGCACTAGGTCTTTGATACTTTAAAATCCTCACCCTTAGGACATTACCTTACTTTATACATGACTATACCTACCATGATGTGAATATATCCCATGTTAGCATATGTTATTGTGCACGAGGGTATCATATGCTAGAAAAAATTTCATTTCTATTTGTATAAATATATTTGATTGAAATCATGCATTTGTATATATCATATTTGCATCTCTTATATTTATTTTCCCTCATATTCAATAACTCTTTAACATTAACTCATCACTTGGAGTTGCATCCCATCTATATTGTCCCCTTTAATAGATTTAACAAAGGTAACAAAACATTATTAATAAACATTAACTAAAAAATAGTAACAACCTTGGATCATCAACATAAACCAATATAATATTATTTCCTTTATTAGGCTATTTATGGGAGACAAGATCATGTTCCAAATTACAACTTGAATAATCCCAAATTTTTAACAATATAAATCTCACATCAATATAATATAAGCACTAACTTCCTCTCTTTGAAGGAGAGTGATGGCCCAAACATCTTGCTTTTCAATAAAATAGAGCATTATAAAGGTGCCTAATAGGATGGCCAAGTATTTTACTCCATTCAATGGTTGGGAAAGTGCCTTAACAAATAACTTTTATTAAACAATCAACAAAATTATTTTAGATCTTACAAATAATTCACAACTAAAATTTTAAAATAAGGGGTATCTATTATTAAAGCCCTAACAAGCCTAGGTGCACGTATATAATTCTACAAGATAATAATGGACTTTATATGAGTAAAGCCCTAATGATCCTAGGCATATACAAATGGTTCTACAAGCTTGCAATGGCCTCCATATAATCAAATCCCTAGAAATCCTAAGCACATGTACATAATTCTATAGGTTGATAATGGCCTTCACACATCAAAGCCCCAGCAAGACAAGGCACATACAACCAAGTCCTTATGGCAATGGTGACCAAATACTCTAGGAAAAAATGACTAAGTCCTCCAGTTAACATTATCAATAAAAGTCATCTAGATCATCTCAATATAGGAAAATAAAGGCTTTGAAAATCCATAAAAATCCTTATCTCAAGATAAAATTATTGGTGTCATCTAAACAACTTGTTTATGATAGTAATAAGCATCTCTTGCACCAAAACATAAATACTAAAATAAAAAAATGTCATCATACATAAAATTTTGAAGTAAAATAATATATCACCACATCATCAAGAGATCACAAATCATTAAAAGATAATAATCTCAATAAAATATATATATATATATATATATATATATATATATATATCAATCAATGGATCATGTACATCACTCAAGTGGTACAAAATACCACAACGATAAAATTGGTATACTCATCCACTTACAAATTGCAAGAATTGGTACACGATAATCACAAAATTGGTGTACTAAGCCTCCAAAATTAGCCAATGGATCTATAAAATATCATCTAACTTTGCAAAAACTCAACTCTATAACCCTATGTGTTGAGATAGCCCATGCACTAACTTATATGAAGCTCAAGTAGTTGACCATGACCTAGAATGAGATCTGGAAGGGGTGTAAGGTGGGGAATTTTATCTCTACAATATATGAAGTGTTGGTGATATAAGGCCTTGTAATGAGCACTCCTAACTTGATCTACCTCTAGATAATACCTAACTATGGCTAAGTGATCTAATAAACCTAATACATTTGGGCCTACAACTACTACCCTAGAATCATCCTCCTAAGTCACCTATGCCACTTGATCCAATGTTGCATCCCTTTGAGGAGTCAACTAGGCTATCCTAGAAGCCCTATATGTCCTAGCAGTATCTCCTCTAGAGTCACCTAAGATAGTTGGGCTATGACTATAACCCTCTTTGATGTAAACTAAGAGACCTACAACATCACATGGTCCCACTCACCCTATAGTCAATTTATCTTAGATGTCATAGCATCCATATTTTTTTACATAGTAGAACTCTCTAAATCATCCATCTCACATCAATGGGAAAATATTAAGGACTCCTAGAGCCCTCTCTTGCTATTTCCTCCTAACATCTTAGGAGTATTACCTAACAAATTATTCAAAACCTCATCTATATGGATCTAGTGTCAATCTCTAAGTTTGAACACCCCTGTACCACTGCCTATAAAATGGTACCCCATTAATGAAAAAAAAACATGGCAAAATAGTACTCTAAAATTGTAAACTAGTTTTTGATTCACAAGATCACAAATGTGCAAGTTAAGAGCATACTTCTAGTGCTGCAAGATTTTTGGTTCACTAGATCACATTACATGCAAGTGAAGAGCATAATACCGGTAGTAAAAATGTATTAGAAAATAGAAGGAAGAAAAATGATGGATTATAATCTTAAGTAAAGAGGCAAATTAGGAAAGGAATAAAAAACAGTTGAATGAATTTTTATTATAAAAAAATAAGTGATACATCTACAAAACTCTGAATGTGTTTTGACCTATAGGTATCATCAGTGAAATGAGATTTGAAGAGGTACAACCTCTCTTTATAAAGACCTAACTTTGGGGAGGAGCTAAATAGTAATGTATGTGGGATAAAAACACCCAAGCATTATTACAAATCGTAGGTTTATAGACCAAGATGGCAAAAAGAAGAGAAGTATCAAGCTCAACCCCTAAAGAAACACCCACCCATAAAAGAGAAGAAATGCATTAAAAATGAGAAAATACAAGGTGTAAAAGAGTCCTTCAAACAATTTTATTTTTACAAAGATAATATCGAAGAGGTTTTTGGTTCCTCCAAAAAATTATGTCTCGATCAATGTGCTTGAGCTCTCTATATTTTCTTCATTTTTTAAACATTAGAGAAATAATATTTGTGTCAATTCAAAGATCTCTGATAAAATTGTAGTTGTCCAACTTCAAAATAAGAGGAACTAATTTTATTTTTGTTCCATGTCTGTGTGTTTCTCGCTCCAAAACTCTGGATAAAATTGAAGGCCTATCATAAAATTTAACTTTCTCAAACAAAGGTAAGCTAAAATTAATTTGATATCCCCTAGCTCTGAGTATGTTAAAATTTTTATTTTTAACAGAAATAAATCCATCCTTGGAGCTTTCTCTAACCAAAAATATGTTGAGTTCACTCATGATAAAGGCCTTTTTTTATGATGAACTGGATCATGGAAAGAAGTCGGGATGTATTGGTAGGCATTCATCGAATTCTAAAATAATATGGTGTAAATAATTCCATTCTGAGCAAAATTAGACCCCTTAAAAAATATAGTATCCAAAAGTGTTACTTCAAAATAAAAAACAAATGAAGTAGTTTTAATACTATCATAGAAGGAACCGTAGGCTGCAAGAAAATCATTAAGATCCTCATTAGGGCCATGCCAAAATCCAATGGCATCATCAATGTATATTTTATAAAATAAAATATTTTCCATAGCAACATTAATACCTATTTCTCTAGATGAAAGAGAAATAAACAAGCACAAACCACAATAAAATTACTTCCCATGGTTGTTCCTCTTATTTGCTTGTCTGTTTTCCCTTTGAATTCCAAGTAGTGTTGTGTTAACACTATCTCTGCAAGCCTTACCACAAACTTTTTATTGGCTATATTAAATTTATTTCTCAAAAAATGATGGAGGTTTGTCAATCCTTAATAGGCGGAGATGCTAGGATAAGGGCTCTCAACATCAAAAGAGAAAATAATGATGTCTTGAGGAAAATTACAGCCAAGCAGATCTTTAATTAGAGATATGAAATCCAAGAGATGATTTTTTTGTTTCAACAAAATTGGCAAGAGAAGATGATGAAGCCATTTGGATTTAGGTTCGAGCATGAAACCATAGTAGGAAAAAATGGATAGATCATAAAGTTTGGTCTTATATATTTTAAGGAGTAGGTAAAATACACACACTCTAGTAGAGGATGGTGTTACCTAGAGCATAAATTTCATGTGGTTTTCTGAAAGCAGATTCCTCCTAAAATCCTAGTCAAGAAAGTCTTGGAGCTGATAAAAAATATCCTACTAGGGAACTATGTTCACTTCAGAGTAAACATTTTGATCTAAAAGCTAGAAAAAACCTTCTAAAATGTACCAATCCATGGACAAAATACAAACACACAAGTTTTTATCTATGGGCCTCATGACAACAGATTTGTCATTGGCAAGGGAAAAAATGGTAGACCATATGTGGGATGGAAAGGCACATTGGTGGTGGGATTGGCAGCAGATAATTTTTTATTGAGAAATATTTAACCCATGCCAATAATTTCTTCCAAAGGCCTATAAAACTGTGAGGGATTAAAACTTGGGTTGGAAACACAAAAAGGATCAATGGGCTTAAGCAGTTTTGGAGGGCCACCTCTTGGTCCAAAGAACCATTCGAGATGAAGACGTATATAAAAGGTTGAAAACTCTTATTTTAGAACCTCTTTAAGTATGGGAGGAGGAATACGAAGGAACTTTAAACCTAGGCTGAGGACCCAAAACTCTCCCATCTATGGGAGATCCTATTGAAGATCAAAGTATCTCAAAATTGGTCTGATCTATATATCTCACTACTATCATTGGGTTATATAATCCATTAGATCCTCCAAACATAATCCAACTCAAATCCATCTTCATATCATCTTGAATACCACCTCTATGACCTCCATAAAATCTTATTGGGTCCTAAATCATCTATGGCCTATCTGGTTATCACCAAAATGCTCCTAAAAGGATGATAATGGTTCTCAAGGGAATGGGTCCACCTATATGCTATTGTAGCTCTTGCATTTACCACCTAACTAGGTAAATTGAATGAAATTAATATAGCAATATTCTCCCAACACCAAATATAGAGGAAGGTACAACAAATGAGACTCTTTACCTCTCTATAAATAACCCAATGCAACACCCTCTATAGATGAACCAAAACAAATGGATCTAAGGCATATATGATATACCAATATTTCATCCCTATGATAAATATGCACCAACCCCATAGTAATAGGTAACCACTCATGTCTCCCAATAGCAAGCTAGATACAATGGTATTCAACAAATCTATCAACCTATCAATATGTCCACAAACAAGTAGCCTTTTTACATGCAATCCATGTTGCATTAATTATTGGTCTACATGCCCATAATAGCTCTATAAAACTAATTTTTTTATCTATACTCATCTTGATGGGGACCCCTTGAATTATTACCCTCAAAATCCTCCATACATTCTCTAGGGTGATAGTCATATCACCCATAAAAATTAAAAAGGTGATGTACTCAAAATGCCACCTCTTGACTAGTGTTGTGGGAAGGATATGGTCAAACTCGACCTTGGGCATTGCTTCTAGATATTCAATTCTGATAGTATCTAATATAACCCTATTATTCAAAGTCATCCTCTCCAAGTTAACCAATAGGGCATGATATCATCACTCACTATGCTTCAAATTGACTACTTGTATCCAAAAACATTTGTTAGCTTATCCTACCTTCACAACACTCAATTCTGTGGATTTTTGGAAAACTCATTGCCCACTGATAACTTTGTCATCTAATGAATTTTTTGTCTCTAGATAATTTTACCACATGGAAAAAATTTATAATATTTTATGAATTCATCACCTACTTTCAAATTCACCATCAACAAGTGTGCTAATTAAACATAAAATATTTTTTTATGTTGTTAAAAGTAGGGTTTTGAAAGGATTATGCTTTCCTTTTTACATAAATTTATCACATTGATCTATTTTGTGCCATCGATGTTTGAAGCTTTGTGTGGGATACATCAACTATTTGTACCAACCATTGAACAAAGGACCCTTTGGTGCTACTTAAACATAAAATCACAACCCAAAAATGAAAATCAATTTTTAACACAATAAAGAGCTTGATTTTTGGTACATACTTGTAAAAGAGATATCTGGTGACCACTTATCCCTTGAATCATGTCCATGTGATGAATGGTTTGTTGTTCCTAAGCCATTGAAAAATTATAAAATATCAACCCATGACTTTAATCCTCTAAGTTGCATGGTAAAAATAAATTTTGTTTTACCTCCTCACTACCTAATATAGCCCCTCCGATCTTTCAAAATATTTTTTTTGAAAATTGCATAGCTACCTCCATGTTGAAGAGTAGATACCTTAGGACTTATTCTTTCATAAAATTAGGATCATAAACAGGTAATTTTAAATCATATATTAGGCAATAAATACCTCGAAATGGGGCAAAATGTAGTCACCCAATTTTGCTCACCCATCACATCAAAATATTCTAGTAAATTTTGACAACCTATCCAAGTCATTTTTTAGTCTTCTTTTTTTTGGTAAGTTAAAAATTTTCATTAAAGAGGGCATTTGAAAGGCTCCCTAATGCCTTAATACATTAGAATATTTAAATTATGCGAAGACCACACAATATAAAGAGAATCCTTGAGGACCAGGGAAAACAGAGGAAAGCAAAAACAACCCAAAAAGAGACAAGGAAAAACCCTATAAGGGATAGAAACAACAAAACAAAATCAAATCAGGCAATTACAGATTCATTAATATCCTCCTTCTTGGAATCCTTAGCCTCATCCTTAGGGATATCCTTGAATATTTCCTTAGCTATCTCCACAACCTTGTCATCCTTAGCTTTAGGTTTAGTAGCATCAGTAGATTTAGCAGGGGTATCCTCTTCAAAATTGTCATAGAAAAATAGAAGACTAAGAGCATTTATGTGCTCTTTTAATTGTAAAATTGCTCCTCCAATAGCATACCTAGCACTCTATAGGTGAGTGATTGTAATAGAAGTAGTCTTAATAACATACTTCTGGAGATATGGCTCCATAGGATCATTTGGATCATCCTCATTAGCTTCCTTCGGCTTTCCTGGACTCTGAAGTTTCTTGTTTTTGAGATGTTGAGAGCTCATTGTGGAATTCACCTCTACCTTGGTCCTCTTCTTTGCCAACTCTAGACCTCTATTCTTTTCCTCCTCTTTCCTCCTCTTGGATCCCCGAACCTTAGATTTCAAAGTGGAAGAGGTGTCGTCCCCAATGTTATCCACCTATTGTTCCTGAGTAAAAATGTTTACCTTGCAAAATTTCTCTAATAGAAATGCATACAACACCTTAAATAGCCCCTGGTGAGAGGGCCACGCTTCCTCCTTCTTTGCACGTGTTGAAGTGATAGTATAATCAATCGATAGAAAAATAAACTCAGGAATATTGAGCACCTTAACCTCCTTGAAGTGATTTACGAAGGAGATGTGGAAACTCTTGAGTTGTGAGTTGGGGTTATCCACTATTATGTACTCCATAAAAAGCTTCATAACTTCCTTCTAGGAGGTAGGAAGGTCTCCATAGAACATATCCTACTTAACGATCCTCCTCATGGGCGATTTCAGCTTGAACTCGTTCAACTTTGCATCCCAATTATACTTATCCCTTCTCATAGTTCGTCCAACCGTTGGTTGCCCTCTGATTTCAACCAAAATTCCCACATCCACCTAAAACTGAATACCATGGATGATAACTATCCCATTTTCCTAGGTGGATGTGAAGGCCATGTTAATGTCCCAGTCCGTTCCAAAAAAGAGCTTGAAAAACTGTATGAATCCCCTATCATTGAGGATAGCTTCCATGATAGGTTCGATGGAAAGAGTGACAGGCTCCATGAAACACATACTGTAAGGGATCCAAAGCAAGTACAAGAAACACAAAAATATTATAGATATGACGAGAAAAAATAAGGGCAATGCAAAAAGCTTCCACAATAAAGCTTTTGTAATCCAATGATATGTTTGGAAGTTTTTGGAATCCCTCCACCTTTCTCCTCGTAAGATGCCAAGACCTAGGGAAATAAACATGCAAGAAAAAATATACCAGAGGGAAACATTCCTTGAATAGCTTGAGTTCCCAATGGAAATAATATTCCACAAAAATAGAAGGGTGTGCCAAGTCTTGGAAGGTTTGGCTAATCAAAAAGCAAGAGTTACCTTCCACAATGAAAACATAGACACAAATAGAAACCAAAGGTATTAGGAAACAAAAATAAATGAGAATGGAAATGGACATAGAAAAAAAGTTATGAGAGTGCAAATCTAGCTATGGCCATAAGCTAAGAATAAATAAGCACACGTGGATGGGATACCAACAGCTATGGAAGGTTGGGAAAGAAAAACCCTAGAATATGGTGGAAAACAGAGCCCAAAAAGGAAAAAATAGAAAGAAGGTAGTAACACATGTAAATGGCACACAAAATAAGAAATACACAAGGGGAATGTGCAAAAAAACCCAATCCATGCTCCGAATCCAAAGTAATAAATACCTTGAGAATATAAATGCCATCATGGAAAATATTGGTATGATAAAGGTGATCATGAATTGATAGGACTCACATGATGTGTTAAAGCCTAAAGAGTGCCATATTTTTGATCTTATGAATTTACAATGATTATAATTATGCATTTTTATGATTTTGGAATTTATCTAACCTAGAAATTTCATCCACTTCACTTGGAAAGGTGTCATTCCAAGTCAACATCCTAGGGATAAAAGCTCCAATGTTGACTAATTTATCAACGACTTTGTTAGCTTCCCTGAAGATGTGTTGGATTATGACTTCATGTTGGAATAGTATTAGGCTTCAAGCATCCTCTATGAGGCTTCTAACCTTCCACACCGATGATTTGGAGTTTTTTAGGTAATTGATAACATTTAAAGAATCCCCTTCTATGATAACTTTCTCGAGGAATTGATTGATAAATTGAAGACCCCTCCATAATGCTTTTGCTTATGCAAGATGGTTTGATTGTTCTTCCAAGGCTTCCACAAAGGCAAAAATAGAATTTCTATTGTGATCCCTAAGAATTCCCCCAGCACCAACTCTCCCTGGATTTTCTTTAGTAGCTCCATCAAAGTTAAACTTAACCCAATCCTGAGGAGGAGGTGTCCATTTGATGTTCTTTCTAGAAATTTGAGTTTTACCTGGATTAGGATTTTCTAAGGAAACTTGAAAGGATTGAAGTAAAGAAGCTTCGAATCGAGGGATGGAAAAATTATCAAAAGGTTCTACCAGTTTATTTTCTTTGTCATAAAGATAATTCTATTAGTTATGAATTCTAAATCCTTGGCTTCCTTGGAAAAGACACGCATGTTTTGCTCAAGCCAAATATGTCAAAGATAATGATCGAGATAAAAATTCCAAAAACCTTTAAGACAAGAATTTCTAAAAGGATTGGGCCATTGAAAAAATAAATCAACTAAGGATGGAGGTATGACCCAACTAATTTGGAACTTTTGGTATAGCTTATTTAGGATGGAGCTGGAAAAATGAAAAAATAGAAAAATGTGGCTTGTAGACTTCCAATCAGAAATGCATCGTAAGCACCTATTAGGGAAAGGAATTTCATGTTTGATGAGGTTTTCAATAGTTATAATCCTATCTTGAATAGCCAACCAATAAAAATAGGATGCCTTTGGAGTTAGGTGATTTCACCACACTAGTTTGAAAGGTATAAGAACTTCTTCAGGGGATAAGAAGATTTTATATGCAGACTTGACTATAAAATTCCCAGTGTCTGAAGGTTACCAGATAGGTTGATCTCTGACCATCCTTGATGGTAATGTAAAATTAGATAATAGGGCTTCCAGGGAATTGATTTCTACTGATAGATTTAGATTTTGGATCCTTTTACATGATCTAGATCCATTTGAAATAGTTAGGAAGTCTGCAACCCTATAGCCAAAAATAGGATCAGTGAATTATTTTAACAATATGAAACTCGAGGTTTGTAAAAGTGGCTGATTTCATAACCATTTATCCTCCCATAAATTGACTGATTTTCCATCACCAACCTACCATCTTAATCCCTTTCTTAGGAGTTGTTTTGTTGTATTGATGGATCTCTAGAATGAAGAACCTGTAGTTGGATCCCTATCATATAAAAACTCAAATTCCTGTAAGTATTTCCTTTTGATGATATTGACCCATTCAACTTGATCACCTGAAATCAATCTGTAGGCTTGTTTTTCCAGGACTACCAGGTTTAATAAATTAATTATTCTGAGGCCAATTCCTCCATGATCCTTTGGATTATAAACTTTATCCCATGCAAGTAAGTGAAAAATGCTCTTGTTTTCAGCTCCTGTTCACAGGAAATTTTTTTGAATTTGTTCAATCTTGTGATAAACCTTATTTGGGGCTTTGAAAATTGAAAGAAAGTATACGGGTATGCTCTGCAAGCAATCCATGGTAAGGATAACTTTTCTTGCTTGAGATAATAGATTACCCTTCCAACTTGATAGTTTCTTTTGAAATCTTTCTATAACATTGTTCCAAAGGTTTTCAAAAGCATTTACCACAAACAAAGGCAATCCCAAATAAGTAGCTGGAAAATAAGAGATAGCACATACCAAGATGTTTATTATTTTGAGTTGTCTCCTGAATGGAGTGTCAAGGAAAAATAACTTGCTTTTCTGGAAGTTCACCTTATGGCTTGTCGCTTCTTCATATAGAAGGATAATATGTTTAATGACCTTAGCTTCAACTACTGAGGAAAAAATGGATAATAAAGTATCATCAACAAATTGTTGATGGGTGACAAGATTAGTTTGAGAAGTCACCTTAATTCCATAAATTAAGAACTTAAAAAAGAAGTCAGTTTTTAGTCTTAACTATAGGAATTGAGCACTTAAAACAAGTTCATCACTTAGCCAAGTTTATTGGAAGTGAATTTTCCTTCTTGGTGGTGAACCTTATTTAAATATAAATTTTGAAATTCCTCTCTGTCCAACAGTCAAATGGATGAATTTGTCACCCAAATAAGTTCCCAATCATGAACTTGTCTAGGCAACGAATTTGTCTCTAAACTTAAAAAATGAGAAGTTTCTCATATTAACACCCATGCCTATTCATGATAGTAGTTTTCCAGCATATATTGGATCGATGTGCCTCCAAATCTTTCCAAATTAGCATGTTTTTTTCCTATGCTAACTTAATCAAATAATGCCACCTATCTAACCCTAATTTTTATCGAGTTGGAACTTCTTTCTAATTGTGCATAAATTTCATAATATTACCTCTTCCTCTTATCCTCTAATCCCCAAAAATCCATAAATTGGGCCACCTCCCTCTCAAAAATGACAAGTGGTTGAATGACGACAAAGCTCTTCTGAAATTCTCTTGCATTTTAGAGCAATCATTACTCTTCAAGATGCTTTTTTGCCTCTATGACTCCTCAAAAATTGCACGTAGAAGCTCATTTCTCATGACAGAGAGGGAAGTTTTCTTGTCATGTTGTTTTTTCTTTCAATATCTTTTGATTTTTTCTTACCCCTTTTTTCTTTGATTAATTGCATTATACCTTGTCATCTAACCTCCTTTTGTAGGATTTTAATTTCCCTATGTACTTTATTTTAGAATGTTAATTTTTACATTAGATTTGTTGAATTTTTTAATCATATCATATGGTTTGTAGGCATCAATTGGGATCTCTTGTTCATGTTTTTGTACCAACACCTTGCAAATTCAACCTTGGTTTCACCTCTATAATTGCATGCTACAAATTCATAGCTAGCAGGACTGGTAGGTAGCAAATTTTCCTAGATTATTCTCTATCTAGGTTTTTTATGGTTCTATAATTTCTTTATATTATTTTATCTAATCCTCTATTTTTGTATATTTTAGCCCTAAAATAAAGTTCACAAGTCATAGTCTCTATAGGCTATAAACTTGTCCTACAAGTGATGAACTCGCTCTATAGGTTACAAATATTTTTCATTAAGTGCTTTTACCAATTCCAATAGAAAAATAACTCTTATTCAAGCCTAGGGATATTTTGGCACCTTCTCAACTAGTTAACTTGGTTTTGTGGAAATTTCATTTTAGTTTTATGCATATAATAATATTCCATCGGTTCAAGTTTACTATTGTAAAAAGGAATAGGGGGCTTGACTGCAAAATAAGGAAGTTTAACAACTTTCCCAGCATCAGGTAGACCCCCTAAAACTAACACCCCTATCATTTTTCCCTTTTGAGATTTTTCTATAAATTCATAGGCCAGTAGGTGGAAAATCTGATACAGGTAACAAACTTGTTGGAATTAATAATCTAATTTTGGTATTATATTGTAAATTCACCTAATTATAAAGGTGAATAATAAAATTAGGTATCTAGGCTTTAATATAAATTAAAAATATAGGTATTTAATTTATATTGATTAATATGTATATATATACCTAGGTTAGACTAGTATATATTAAGGTATAGGGATAAAATAAATATATACCTATATTTATTTTATCCTACATCTTAATATTATTATTCCTAAAAATACTAAATTAAAATAATTCTAATATCTAGTCTAACTCTAGTCAACTCAAAGTCAAAGGTGACATGGCATGAGACTTGAGTGTGGTGGCATATGTGGGGCACATAATGACATGTGGTATGAGTGTGGTGGCATGTGTTATAAGTGTGATGGCATGTGTTAAAGGTGTGGTGGCACTTGTTATGGAGTTTTTTCTCCACGGCTATTTTCCAATGGGAGGATAGCCCAAACTATATATTTGGGTTAAACTCCTGGTGTTGAAACAGTACTAACTATACGAAGCAAAACAATATGAGCTAACATTATGAGATAACTATGAGACACTATTATTTACTTGAGACATTGGTTATTTGCACCAATCACATTTGAGGAAAAAGGCTTGTATATTTTTTTGAAGATAATACAAAAGTGAAGATACGATTCTGGTCATGGTTTTTCCTTTATAGGGTTTTCCATGTAATTATTTTTTTTATTGGTGAAAGAGAGGTTTTTAAAGGGTCTTGTAACATTTTATAATGCTTGGAAAAGAAACAAAAGCTCTGAAGAGACTATCAACCACCAGGCAGGCAATCCTACCACTATCCTAAATAAACCACTAACATAGAACAAAAAGGCCCATGCAGGGGCAACATCAAACTGACAAAAATACCCATGCAAGGGGAGGCTTGATAACAAAAAAACTCTTACATAGGGGTAGACCACAACACTAAACAAAAAACCAGTGAGATAATAGAAAAGGACCATCAGTGGGAGATCCCCACACCCGATAACCCACTAGCAAACTTAAATCAGGCATTTGGATCTAGGCCATTACCTGTAGGGTTCTCTCTAACCAGGCTCTTGAACTCCTTAAGGATTTTGATCTGATCCTTATATTATTCAAGGAGGAAATCTACCTAAATTAGGAGGGAGGATATGGTCCTGGACACCTGACCAAGAGCCTTGAGGATGTCCTAAATCTCTTGGATGTACCCACGATCGAAGAGGTTTGGGAATTTTGTCACACGGGAGTCTAGGAGGGGATCCTGCATAGAGGCCCCTTTGTTGTGGAGAAATTTTCTTTCTAGCTTGTCTTTCCTAGCTTGGAAAGAGAGGGAGTCATCCAAAACATCATCAATTATGAGTGGGACCTCCTACTTGTTGCTTCCTACCTTGGTGTAGATGGGTACTAGTGGGGTTCAAATTTTTTAATACCTCGGGGTATCATCCACCTTGGTTGTAGGACCTGGAGTGCAGTTGGGAGGAGGGGAAATTAGGGCATCTTCCTCGACTTCATCTCTAGCATTGTTTGGTCCTTCGACAATGAGGGTAGGTCTAGCAGGTATCGTTGCTTGGTGGTTCTGATCTGCCACTACAAATCTAAATAGCACATGGTGGAAGCCTTGGTGGAGGGGGAGGAGGAAACACCTCTCTTCACATTCAACATAGATCTTTCCACTAACCAAAACATGTACTCCAAAATATTAATTGATTTATTTCCTCTGAGGTGGTTCAAGAATGCAAGATGAAAGCTTCAAAGAATAGTGTTTGGATTATTGAGTGTAAAATACTGCAACACTCACTGTGTCCCATGGTTTTTGTAGTGTCTCCCTGACTATGCTACATTTTTCTTTGTCGAGGTACTCTTGTTTATCTCTGAATAGTACCAATACCCTTGGAGAGAGTGTTTCTCTTAGTTGATAATTTCTTCGTTGTTGGGGAGGCCAATTACTTCATCCAGGAGGTCTATCATGACTATGAAGCCAATCCCATGAACACCAACATGCTCCCCATTCCACAAGAAGATAAATTCTATGGACAGTTCTATCTCAGTTCCATTGAACTATTGTAAGAAGCTAAGGAGGCCATGGTCCCTAAAAATATCTTCAACCAAAGGAGTTAGTTGAAGGGGTGCAGGTTTTATTTTGGTCATAGTGAGGACGCAATGACGATGTGAAAGATAGAAAATAGGGAGGTGGAAAAATTGATGAGTAGGGGTGGCAAAGGTGAAAATAAAGCAAAGGCAACCCTTTAGAAGAGTCCCCCACCCAAGACGACTCATGCTCCAAATCAACCATATCGTGTAAAAATCAAGGGACACGATGGAAATAGCACACCAACTAATGGGGAGGGCCAGGTGGAGGGGAGCAAATATGGTTCCAATTTTGACTAGAAGAGTGAATGAGTACGGGTCATGATGAGTGGGATGATAATCTATGGTGGATAGACATATGTGGTGGATACACATGATGGGGTGACAATGGCAATCACCATGAGGAAAAAAAGCTAAAACCAACAACCCAGTCTAAAGTTGACAGTACACCTTGCCAAAAAGGCACTAGAGAGGTCATAGCAAGTCAGCAAGGATCAACTAAAAATGAGGAAATTAGTGAAATGGATAAAGGACAAAGGGATCATTGTATTAACTCAATTGAGAACACAAGCATGGGGGCAAACATTCCCAATGGTTGGGCACCCCTATCAATGCCAAAAATGGATGTGATGATATTTCCAAGGAAAAATCTACTGATGCTAAAATTCTCCCAGTTCCATTTGAACCTAGACTTACGAATCTTCCCCCAACTTTGACCTGATAGCTGGCTGATATTGTGAAGACTTCTTCTTGTGCAAATATTAGGAAGATCTACTCGAGGAAGGCTGATTCAAAAAATACTCACACATGAGATGCAATCATAGTCGAAGCTAATGGTACCATAGTGGATATTTACCACATTGGATCTGTAATAAAAATTCAAACTTCTTAAGTGGATACGGGCTTGAAAAATATGGAGCTAGTTTCCTACCCTAGTCCACATCAACTTACTGATTAGTGATGTTAGTGACATTAGCATCGATGATCACTTGGAAGAAGGAGTCTCTCCATACCCTGAGGCTAGACTCTAAAATATTGATGTTGGCTAATTGCTCAGCCACTCGATTCCCCTCCCTATAGGTGTGGGTCACCCTTGTGCTTGAGAAGGAGTGCAATATATTATTGTCTTCAAAGATCATACTAGAGGTGTTCCACAAAGTGGTGGAGGATCCAGAAGAAATACTGGTGATAACATTTATGTAATCACCTTCCACCATGACATTGGGAACCTACAAACTATGGATGAAGATAACTCCTTGATAGATAGCTCTAGCCTCTACAAAGTTATTGGAGTTAAATCCCAAGTTCTCGATATATGCTAGGATGATGTTACTCTTGTGATCTCTAATGATGTCTCTTGTGCCTATTGCACCTGGGTTTCCTTTGCTTGCACCGTTGAAGTTTAGCTTGATGAATTCTATAGGGGGAGGATACCATCTAACAAGGGAGTGATCGATCTAGGTGGGAGCCTACTTGTAGATGCCTTCTAGGATTTTGAGAGTGGAAGCCAAGAGAACTTCATGGTGAGGATCAAGGTCACCTTTCCCCTAAGTGAACGACATGTTTTTAGCAATAGAATAAAAGATCTTGCTAAGGATGTGGTTCTCCTTATGATATGAATCCTTGAAGGCATGGGCATTGCACTCTTGCCAAATCTCCCATATGAAGTGGGGGAGGAAAAGGACCAGAAAGGCTTTAAGTGGTGCCCTCTAAATGGATTTGACCACTGGAAACAAATATCACTGAGCTAAAAGGGTTGAACCCAAGAAATATTGACCAAGGAGAACAAGGAGAGGATGGATTGGGAGAAGGGGGAGGAAGTGAAAATGTGCTTGGTATACTCACCATATGAGAGGCACAAGTAAAAATAGTTGGGTGGAGACAGGTCACGGTGATGGAGGTTAAATATGGTGATAATATTATCCTAAACAAACAGCCACAGAAAAAAGTTAACTTTAGAAATCAGATGGGGCTTCCAGATAAGCTTGTATGGAAACCAAGGAGGGTCAAGATTCTCGAACAGGGAAAAGGCTTACTTGATAGAGAAAATTCCAGAGGAGGAGGGAGCCCAAAGGATGTAATATTTTATTAGAGATGAGGGAATGATGTAGAGGTAGAGATATTAGAAAGGGTGATAGAGGTAATATTTTTCTCTACTAAGAGGTCGATAGTTAGAAAGGGCTTCTATGAGGGGCCCTCTGGGTGGAATAAATTGCTTACCTTTTACCCGAAAAAGGTGTCTGTCACTAGTCTAAGGCACACCAGGTCCTCTAAATCCTTAAGTGGATAGTTGCCCAACCATAGGTCACTAAATAAGCTGATGCTGGCACCATTTTCCTAGCATCCATATGATACCCTTTTGGAGAATATGTTTAGTCCTAAGGATAGAGTTCCAATCTATAGATCCCTGGATGGGGTTGGGATCATCCAAAAATTTCTAGTTATGCCATAGATATTTTCCCTTAATTATGGATATCCACAGAGAGTTTTCATTGGTGAGGATTTGCCAACCTTGCTTGGAAATGAGTGTCAGGTTCATGTTGCAGACTTTTTGAAGTCCAATGCCACCATACTCCTTCCTAGAGCATACTTGGTTCCAAGACACCAGATGAATCCACTACTTTTTTCTGATCTTGAACCAAAGAAATTTCCTTGGATTTTCTCGATGTGGTTGCAAAATTCAGCGAGGATCAAGAGACAAATAGGAAAAATATGAGAATTATCTGAAGGGTGGATTTGCTAGCTTGATCGAGGAGGCTGCCCTTCTAGTTGGCCAACTTTTTTGGATGCACTCAATGATGGGACTCCATAGGGATTTCTTGGATTGGCCTCCAAAGAGAGGTAATCTGAGGTAAGAGGTAGGGAGGGTGCCAATGGAGCATCCAAGGGTGGCAGCAATGTGGTCTTGGCATCTCGCTAGAGTGTTGAATAAATAGATCTTACTCTTGTCAAAATTTACCTTCTGGTCTATCACAGCCTCAAAGGATAGGAGGATGGATTTGATGTGCTATGCTTGGGGAACTAAGGCTAGAGTAGCCAGGATAGTATCATTAATGAATTGTTTGTGGGACACCACCTAGAGGGAGGAAGTATGTTTAATGCCAGAGATGGACCCTTCGAGGTAAGCCTAGGTGAGAGCCCTCCTGAGAGCCTCCACAAAAATGATGAAGAGGAAGGAGGAAATGGGGTCTCCTTGCCTGAGGCCTTTGAAATTCTTGAAGTAACCTGTTGGGGATCCATTGACTAGAATAGATAAGTTTTTCGAGGAAATGCAACCTTTGATCAAATCGATCCACTCTTGGTGGAAGCCAAATATTTGGAGGACTATCAATAGGAAATCCCAGGAGACTCTATCGAAGTCTTTATTCATATCAATATTCAGGATGAAGCCCGCTTGACCACTTGAGGAGATAGAATGGATGAGCTCATGGATGGTAAAAATATTATCGGTTATTTTCCTGTCATGGACATAGCTACCTTGATTGGGGGAAATGATGCAAGGGAGGATGATCTTGAGCCTAGTGGTTAGGGCTTTGGTGAGAATATTGTATAGGACATTACATAGGCTAATGGGATGAAATTCAGAGAGGGTGTGGGTCTAGCTAACTTTGGGGATGAGAGCTAGGAAGGTGGAGTTGATGTCCCTTGGGATTATCCTATATTTCTACATATTTTGGATGTCTGAGACCACATTTGGACCTAGAATGTACCATAATTGCTGGAAGAAAATGGGGGTAATCCATCCAGACCTAGAATTTTCCTCCCTTGCATAGAAAAAATAGTAGACCTAATCTTATCAGTAGAAAGGGTTTTAAGAAGTATTCGATTCTGGTCATCAATTACTAACCTTGGGATGTTTTGAAGGAGGCCTTGATAAGTATGGTAGTCACAGCTTGGATAGGGATTGAGAAGCTCCTAAAAATAGATAACTACCTTTGCTTTGATTTCCTAGATGTTGGATACCACCTACCCATCCTACTAAACTAATTCCCTGATCCTGTTGCTTCCCCTATGTCTCACTATTGTAGCATGGAAAAACTTGGTATTCAAATCACCTTATTTGAGCCATGTTACCCTAGAATTTTATTTCCAAAAGACTTCCTCACTTTTGAGAATGTTGTGATAATCAGAGAGGAGGGCTCTTTCATTATCTTGGAGGATGGGATCCGGATCACTATTCTGAAGAATGATTTCAATATCCTAGAGCTGGTATTGAATTTACTACTTCTTATAAAAAATATTGTTGAACACCTCTTTATTCCACCTTTTTAGATTGTATTTTACATGTCAAATTTTGTTGTTTACCTAGGAAATTTTGGACCCATGGAAATATTGGACCCACCATTGGGTAATTAGAGATCTGATAATTGGGTCGTGGAGCCACATTGCTTCAAATATGAAGGGAAATTTGAAGGATAAGTTATGCGGATGACAATCCAGTAAGAGAGGATTGTGGTCAAATACAATCCTAGGGAGAGATCGCATGGTTGCATTGCCAAACTTTAATATGGTATTGACAAAAATGAGAACACGATCAAGGTGCATTTGGATCAGTTGGTTGCCCTTTTTGCGGTTGGTCCAGGTAAATTTTGGCCCTCTACAACTAATATCCATTAGTTTTTTGTTGTCTATAAAGCTTGCAAAGTGCTCATATAATCTCTCAGTTATTGGAGTCCCTCCTCTCTTGTCAAAGGGGAAAATGGGGGATTTGAAGTCCCCAGCTAGCATCTAGGCTTCTATAGAAAAAAAATCTCTTAGTTGGCTAAAGGAATTCCAAAGTAATATCCTCTAGGAAGGATAATTTGGATCATATGCATTTGATAGGACCCATCGAAACTTGTCATTCTTGTTGAATAACAAGATTTTAATGTAGCTCTCAACTATTGACAACATTGGTGCATTGATCTTGTCTGGGTCTCATAAGCACAAAAGGCCTCATGAAGCTCCATTGGCTGGACTAAAGTAGGAGGCAGAGTCCTTCCAAATGTAGTTTGATATAGAAGAAACATCTTGAGAATCAAGCTTTATTTCTTGGAGAAGAAGAATGGTGGGTTTGTGTTCTTTCCTCATGGACTTAACTAGGTGATGCTTGTTTCATCCATTAAGGACTCTCATGTTCCATGATAGGATATTCATTTGGTAATTCTTGACAATGTTCACTTCTCTCTCCCTGGTGGGCAAATATTGTTTTTGAGCTAATCTTGGGTCTCAAAAAGTTGGGAGGACCCTCTAAGAGTGAGTTGGGTCCTCTTTGCGACTTCATCTGGGGCTTCCCTATTCCTGATGTCCTGAAGCAAGGTACGACCTCTCTTCTTAACTAAGCTTACATTTACCATAGGTTTCTTTAGGGAGCAAGAGGGGGGGCTAGGGGGTAGGTTTTTGGGGAGGGGGGAATAGATAGGGATTATAAGGTTCGAGGGAGAGGGAGGAGGGAGGCAGGCATAAGGAATAGTTGAAAGCCAATTTAGTGGGGTCAGAGGGAGGATCATCAAAGGATATGGGGGAGAAGTGGTTTAACACTAGTATGGATGGGCTATAGGGGGTGAAGGGTCTAGCTGGGGGGTCCCAATGGGTCCTTCTCATGGTGGGGGGCCATTGACAGGGAGCTATAAGTAATCGGGGTGGGTTAAGGGCCCTAGGGTGACTGGGTTTGGAAGGATGATGATTCCTCTGAGAGGAGATGGTAGGGGGTTTAGATGAGAACTAGGAGTTAAGGTGACCTTGATTGCAACAAAGAATCAAAAGGTGCATCTATTTTCATATTCAATAGTTTGAGTAAAGGTACAAACCTTGGAAATGAGGTTGATCAAGGATGGGAGATCTGCATCCAAGTTGGCATTAATTCACATGTGAGCTTGGGTCATTCGAGTCCTAGAGTGTGTTGTAGGGTTGAATGAGATCAATTTACCAATGCTTCTCACCATGCCATGGAGAATGTCCTCATGCAAAAATTAGACTAGAAGGTCAGGTAGGTGGACCCAGATCAGAGTAAATTTAATGCTCTAGGTTTTCAAGTTGAAGTCTACCCCTAACTTGTGGAGGAAGAGGCCCCTGTGGCTTAAGAACCAAGGCCAACCAATGCTATAGGGTTGATCAACCAAACTAGGAAGAATCCTCTAGTTAGGGCAATCAGCTCCAAGGATCTAGACGGGTGCCAGGAGGTGTTGGCCCACTTGTGGATGGATTCTATGTCAGGATGGGAACTGAGAAATTTTCCAATTAGTGAGTTTGATTTTTACCCAAGCACGTTGGTCATGATTTCACAAAGGATTTTGAGGTTATCATTGGAGTGGAGCAACTTGATTTGGGGCCCTTTCGATGGACTAGGGTTAGGGTTAACTATCTTTGCAAAGGATCAGGAGGAGTTTGACAGTTCATTCATTGCTCCTAAGACTCTATCTTCCTGACCAAGGGGCTCGAGGACCTGAGGTTTGAGAATAGATTTGGACCCCTGGTATTGGGATCCTAGTGGACATGATTGATGGTCCTAGATCCTTTGGTTGATCTGTGCAAATATAATCCCATCTAATCCGGTAGGTCTGAGTGGGAAGAACTTTATTCTCTGCATTATGGAGTAGCCTTTCCCTATTCAAGTTGCTTTTCAAGCCCCTATTCTTGCCCTGAATGTTATTGCCTCTGGTGGTGTGGTCAAGGTTGCCTTTGTTGTCTTGTCGGGTTCGCACTTATTGGGATTCTAGTTTTCATTTGTTGTTGTTGTTTTCCCTCCATGCACCGTTGCTTCTGCTATCTTCCCTTCTATTGTCTCTACTTCCATTTTATGCACTCACTTCTCCATATCTGCATTTTGAATTCTTCAAATATGAAAAACTCTTTTGGGTTTTCCATGTAATATTGGTGTCTTTTATGTGGTTTGATTTATTTCTATCTTACCTTATATTTTTATTTAAATTCCTTAAATTTTATGCTATTTACATTTGTGTAATATATATACTTGGAATTTATTACAGTGGTAAGGGCTTTGGTTTCTCTTTGAGAGGTCCAAGGTTTAAACCCCACTCAGTATGAAGGGACCATGATCCCTCATAAAAATATGTGTAAACTCATTGAAAAAATATATATACTTGGTATACTTTTTGGTTGAGTTTGTTTTATTCCTGCATTTGGAGGATTTTGCTTACTTCCTCCCTTTCATTTGGTATCAAATCCCAGGTTCATCGCTGGTGAGTTCTCAATATTTAGTTGTGTACCATTTTTTTAATTTATGTTGCAATTAAATCTAACATTTATATTTTGTATAAATTTAATGTTAGATTCTATTAAAAAACCCTCTTTATTGTTTTTTTCTTTTTTGATAACAAAGTTTTTTTTAATATATATATAAGAGGGTTTGAATTTTTTAATTAAAAAAATAGAGAAAAAGGGTTCTTTTTATTTATATATTTAAATGAAAAACCCTCCTTTATTTTTTAAATGATAATTTTTTTGTTGCAATATATATAAGAGGGTTTGATTGTTTTAGTAAAAAAATCAGAGAAAAAGGGTTACTTTTATTTGTATATTTAAATGATATTCATTTAAATATTGTATTAAATTTAAAAAATTTCTTTAATTTTATTAAGTTCTTAATTTATTTAAAAGTTATTTTTTGATGCAACTTGCCTTACGATAGGCCACTCGGTTGGCTTGCATGTCGGTGGCCTGATAGGCTACTCATAGTAGCCAAGGTGGTGGCACAATGGCAGACTACTAGCAACCAAGTGGAATGTAGATGGCAACCACTAGCATCATGTTGGAAACATAGTGTGCTGGCCAAAAGCAGCCCTTGAGGCTACATGGTGTGTCCGATGGGGCCTCAAGCCTCCCCCATGCCCATTTTTAATAAATAAATAAGCCTATGTGGTCGCCCCCCCCCCCTACACACATTTTTTTATTTTTTTAATTTGGTAGTGGGGTCCATAGAACCCTCTTTTTTAAATTTTTAAAATTAAAGGTATTTAATTTTTTTGGCAAAATAAGTTGTAGTTTATTCATATGTTTTATAAAATTGCTTCTACAATCATACTAACATGTAGTTGCTTTCAAGTTATGGCCTCTAACAATATTTCTAGATTTTCCCCTAAGCATATTCTTGAAGGAATAAACTACCATATTTGGAAGCCTAGGATGAGGGTAAAATACCAAATGAGGTAACTTTAGAAGATCGTGAACGAGGAACAACAACCCCAAAATGGAAGAGCACTTGAATCATGGAATGTAAAAAATCAACAAGTCATTTCTATGTTATTTAAGGTTGTAAGTGATGACATATTCGTGCATATTTCTAATTTTTCTTTTGTATATGAAGCATGGGATGAATTAAAAACCATATTCATATGGTCAAACATGGGTAGAAAATTTCCCCTTCTTTCAAAATTGCTTAACACAAAAAAGTCATGTGAAGAATTTGTTGTAATATAGCTAAAATCATAGAAATTAGGACACAAAAACTTGCATGTAGTTGTGAATGGCTGAATGAAAAACTCTTACGCTTTATTGTACTTAGAAATATCATTGAAAAATTCAAGGACTTTGTAAATATCCTCAATACGAGTTTTGATCAAGAAGATAATCTTATATCTACCTACACTAGTGGAGCTCTCCAACCTGCTTGTTCGAAGAAATCATAAACTAGAAGAAGGTACAAAGTTAAGTGAATTTAATGAATCTAACTCTACCTCTATTGCCTTGAATGTTCATAAAGGTAATAAACCTATAAAGTGGAACAAAGACAACTACTTTAAAGGTAAAAACCAAAATAGTTTTTCAAAACCTAAGTTTGGGAAGAAATCAAAGAGCAATAATTCTAAATTTAATGGTAATTGTAACTTATGTGGCTTTTTTGGCCATAAATAAAATGATTGTTACAAGAAGAATGAAGCCTCCAAAAACATAAAGAGCAAGAAGGGAGGTAAGTAAACTAATAATTTTGCTTTAGTTCATGCATTGACTTCCATTCATGATAATATAGACCATAATTCTTAGATTATTTATTTGGGATACACTAATCATATGACTAATTCTAAGTCATATTTTACTTCATTAAACTTAGATTACAATGATGTAGTTACTATTGGCGACAATTCCTAAATTGTTGTAGAAGGAGTTGGCAATGTTAAGATACATATAGAAGTATATAATGATGTTTTATTTGTTCCTAATATTACAACTAACCTACTTTCTATAAGGCAATTAGCTTCTCAAGGAAGAAGCATTCAATTTTATGACAATAGGTGCATCATCAAAAACAATGTGGGAGATATTGTTGGAGAAGGTATGTTTTCCAAAAACTTGTATGTATTCTTTCCACATTAAATTTTAGGTAAACATTGCCTTGCCATGTATGTTGACAATAATTCTAAATTGTGGCATAATAGATTAGGACAACTAAACTATAGGAGTAATATTGATATTTCTAATGAAAATATGGTAATTGGTCTTCCTAAAATTGAAGCTGATGGAGGACTTTGTGAGGCTTGCATTTTATCCAAGCAACCCAGGACTAAGTCTGATGAAACTTATTTTAAATTTTTTTATAAATTGAAATTAAAGTCCATTTTGACCTTATGGGTCCATTTCAAGTTAAATAATTAAGTGGATGTTTATATTCTTTAACTTTTATTGATTATTTTTCAAGGTACACTTGGATTTACTTTTTGAAAAACAAGTCTCAAGTATTTGAATATTTCAAATTTTTTAAGGCACTTGTTGAAAATAAAATCTCTTCCTCCATAAAAGTCTTAAGGACCTTTAATGGAGGAGAGTATGTGAGTGATGAGTTAAGCTCTTATTGTCTTGAAATGGGCATTTCAATACAATTCACATGCCCACATTCACCCCAAGAAAGTGGGATTGCTAAGAGGAAAAATAGATCCATTGTAAATATGGCAAGGACTTTCATCCAAAAACTTGTCTGATTTATTATGGGCTGAATGTTGTTTTACTTATATATTTTCTTAATAGGTGTGCCACTAAGGCACTAAATGGAGTCACTCCATTTGAGGCTTGGTTTCAAATAAAACTATCAATTAAGCATTTGGGAGTAATTGGATGCATTGCTTATGCACATCATAATAATTCAAATAATATTAGAAAACTAGATGGTAGATCTTTGAAATATGTATTGATAGGTTATGATATTAAATCCAAAGTATATAGATTATATAACCCTAATATTAGGCCTATCTTTTTTAATATGGATGTCACATTTGATTAGTCTACTTTATATAAATCTAGTTCTTTTAGGATTGATGAAACTTCTCCCTTAGAAAAGCACCTAAGAGACCAAATGGTTAGATAAAACAATCAAATACTCCCCATTTGGTGAAATATACAAATATAGAACTAGAATCCAAATATAAAGTATAAACTTAATGGTTAGAATTCAAAATTTTGAATGAACCTCAAACCTATAATCGAGTTAAAAATGATCCAAATATATGGAATGAGAATTCAATTCTCTTCTCAAAATGATAATTGGGATTTTTCCCAAGGTCTTCTAATGAAATAGGTTGTAAGTGGGTATTTAGACTTAAGTTAAATTATTTAGGAGAATATGACAAACATAAGGCTAGATTAGTAGCAAAAGGTTTCTCACAAAAGTATGGAGTAGATTATGAGGAAAATTTTACTTTGGTTGCTACTTTTAATTAGAAAATTTATCAATTGGATATAAAGAGTACATTTCTTAATGCCAACTTAGATGTTGATATTTGTATGGAGCAACCTCAAGGCTTTGATAACCTAGAAAATCCAAATTATATTTTTAGATTAAAGAAATACCTATATGGACTTAAGCAAGCTCCAAGAGCTTGGTATATAAGATTTTCAAGTATTTTTTTCAATTGGCTTTAATAAGTGTTATTTTGACCTAGATGATGAGCCTAAAAAATGCTCATATTTTGTATAGGTTTCATCGATTATTATGCGACAATATATTAGGAACTGTGTACTTTTATGAATGATTATATAATTATTTAATAGAATTATGTGTGTTATCTAATTTGTGTTTTTTAGTGTAGTTTTGTGGAAATGTAGTTGGTTTTGATAGATTTGGATCAATCGAGGTCTTTCGTGGACCTGGAACTCTGTTTCTTTAGGTATCAAGGCATGAAGGTAGGTGCCTTCCTCTTCAAGGAATGTGCCAACAAACGGTAGGTGCCTTCCTCTTCAAGAAAGGCACCAACAAAAGGTAGGCGCATTTCGTATAGATAAGGCGCCCAACATACTTAGGCACCTTCCATATAAGGAAGGTGCCCTATACAAGGTAAAGCACCTTCCGTATAGGGAAGGCACCCACATCTATAGGCACCTTCCTCATAGAGAAGGTGCCTCTCTATTCTTTACTCGTTGACCAAACAGAGCGACGTGGACAACATTGACTGGTGCAATTTTAGTTTTACATCACGTAGGATAATTCTGGGAACTGCACTAACGAATGAAAACACCAGGTGAAGCATGAACCAACCAATGGATACACTACCATTAGAAACAATGTCTGCTTTAGCAGATGTCGATCACATTTACTAGATTGTCTCATTTTAGTCTGAACTAAACTACTACTATAACTTATTTATAACAAAATATTTGTGTGTGTGTTAGATAAACACACACAGACCTCTCTGGTAGATCTCCAGGATCTAGACTGAGCATTATTTATCATTATGAGGAGATAGAAGCATTGTAATAATTCTTTTACAAGTACAATAAAGCTCGAGAGTTCTTAACTACGTATTCAACTGGAAGGGAGCTGTTAGAGCCTGGGCCCACTCCAAGCCAATATTCCTTCCCTTTTCTTATACTTTCTAGATTAAGTTTCCTGGTTTCATAGGTTTATTTTTTACACTTTTATTTTGTAATAGGTTTATTTTCATTATGAATGTATGAATATTTATTTTCTTAGGATTTAATTATTCATACATAAATTATTGGTGTGGATGAAATACTGACAATCCTTTAAACCCCCCAATAGTAGAATTAGTCGGACTCATCTCAAAGTGGGTATTGTGAATGATATGATATGATACCCTTCTAAATTTTACCAAGATCTCTAGGTTGATAATTTAAATTATCAGGCAAGTGACAAAATAGGAGCAAAATTAACCTGTGTTTGACCTGCAACATTTTAGCACCGTTTTGGGGGAAGTGCCTCTATTACATTAATTGTAATACCTGAATACCTTCTATCTAAATTTGTATGAGTTCTTAGAGAATAAGAGGACCTAATGGTCAGTTCATAAAATAGAGCCCACCAAAATCTAAGACAATCGAACATTATGAGTTTGATCTAGATTCGCCCGACTCACCACCAGCAGTCCACTAGAGTGAGGATCCTAGCTTTGTGCAAAGTGCTTCCTCATCCCACCAACTAGGGGAATAATGAACTATTGTAATCTCATTGTTTAATAGAACACCCTCAGAGGAAGCTCTATTGTGGAGAGTTGTAGAGGATCAGATTATTACACCAGCCTACCTACGAGCCTTAACTCAGAAAGTTTTGAATGATCGTAAGGCCATAAGAACTGCATTAGAGACCACATTTCCTAAAAAATGGCCAATGAAGAGGCTTCATCTGGCTTTAGTTTCCTTATTGAGGAAGGAGTAGGAGAAACCAAAATGAAAAACATATCCCCTGCTCACCTTCCTACCTTCAGAGGATACCCGATCGAGGACCCTGACCTGTTTTTATTTAAGTTTGATATTCTATGTAGGTCTTTGAACTACAAATCTGATATACATAAGCTGAAGCTCTTTCCTTCCACATTAGACAATGTAGCTCTGTGGTGGTTGATTGGTCTGGGAGACAAACACATTACCACATGGGATCAAATGAAGAGACTCTTTTTAGAGCAATATCAAGACTTCGGGAGATCCAGAGACTCTAGAGAAGAGGTCCTGAGCATGATGCAAAAATAATATGAGTCTCTTGAGGAGTACTAGGAGAGATTCAATTTCAATCTTCAATGATCTCCTCATGCGAAGCTAGCTGATAAGTCTCTTAAAAGCATATTTTTTATGGGACTTAACAGTGAATCATTGGAAGCTCTCAACATGATTTTTGGAGGTGATGTCTACCATCACACTATGGAATATATCTAATAATTATGCTAGAACTACTCAAGAAGGAGAGGCAAGACCACTTCTAGGACCATGAAAGTGACTGCTTCGATCAAAAAAATGGAAATAGGCAATATGTCAAAAGATTTGAAAAGTGAGATGCTTTTGTCTCTAGCATTATAGATGCACACATTGTTGTTAGAGAAAAAAAAGTAAGAAAATGAGGCAACATTAGCTTATTTTTGCTCGAAATGTAGAGGAAAGCATGCAAAGAATGCATGCCCGAAGAACAAAGTTAGAGTATGCATGGTCTATAAGCTAAATCATAAGACCTAATTGTGCCTATAATTTTTGAGTATCAAGGAGGATGCTGATGTTATGGAAGCTTATTTTATAGGAAATTGGAGGAGTTGGCCACAACCCCCTACGAGGAATACGCCACCAAGAATACCATCATATGGGGAGGATCATACATGCCACAAGGCTAGCCTCAACCACCTAACATGGGATGGTGGGGACCATTTCCTTGGTCCAACGCACCCCTAGGAGCAACGTTTCTAAATCAACAGCCCTAGATGCCATATCAATACCCTGGGCAATAGTGGAGAGGCCAGGTTCAATAGAATTTGGCTCCATAGAACGTAGCGCTAGCTCACCCCCATAAAAACCTACCATCCTTGCCTATAGTGGGACCTGCATAGCTACCCGCACAACCGACGACAAATCCAAACAACAAAGTAAATCAATTGACATATAATGTAGAAGGTGATATGTACCCGATGTATAATATTATTTGTAATCCTATGCAGCTTAGATCAGGTAGACAGCTAGGAGTAGAGACACCTTCCCTAGTAGAAGAGGAGGCAGAAGTAGATAAAACACCTCTTATAGAAGAGGTGGAATAAGAAATGGCTGAGAGAACAAAGGCTCTGTTTCCTAACCGATTGCAAGAATAGAGGAAATTAATGCAGCCAAAGTTTGATATTCTTTCTAGCTTGAAAAATCTCATGATGACAATTCCACTTTTTCAAGCTATCCAAGACGTCCTGATATATTCTAAAGCAATAAAAGAGATGTGCCTAGAAATTCAGGCCAAAGAGTGACCCAGACTATTAATTTTGTGAGGAATTTGGCTAATTTAATGATGGGAAAGATGTGTCACCCTAAGTACGAAGACCCAGACAGCCCAGTGTTGATAGTAAAAATTAAGGGGCATTCCTTGACCAATATGTTGGTCGATATTGGTGCATCCATTAATGTAATGCCTCAAGAGACCATACAAATACTATAGCTCATAGACCTGAGGCCAACCTCAATATTTTTGTAGCTGATTGATCGATCAACCGTAGCACCGAAAGGAATACTAGAAGATATAATTGTGATGGTCGATGCATGGGAATATCTACATAACTTCTTGGTGTTACAATCTAAAACCAGCTTGGGTGGTTACTCACTTATCTTGGTAAGACCGTGGTTGGAAAAAATTGACACCTACATCAACTGCCATGATGGGCCAATGACCATATCCAATAGGCAGAACGTAAAAATGTTGAATATTTCACCTCCCATGCAGTCTGTTGATTCATTGGGAGGGTCTACATTGACCAAGCACAAATAGGAGTTGTCCATCATCTAGCCAGTGATGGCATTGGACAAAATGAAGGAGGAAGAATATGAGGATGGCGCTATCATATAATTCCTCCAAGGAGAGTCCTCCGGCATTATGCCTGAGTCACCATTAGCTGGCGCCCAAGACCACCACATCCAATAGATAAACATTGGGCCAAGAAAAATGTTGAATATCAATAGTGGGTTGACCCCAACACAGCTAATGAAGTTATAATAACTCTTGGTTAGACACCAAGGGTTATTCCCATGGGATTACTCGGATATGGAAGAACAAAAATGTATAAAAAAAACCACCAACAAAAGAATGAATCTAGAAATGAAGGACATTGTCAATGTGGTATTACTCTTTGGGCTATGCAACGCACCTGCCACCTTCAATAGGGTGGTGCTCAGCATATTTTTAGATATTATAGGAGATGTGGTTGAAGTGTACATGGACAACTTCATTGTTTACGAAGAAACCTTTGATGAAGTAATGACTAACCTGGAAAGAGTTCTTGAAAGAAGTGAGAAAAATAATTTATCCCTTAGTAATAAAAAATTATTTATAATGATGCAAGAAGGCATTGTATTGGGACACCATCTCTCCACGGAAGGAATAAAGGTTGACAAAAGAAAAATAGAGGTCATCAAGGACCTACCCAGCCCTACAACACAACAAGAGGTGAGAAGTTTCCTTAGATTTTTTGGGTACTACCGGTGATTTATCATCGACTTTAGCAAAATTGCAATACCACTACACACTTTATTTTCTAAGGACGTGGAGTTCAACTGGATGGAATACTACGAAAGAGCATTTCAGTCACTCAAAGAAAAGCTAATATCTGCACTTGGTCTGAGGGGACTGAATTGGGCTATACCCTTCCACATCTATTGTGATGCTTCCAACAATGCGATTAGAGCAATCCTTCGACAGAAGGATGATGAGGAATTCTATGCCATCTACTACGTCAACAAAAATTTGGCAGGGGTCAAGCTCAACTATACATGATGAAGAAATAATTCCTTGTGGTTGTGCATGCCATAAACAAATTATGCCATTATATTATCGGATACAAGGTGTTCGTCCACATGGACCATGCAACTATCATATATTTAATGATAAAACCGACTATTGGAGGAAGAGTTATAAGATGGCTTCTACTACTACAGGAGTTTGACATCACGATAGTTGACAAGCCCGGTAAGGACAATGTTGTAGCGAACTTCCTATCCTGGTTGACACCAGTAGATCATATGGCAATGGAAGATCAATTTCCAGATGAGCATTTGTTCACCATAAACGATAAAATGTCATGGTACGTAGACATAACCAATTACTTGGCCATCAAAATAACCTCGTCCGCTCTCTCCTTATGATAAAAATAGGTGGTAGTAGAGAAGAGTGACTCCTTTTTATGGATTGATGGTCTCCTATTCAAAACAAGATGTGATCAAATTATAAGGAGGTGTGTAGCGGAGTAGGAATTCTCAAAAATACTCAAATATTGCCACAATGAACCATGTGGGGGACACTTTGTAGGGAAGTGGACTTCCTATAAAATCCTACAGACTGGGTATTTTTGGCCCACTCTATTTAAATACGCGGTCGTCTATGCTAATAAGTGTGATGAGTGCCAAAGAATGGGTAGACCAACCAATCGAGACGAGATGCCCCTTCAACTGCAAGTGCATCTAGAGCCCTTCGATAAGTGGGGCATGGATTTTGTGGGACCAATTAATCCACCCTCAATAGGAAGGAGATTTATTTTAGCCTGTATAGACTACATCACCAAGTGGGTGGAGGTTAAAGCACTGAGGGATTCAAAGGAAAAAATAGTAGATGACTTCTTATTAGGTCAAATTTTTACATGATTTGGGGTCTCCAGAGAAATAACAATAGACCAGGGACCTCAATTTACCTTCAATTTTATCGAAGAGTTGATAAATCAATATCATATTTGGCACAACAAGACTATGTCCTACCACCCATAAGCAAACGGGCAAGTGGAGGTGACGAACAGAGAGATAGATAATATCCTCATGAAAATTGTGCAACATCATAGAAAATATTGGGCTACATGACTTCTAGAGGCAGTATGGGTGTACAACACTATGTGGAAGTCTACCACCGGCTTTACACCCTTCCATCTGGTCTACAGGAAGAATGCAATGATGCCCATTGAGTTTGAAATTAAGACATTAAGGACTGCTTTAGAATTAAATTTGATCTTTCCAAAATCTCAAAAAGAGAGGATTTGGCAGCTGAACCAGCTGGACGAATTCATAATGGATGCTCTACATAGAACGAAGATCATACAAAAGCAAAGAAAAAATGGCATGATTGACATATCAAGCTGAAGCAATTCTAGGAGGAATATTGGGTATTGTTGTATGATTCCAAGTTCCTAGAAAGGAAGGGCAAATTAATGCAGAGATGGATGGGATCGTATGAAGTGGTAGAGCTCATCAAGAATGGTGTTGTGCATGTTAAGATAATTGACAGTAGCAATGTTGTATTGATAGTGAATGGCCACCAACTACTGCGCTACAACATGTCCAAAAATTTATTGGTAGAGTCCAGAACAAGCATGGGGGAAACCCCATCCTTGTAATCTAGACCAAACTCTCAGCAAGTGGAATGGTGGATAGGGTGGTGTCCACAAAAATTAGTTAGTTTAGGTTTGTTTTATTTCTTACGATGTTTTTTCAAGGATGACACCCACATGCAAGTTATAGGAATCCTAATAGAGGGTCTTCCAGGCATGAAATGTGTCTAAATGCCTATAGTTTTCTTTTATTTTTATTTACTTTTGTAGGTGGAGGACCTGTCAACTCAAAAAAAAGGTATCTAGGAAACCAAGCCTGAACTGACTCAGCACCCCGACACCTGTGAACATAGCTTAGAAGCAACATCTATCCAAGCTTGGACGAAGGCAATAAAACTCTCCTCCTTGGGAAAATTGCCCGCCAGGCCTAGCAGGAGGTTGTTGCGGTAGTATGAGGGAAGTCTGAGAAGGCTTGATCACCCTTTCCCAAATGATCATGATATGCTACTGAGAAAAATCCCTTGCAAAATTCCTTCCTCTTCAAATAAGATTCCCCACTTGAGAAACATCACCTTCCTCCTCAGAGAAGGCACCTAACTAAGGTGGACGGTGTTGCGGGAAGAAGGTATCAAGCTAGAGGTAAGGCACCTTCCTTATAAATAAGGTGCCCGACTGGAAATAAGGTGCCTTCCTTATAGAGAAGGTGCCCCACAAAAATAAGGCACCTTCCTTATAGAGAAGGTGCCCCACAAAAATAAGGTGCCTTCCTTATAGATAAAGTGCCCCACAAAAACAATGCACCTTCCTTATAAAGAAGGCGCCCCAAAAAAGTAGGCACCTTCCTTATAGGGAAGGCACCCAACCAAAATAAGGTGCCTTCCTCATAAAGAAGGTGCCTGCAAGAGTTCCTAAAAAAAAAATTATGATAAAGATCAAAGTGCCTTCCATTCCAAGAAGGTGCATCCAATTAAAAACATCTTCCATAGCGGGAAGGCACCATTATTCAAAAAGCTCCTTTTGTGGCAAGAAGGCACCACTACTCAAAGAAGCACCTTCCGTAGTGGTAAGGCGCCATTCTTCAAAAAGTGCCTTCCATAGTAGGAATGTGCCACTGTTTAAAGAAGCACCTTTCGTAGTGGGAAGATGTCATTCTTCAAAAGCGCCTTCCACAGCAAGAAGGCACCATTGTTTGAAAAGCACCTTCCATAGTGGGAATGTGCCATCATTCAGAAGCACCTTCCACAATAAGAAGGCACCGACTAGAAGAAGCACCTTCCACCTAGGGAAGGCACCATTCATTTAAAGTGCCTTCCACATCGAGAAGGCACCAAATAGCACCTTCCATGTATAGCCCTTACATGCACCTTGATGCGAACGATGTCAACACATGGTTGGGAAGCAACAGATTACCACCATCACTCCATGTGATGGAAATCTACCCCGATCAAAAATTATGCAAAGTTACGAGGTGAGATCCTCATGCACACCTTAAGATTGATGGACATACAATTTTTCCAAAACAAATCAAGAGCTTTTCTATGGCATAGAACCTCGAACAACACAGCAATGAATTCCAGAGTAATCCACACATGTGAAATACCCATCCTTCGTGTCATAGGCTGACAAATCACTACCCTCCATGACGCATGAAGCATCCAATCAGGTATGCACATAATTTTTAATTAAATTTTTATATAATCTTTTATAAATTATGCAGTACCAAAAAATAGCATCACCATAAAAATCATGCACCCCCCATGGCCAAAACATCATGCCAACGTTGTGGCTCAAGAGGCGTACCTTGCCAACCCTAGAATTGAATGCTAGGGTTAGGCACCTTCCTTATAAGAATGCACCTTCCTTAGGGTGTAAGGCAAAAATAAAATAACAATTAGGGAATGTGCCATGGGAGGACAATCAAAGAACCACATCATCAAGAAAAATGAGCCGAGTGATACAGAGGGAATCAGGGGGGCAGTGAGAACACAATTCAAAGTCGAAGGGTGGCTTGACTATTGTATCCTAGTCTATCAAAACTAGGATAATTTTGACATCCCTCTTGTAGTGGTCAGACCTCCAGATGTTGATCTATGGCAAGCTATAGAAGCTACATTTTAGGCAACAAGAACTACACTGGCCATACCACCTCCATGAGTAGCTAGGGTGGGAACCTCATAAATGTGGAGCCAGCAAATCGAGTAGAGGTAGACAACCATGGTAGTTGTCTGTCCCACCACTTCAGATTCACATAGAAAATAGAAGACTGCACCTCCTGATGCCAGTCAAAATAATAAGTAGCCAGATGCTGTAGGTATAACCAGAAAATGGTGATGATGAAAAGAACGAAGGGCTACCTATAGTTTTGATGCCACGAGGGCATGGAATATGATAGGCATGGGGGGATGATGAGCCTAAAAAATGCTCATATTTTGTATAGGTTTCATCGATGATTATGTGGCAATATATTAGGAACTATATACTTTTATGAATGATTATATAATTATTTAATAGAATTATGTGTGTTATCTAATTTGTGTGTTTTAGTGTGTTTTTTGTGAAAATGTAGTTGGTTTTGATAGATTTGGATCAGTCGAGGTCTTTTGTGGACCTGGCACTCTATTTATTTTAGGATCAAGGCATGAAGGTAGGTGCCTTCCTCTTCAAGGAATGTGCCAACAGACGATAGGCATCTTCCTCTTCAAGGAAGGTGCCAACAGAAGGCAAGCACCTTCCGTATAGAGAAGGCACCCAAAATACTTAGGCACCTTCCGTATAAGTAAGGCATCCTATACAAGGCAAAGTGCCTTATTTATAGTGAAGGCACCCACATCCGTAGGCACCTTCCTCATAGAGAAGGTGCCTCTCTATTCTTTGCCCGTTGACCAGACAAAGCAACGTGGACAACATTGACTGGTGCAATTTCAATTCTACATCATGTAGGATAATTCTGGGAACTACACTAACAAACAAAAATTCCAGGCGAAGCATGAACCAATCAGTGGATACGCTACCATTAGGAACAATGCCCACTTTAGCAGATGTCGATCACGTTTACCAGATTGTCCCAGTTTAGTCTAAACTAAACTACTATTGTAACTTATTTGTAATAGAAGATCTGTGTGTGTGCTATATAAACACACATAGACCTCTCTAATAGATATCCAGAATCCATACTGAGCATTATTTATCATTCTGAGGAGATAGAAGCATTGTAATAATTATTTTGCAAGTACAATAAATCTCGAGAGTTCTTAACTGTGTATTCAGCTGGAAGGGAGCTGCTAGAGCCTGGGCCCACTCCAAGCCAATATTCCTTCCCTTTTCTTATGCTTTCTAGATTAAGTTTCCTGCTTTCATAGGTTTATTTTATGCACTATTATTTTCACTTCTGCAGTAGGTTTATTTTCATTATGAACGTATGAATATTTATTTTCTCAGGATTTAATTATTCATACATAAATTATTGGTGTGGATGAAAGACTGACAATCCTTTAAACCCCCAATAGTAGAATTAGTCGGACTCATCTCAAAGTGGGTATTATGAATGATCCAATATGATACCCTTCTAAATTTTACGAAGCTCCCTGGGTTGACAATTTAAATGATTGGGCAAGTGACAAAATAGGAGCAAAATTAACCTGTGTTTGGCCCGCAACACCATATTTTTATATTTCTAGAAAAAAATAGCATTACTATCATTGTTTTATATGTAGATGATTTACTTTTAATAGGAAACAATGAATGTATGATTGAAATATATAAAAATAAATTACTAAATAGATTTGAATGACTGACATGGGTTTATTGCATTACTATTTAGGCTTACAAATCTACCAACAATCCCATAAGATTAAAATTTCTCAATCTAAATATATATTAGAAATATTGCAAAGGTTTAAAATGAAAATTTTCAAATGTGTTTCTACTTCTATGGTTTCTATCAAATTTGAAATTAATAAATATTCTAAGCTTGTAGCTAAAACTCAATATATGCAACTTATAGGTAGTTTACTCTATCTTCCTATTTCTAGGCCTAATATTGTTTATGTTGTTAATGTGATGGCTAGATTTATGCATAATCCTTATGATGTTCATCTTAATGTTGTTCAAATAATACCTAAATATCTAAGTGGAAATACTAATTTAGCTTTGGAATATTTAAGTAATTCTCATATAAAAATTTTTGGTTATTGTGATAGTTATTATACTATGGATAATATTGAATATGCTATGGATAATGTTGAAAGAAAATCCACAAGTGGATATTGTTTCAACTTGGAATTAGATGTTATCTCTTGGTGTAGCACTCTCCTAAACTGAGGTTGAGTATAGAAGTGTTACTCTATCATGTCAAGAAGCCATTTGACTTCAAAGACTACTAACATAAATTGGATTCAGCAACAATAAATCTATTACAATATTTTTTTATAATCTTCAATAGATTTAGAAAATAATCTTGTTGTGCATCAAAGGACAAAACATATAGAGAATCAAGCACACTTAATTAGGAAGAAGGTAGTAGATAGTATAATTAAACTCATATATTTCTCTAGAAATGAGAACATTTATGATATTTTTACAAAACCATTAGTAGAATCTAAATTTTCTTATTTTAGAAGTAAACTAGGCATAAAATAATTGCCCTTAAGGTGGGGTAATGCATAATATTGTATTATTTTAATGCATAATATTGTGTGATGTCAATTCTTTCAGGTTTTTTTTTTGTTTTTTAATTTTATATTGATGGATGTATACCACTTTTTTTTTTCCATGTTGATGGAATATGTGTGTGTGTCATTAATTTATCCATGTTGATGGATGTTATATTTTCCATGTTGTGGAATATGTGTATGTGTCATTTATTATACATGTTAATGGAATATGTATGCCACTTGTTTATCCATGTTGATGGATGCTATTTTTCTATGTTGATGGAATATGTATGCCACTTGTTTATCCATGTTGATGGATTCTATTTTTCCATGTTTATCGAATATGTATGTCACTTGTTTATCCATGTTGTTGAATGTTATGTTTTCCATTTTGATGGAATATATGGCACTTATTATTGATGTTTTCCATGTTTATGAAATATATATGGCACTTATTATTGACGGTTTCCATGTTGATGGAAACCTTATTTACATGTCATATTTTATATATGATTACTGGACTCTGTCATATTTTTTTTTTCTTTTGTATATCCATGTTGATGGATGGTGCCTTTCCTATTTCTACACATCTTGGAGTCTCTACTATGCCATTGTTGAATAATTCTTTGCCAAAATGTATGCTCATTGATAGATTGGTTCTTTGGAACATCAACTCTTGTAAAATTATATTATAACCCCAAAATTAGATTAAGGAGGAGTGTTCAAACAAATAATCCAATTTTAGGATTATATTATAAATTCACCTAAGTATAAAGGTAAATAATAAAATTATGTATCTAGGCTTTAATATAAATTAAATCGATAGGTATTTAGTTTATATTTATTAATATGTATATATATACCTAGGTTAGACTAATATATATTAATGTATATGGATAAAATAAATATATACCTATATTTATTTTATCTTACACCTTAATATTATTATTCCTACAATTACTAAATTAAAATAATTTCAATATCTAGTCTAACTCTAGTCAACTCAAAGTCAAAGGTGACATGGCATGAGACTTGAGTGTGGTGGCATGTATGGGGCACATAATGGCATGTGGCATGAGTGTGGTGGAATGTGGCATAAGTGTGGTGGCATGTGGTATAGGTGTGGTGGCACATGTTGTGGAGGTTTTCCTCCATGGCTATTTTCCAATAGGAGGATAGCCCAAACTATATATTTGGGCTAAACTCCTTGTGTTGAAACAGTGCTAACTATACAAAGAAAAATAGTATGAGCCAACTATGTGAGCTAACTGTGAGACACTATTGTTTACTTGAGATATTGATGATTTGCACCAATCACATTTGAGGAAAAAAACTTGTATATTTTGTTGAAGATAATACAAAAGTGGAGATACAATTTTGGTCGTGATTTTTTCCTTTACAGGGTTTTCCAAATAATATTGGTGTCTTTTATGTGTTTGATTTATTTCTATATTACCTTGTATTTTTATTTAAATTTATTAAATTTTATGCTATTTACATTTGTGTAATATATATACTTGGCATACTAATAATTTTTTATTTGAGTTTGTTTTAATCTATTGCATTTGGAGGATTTTGCTTACTTTCTCCCCCTTCACTTATCTGTATGCAGCAAAACAGTTTTAGGCGATAAATTTACATTCAGACAATAAATTCATTTTTTGCCAATTTATAGGTATTCTTCTCTTCTATTGTACTTTTATATAGTTTTTATATTATTATCTACTCTTATCTTATATCATATATCATGCTTTAAGAATTTATAGATGATATTCTATCTATAGGACATAAAAGGAAGATTGTGAAGAATGTGTTTTATAGCCTTGATAATTTGTCTTCACCCCTTTTATAGTACTATACTAGTTGTTCATGTGGTGTGTATAAATGAAATCTTATAGCCTTTAGTGCCCTCTTATCCCTTTTTCACTTTTAATTTTCTATGAAGAACTATAGTCTTCTTCTTTACCTGCAGGATAATGTAAAGGCTTTTCAAACCAATGGAGACTAGGCTCATCAACCCAAGATCAAGTCTATGTATTCAAAGAATTTGCATCTCCCTTGAAAATACTATAAAACTAAGTGACATCTATGAAGAATTATTTAGTGAGGCTAGAGAAGATGAAGGCTAAGTTTAAGAAGATAAAAGGTAATATTCTAAATGAAAAGGGAAATTCAAATAATATCTTTAAATATTATAGTAAACCCACCCACTAGATATTCCATTAAGGAAGCAAGATGTTAGTATAATTAATATCTTCTCCCCTTGATCCCTCAACTCAGATTATGAGGAAGTATTAAAATTATGTAATTTGACTTTATTTCCAAGGCTAACGTGATATGACATAATTAAAAATAATTCTATGGGAAATCATTGTATGAAGTATTTAATATCATTTTATGTAATTATATGATGGGATTATGATTTATTCTTGTCTAAATTAGCCTTCACCAACCTTTTATTCCTAATGTGTTATGGATAATGGTTAGTGTTGATCTACAAAAATGATATGCATTGTGAGGTTGTGTTTTAACAATTCGAATTAAAGGATAATTTTTTTCCAACCTTTATATTAGGTTATATCCCCACTAATATAACCTAAACTAAATGTAGAAAATAAATTTTATATAGGTATAAGTGGTACAAGTAAAAGTAGAAAATTAAACAAGGTTCAAACTATAGCAAGGCTAGTGTGTGATCAATTGAACCATCAAGGAATGACCAAATAATTACAAGTTGATCTCAATTCATTCATTATACATATTAGTGGATAGATAATACTAATAGGTATAGGAGAATGAAGCACCATAAACACTAACATCTATGCATCAATAAGTCATATATGAGATATAAATGTCATGCATAGTTTTTCATTCATATCAAAAGAAGAATTACAATCACAAAGTATAGTTATAGTCTTCCTCAAAATGTACAAAATACATTTACAAAGAGACCAAGGTTATTATTTATAGTGAGGGCTTAACTCTCTTTTTCATCTACATAGAAAAGTTTCACATTTACATTTATAAATAAAATAATAGCTATTACTTTTAGGGTATGATAATCTATTGTTGTGTTATAATCTGACAAAACATATGATAGCTAATAGGTCATAACTTTATCAATAAATCTATTATTTTCCAATATAACATTGGTTGATAGATTATAACCTTCCATATCTACCTAATTTTTAATTTCCCTTGCTTTGACTACTTCCTAAATATTATAAAATTGATAGAGTGGGTTCCTAAGGCCTATAAAAATTCTAAATTCTTCTTCCTTTGGAAAATTCCTCCATATATCTCACCTAGCACCTTATAGTTAGCCATTGATTCTAAATATGTGTGTCCAATATAGTAACTTGTACTATATTTTTGGTTATTTTTAGGGACATTAAATCTAATTGATGGTGAATCCAAGAACAACCTTCATCTGTTGGATCATGGAGTCAACAAAAATAATCAAAATTATAAAAAACTTATGTGGAAGAATCTATGCTTCTTATTTTTGTGGTAGGTTCAACAATGAATTCCACTCCATATTAAAAATAATCTTCACATTTCAATTTAAGCCATAGTTGTAATTAGGTCATCAAATTCTTCCTATGTCAACTCATCCTTTATATTAGGAATTGTCTTCATCCTTGAGCAATGTTCCAAGTGGAATAATATTTGGAACATTGGTTGTTGCATCAACTATGGAAGATTTATCTATTTTAATTACACTTTTTTTCTTCAATCAAACTAGCATATTTATCTATAATAATATATCACCTTCATCCAAGAGAGGGTTTGGGAGTCCTTCCTCACCAATTGAGCAATTTAATCCTTTAGTTTTCCAACAGCTTCTTTCATACTTTCATGGGAAATTTTGTAGGTTTCTAAGATCTATTGATTGAATGGCACATTTATTAACCACACATGTACCACTTTATTGGAAGGTAGACCTAGTTGTTGGAGTTTTTGGTTGGTCACCATAGGAGTTTACCTCATGATTTGTATGTAGTTTATTCTCAGGACTATATTTGACTCTATGTGATAAAAATTAGCTTGGGCATTTGTTAGCAATTCTTTGTAAATTTGGATGTGCTATAGATATATATTTGTATCTTTCATCTCATCTAGGATGTGGTTCCACAAAGCCTTTATGATATCTATGGATAAGACTTTGGTCTCCGTGGACTAAATCTCTATGATCTCCTAGACTAGGTCTAAACAAGTACCTGCTAGATACATAGTTATAATTTTAAGTTACCTTGATAAGGAGTCAAAAACTTTATTTTCTCAAAACCTTTGATTTAATACTTATTTCATGAATCATTGGTTTTGGTGCTTGCTTTTGTTTGGTTGTATTTGAATTGGATTCTAACAAGCAAATAATTGGTTTTGGCGCTTGCTTTTGTTTGGTCATCTTTGAATTGGATTCTAATAAGCAAATCATTGTTTTTTCTTTGAATTGTATTCTTTAACACTTTATCTATTTTTCTTATTTGCTCCATGCAATTGAACTATGGACCAAATCCTCTTTTGGTGAATCATCTATTTGTATACTTAGAAATAATATCATTTAAATGGCCTCACTAATGGATTTATCACTTAGTGTAGCTCGTGAATTAAGGGAGTATTTAGATAAGTTGCGAGATAGTTTTAACTAAAAATTTTGTTGGAAAAGAAAGAGAAAGAGAAGGATTATTAAGGTACCATAACTTTGATGAGTTTTATGATGTGTGAAGGCTTACTAGAAGGACCATAGGGCATTTGGAATATTATATACTATAGCTATGTTATAAACTCACTAATGCAACCTCAAATGGAACCATCTCTTGTTATGGGATATTAGTGTGAACCTAGATGAATTTTATAGTTTTTGTTCACTTTTCATTGACTTTCGTCTTTTGAACCCTCCAACTTTCACCATGAGTATTTTTATATTTTTACTAGTTAGTGTTTCTTGCACTATATGACACAAATAGGTAAGGTTTTCTCTTTTAAAGCTTGGTAAAGTAGTTATAATAGGATTATATCCATTGTTAGGTACTATTTTGGTAATTTATAGAGATCTTAGAAGTGAAATTTACATTATTAATCAATGATAATAAAGGTTTACCCAAGGGGTTTTTATAATTTTTTTGAATCTACCACTTTACATGTAAAAAAAATTATTGTGTATGTTCCCTAGGCTAAATAAATAAACACTTTTGAAGATATTTTAGTATTATGTCATCACCTCCTTGTGCTCTATTACCTAAGTTGATAAATAAAGATATCTTTTCTACTAACATCATGTCTATGTTCCACCAGTTGCACCAATGAATTACACCTTGGTAAACCTAGCATCACTTAACATCTACCAATTTATTTTTCCTTCTTCCTAGTGGTCTTATTGTTACCTATGTCATCATGACTTTATTAGACATTTGTCAATCGATCACATTTTTTATCGATGGATCAATGCTCAAGGAATTTGTTAACCCTATGTTGAGATTTTGTGCTTATATCATGCTAAAATTAGGACAAATTTTGATGAATCATTGGAAATTTAGTGAAATATTGGCTTTTATAATTTCAAAAATTTTAGCACATATTTTTCTAATAGATGTTGGCATCATCTCACCAAACTAATGAATAGTTAGATGTTTAACCTAGTGAATTTTGGGTAAAATTTTCTCTCAACTCCCCACAATTATTGTTATTGATTAGGCTAGTACATATCATAAAAATATGAAATATGAGAGACCCCAATGTCTCTTTCAATATTTTCATTTGAGTTAATTGGTATATTTTCTAGACACAAATAGAAAAGAAAAACAATATAAAAAGGGGAAAACATACATTATATAGATATTTATAAAGTGTTAGCCTAAAAGTAGAGAGGGTGTAGATATTTCTCATTCACAAATATGGTCAATGACCTTCCATCCATATGATCAAATTATAAGTATTTGATAATTATATTTTATTGAAATGATACGACCCACTTTAGAAGGATATAAATTTCCCATGCTACCCTAATTTGGTTCTTTCTTTATCCTATTCCATCACTACATTATCCTATTTAAATCTTATTTTCTTGGCCCACTTGTCAAACCATATATTTATGATATTTTGATGTTGAATGAATTCTTAGAAGGTTTTCTTCATATCTTCCTCTAATTACAATAAAGCATTCAAACAATCTTGCATAGAATAAATGTTAGTGCCTTCTAGATCCAGCTACTAGGATGTTTGAAGTAAGAGAGTTTTAAGTTGATCGAGATTATTGTTTATTTTCCAAATAATTTGTATGGAGAATTCCAAATGGAATCCTTTGGAGTAACTTTACTTACCCATAAAACTTTCTTTAACTTTATATACCAGTTCATTTTGTATTTAGTAATTGTTCTATTTAGAATTTTGACAATATCATGATTTGTAGACTCTACCAAGTCATTTCCCTATGGATAGTAGTTATAAAAAGTATTTAATATGAACTCGTAGTCCATTTCAAATTGTAATATCTTAGTCCATGTGAACACTATAACATTATTTGTAATTATCATTATAGGTATCCTAAATCTATTTATTATATGTTCTAATAGGTGGATGACTACATCCTAATCAAAAAACTTAACTAGAATGGATTCAACCCACCTAGTGAGATAATTCATGGCATATATGACCCATCCATGCTCAATACTAGAAAATAGACTAAATTTTTTAATAATCTCTAGGCCCTATTATTAAAATGGATCATACATAGTTATAGGTTATAAAGGTACTACCAATTTCCTTCTATGACCCATATATCTGGAACATGCCTTATATTCCTTCACCCATTTAAAGCAACCACTGAAGATAGTGGTATAGTAATATCCTATTATTAGAAGATTATGAGTGATCATAAGGGTAGAATAGTGACCTTCATTGTGATACTTTGATAGTAATCCTTTCACTTTTTTCTTTTTAACATAGATCTAAGTTAATATATCATATCCCTTTGAAATAGGGTGTAATTGATCCAAGTATGGTTCATAGCTTTTCACTTGAATATATCTCTTTTCTTAAACATCAAACATTTCCATACATATACAACTAGCATATAATTCTTTATGTTACCTATCCATCAAGTCAGTTCCCCTAGATCAACTTGTTCCACTAAAGTTAGTTGTTTGCTTATATGATCCATAGCTAAATTTTTACATAGATCTCTTCCACCTATAAGTTTTGTTGATTTTATTTTGATGTTGAAATCCTATATTTTATTCATCCAACCAACTTATTTTTCATCCAAATTACCATGAAGCACTATGGATTTGACATTAAGAAGTATCCCAAAAATAGTAGCTTTTATTTGGGATAGATAATACCTAAACTTTTTGGGTGCCTTCATCAAACACATGCTTTTTAATTAAAGTATAGAATTCTTCATAATTTTGAAGAACTTGGATCATAAAGGATATAGGATGTTTTCTTTATCATCCTTCTAAGTGAACACAATAGCTACACTTTCATCACTACTGAAAATATATAATATAAATTCTTTTATAAAATTTAGATTGATAACGATGGGGGCCTAAGTGATGGCTTTTTTTATTTCCTAAAAAAAATTATTTCCTTCCTCAATCCATGTGAAGATGGCATCCTTTATCAATATTTATGATAATCCTAAATATTTTTGTAAAATTAATGATAAATTTAATACAAACTAGATTTGACCCAAGAAATATTGGATTCATTTGACTAAATATGGTAAGGGTAGTTTTTAATTGCCTTGAAACCATCATGGTTGATGACAAGGCCATATTTTGATACCACATGTCCTAGTAGCTTGTATTCCTATGCAAAGAATATGTATCTTCTTGGGGTTGAATTATATGTTATGTTCCCTACATATTTTGAAGATTATTTCTAAATGTTCAATGTGTTTGTACCTGCACTTGGAGAATACAATCAAATCATCAAGATAAATAAGAATAATTTTATCAATTAACCCTACAAAGATAATTTCCATCACTCTTTGAAATCGTGCACCTACAGTAGATAACCAAAATAGAATTATTTGATAAGCAAATGTTTCTCATTTAGCTATAGAAGTAGTTTTATGTTTATGATCATCCTTAACCCAAATATGATTATACCCTAAAAAAACTTTATGAAAGGATAACATTTGAGATTCATGCATCTTTTGTAAAATCAAACCCATGGATGGAAATAAATAGTGATTCTTTTGGAAAGCCCTAATTAATTTTCTAAAATTGATGTATACTTTAATATCTTTATTTCTCCTATAAGTAGGCACAAAATTGGCCACACATATTGAATATTTTATGGGAAAAATGATTTGATCCTAAAAAATTTTATAAGTTCTTTCTTTATCACCATCTCAATATATGGATTCACAACTTTATATTTTTTGTAGAAAGGCCTAGATTCAAGGTCCAACTCAATTGTGTGTTCAATAATTTTCTGGTCATAGATCTTCAAGTCCTTGTAACTCCATGTAATCATATCACTAAATCAACCACATAGATATTTAATTAGATGGATTTCTTTCTTGATATAATATTTTCCCATCAATAAATTTTTACCTTTGTTAAATTTTATGGGCTTGTAAAAATATTTTCTTACCTTGATACTAATTTTTTAGGTAATGTCATCAAAAAAAAAAATTGGTATTGATAAAAAAAAATGATTGAAGGGCCCTGACCCTTTACACAGAGCTCGAAAGATATACAATAAAAAATAAGAGAAGATCATACAAATGCAAGAGAGCCCTATCTTAGTAAAACAAACAAACCTGGGCTAAACTTGTTGATGGAGAAGCTAAAATAATATTCCTGTTGCTATTCTTCTATTTAACATAGCTGATTCAGTGCTCAATGCTTTACATAACTGATAAATAAACTGCTAAAAGCTTTCTAGTGTGATTAACCCCTCGGGTAATGGTTTGTTTTTAGTTGAATAATTCCATCCTTAATATCATCATCATATTCATTTTTACCACTAGCATATTGTGTTTACTTGACTAGGAATTCAATAATCTATTCATAATTATTAAAGACCTATCAATCATTATTATTATTAAGGACTAGGCCTATACACCACTCCTATTTTTATCATTATATTCCACATATTTGTAGTTGGATAGAATTTGGCACCTAGAGAGACTAGTTCCTCTACCTTCATGTTCATATCCCTATGTATCAAGGCAAATATATGTGTATCAAAAAATTTAGCAGATCATAAACTCGATGCTTTTATGACTTAATATGTTTATTTATGATAGCATATTTTGAATTAACCTAATTCACTACTAGGTATAAATCACCAAATATTTTATGGTTCGTGATTCTTGACTTCTCTATTTTTCTCAAGTTGGTGCATGGAACTTCATATTTAGCTACATTATTAGTGCAATTAAATAGAAAATAGTATGCATAGTTTATTTTTTATCCTTTAGGACTTATAATTTGCATTCCTACCCCTACTCTATTTCTAGTCCTAACACCATCAAAATACATCACCCATACCCTTGAGCTTGATAGCTTCTCAAAGTAGAAATCTTATTTGGATCCTCTGATATCAAATAATCTATGAGTTCAACCTCCTCATATTAACCATATAGTTCATTATATTTCTCATCTTTCTACACCCCAATGATCATATGCAATTTAAAATAAGTGTTTTTTACAATATTTATCATCTACAAATTCTAGGAACTCACTCTAGTTAACTCCTCCATCACTACCTGATTTATGTAGGAGATAGTTGTAGGGTAGTTCATTTTCAATATTAATCACCTTATCATCATAGAGTACCTTCATATGCACATATTCCATGGCTTGATAACCATTCCTTGATATTTTCTTGGCCCATCGCCTAGATAATCACATGCCAAATAAAGGCAAGAAGTCAACTATTATCACATCTTGAATGACCACTAGTTCTAGGTACTTAGATATAATCATTGTTGAGGAATATTAAATTATTTGATACACGCTAATGTACCCCCATGGTACCTTTATGGTACATTTATAAATAATATATTAGGGTTGAGTCAATAGTTTAGAGTGTGATATATATTTCCCCTTTATGTAAGTATCAATGTGCAATAAATGTACAAGTGTCATGTATGAGAGAATGTACATAAGTGTATTGTATGTAAGAGTGCAAATATTTAATGTGAGGATGTGCACAAGTGTCTTAGATTAAGAGTGCATGTAGAAGTGTAAGATTCATATGTGCAAGTGTCTAGATTCAAGTGTTCATCTAGTATGCAAGTGTTAAGTTGATAAACCAAGAGTCACAAGACTTGGCATATGGATATCAATAGTTAAGTACTTGAAGAGTCATATTACTATGGCTATATTATGGATACAATGCTCCATAGGAAATCGATCAAAGAGAGAATCAAATCAAGAATCAAGAATTTTTTATCAAAGTTGTAATAGGAAGAGGAGTAATAAATCTTGTATACATTTTGAGCAATTAATATTGTAAGTGTTCTTCATGCATTGTACATGAATAATTTGGGCTATTTACATTTACATTTTAGTATATAAATGAATGTTATTTTATTTATTATATAAGCCTTGATATACATATTAATTTTATCATATTATTCTACTCATATTATTATTACATTGACCTTTAATATTGTGGCTATTTTATATTGGATCCTATGAAATATTCTATGATATTTTATGGTAGAAAGGCTTAAAAATCCAACAATGGTATCAAAGCTACCACCAGACCCTGTCTAGTTTGATAGAGTTATTTATTAGCCACCATTATTAATTATATTTATCCATTTTGATAAGTTAATTTATAGTCTATACACTTTAAAGGTAGTGAAGACTTGGACTTTAATTTTTTAAAGGTCTTATTGAGTAGAGTAGGCTTGGATATTTCCACTAGGTTGAAGTAAAACCAATGAATACTAGTACTCAACTATATTGAAAGAAAGAGCCAACTTAAGAGAAAAGTTGGACATTTTATATTTATTAGAAACCAACTCAAATAAAAGTTGGATATTGAAATTTAAAAATTTGGAGATTGAATATTAAAGGAGAACCAACTCAGGATATATTTGGATATTCAGGGACACTAAGTGTTGGCAATTTTGGGTACTTTGGGTACATTGCCTTTGCTCAAGTGTATAAGTTGTCATTGATGTCAAGAAGCTCTTGAAGGAATCTGATTTGATGTCAAATAATTTGTTTTGATGAAGGTTACGGCATGACAATTTCAAATGTCTTTTGTAAACCCCAAGTTGGCAGGTTTAAATATTACAGGTGGATGCATTAGTTTAATGCATTTGGGTCCAGGAGGAAGTATTTATTTAAATAATTAAAAACCTTGTTAAGGTTCCCTTTAATTATTTTTAAATAAATATTAAATTATTGTTTGCAATGGGTTCTCCTAACCCATGGCGCTATGTTTTAAGATTGTGGGCACTATCCAAGACCTCCGTCGATGTGTTAAACTCCTCGCCGATGTCAAGAGCTTATGGTAAAAATGCATATAAATCTCCCTCAATGAAAATCAAGAATTATCCCATCTACATTTTGAAAAGAGTTGCTCGCTGTGAATTTGTGATCTACTGTTCAACTGTGTCTTCGTCGTTTTTGTGAATTCGCTGTTCATTTTTTTTGTACTTGTCATTTGTCATAAATCTGTCGTAAGGTTTTTGTAAATATATCTAGACTCGGGATATATTTGGATATTTAGGGACACTAAGATTCACCTTGATATAGATTTTGGATTTTCTAGAGAAGAAGAGGAGAATCGCTATTGAAGATTGCAAGAAAACCAAATGAGGAGAAATTTGGTCATTCAAGGACATTCATAGTCAGCCTGACATTAATATTGGGCTCTCTTGTAAGGATGATAATCATATTGGGTTCTTAGGTGAAATCTAAGATATTTAAAATTATAGATTGATAGAAAATAGATATTAAAGCTACAAAAGTTTGATAAGCTTCCTATAGAAGATAGAGAAGATTTTTAGCTTCTAAGTGTAGAGAAAATATAAGAAGAAGAATAGCTAAAGTTGCAATAGTGTGAGAAGTATTCAAAGCTTCCTAAGGAAATTGAGATAAAGGATAAGCTAAGCAGATGCTAAGAAAAATTAGAAAATAAAAAGATCAACAAAAATACTTGAAGAAATAAAGAAATTCCCTACATTAATGAATAATTATAAGTTATTCTAAGAAGCACTAAAAGAATTCAGCCAATAATCAGATAAGGAAAGCAAAGAAAGCTCAAAAATGGAGCTATGAAGGAAGAAAAAAAATTATGTCACATAAGGTGAAAATTATTTTCTAGCCATGAAGAAAAACAAAGGTTGTCATACGACCTTCATCAAGAGGCTTGAGCACCATCAAATGGCCTTCAACAAGATTCCTAAGAACTATCAAGTGGCTTGTTCTTCAACATGAAGCATGTGCACCAACAAGTGTCAACATGAAGCCCATGCATTAGCAAGTGCCACTAAATAGCCTATTCATTAGTGTGTGGACTGAGCAACTATTAGAGATAGAGCACCAATAAGTGACAAAGCACCAACTAGAGACCAGAGCACCAATGAGTGATCTGAGTGAGGAGACCAATAATAATACTATGCATAATCAAGAAATTAAAGAGAAGCATAGATAGGAGCAAAGTGAATAGAAGATCAATAGACTAGCAATTAGACTATGCACTATAATGAAGGTGTAGAGAAGAATAGATGGGATTCAAGTGAAGAGACAACAAAATCTAAAGCAACAAGGAGTCAAGTGAAGAGCTAATGAAATCTAGAGTAGTGAGGAGAAGCCAAGCAAACAGATAAGAAATAGAAGCCAAAGTAGTAATGAGGAATCAAGTGGACACATGCAACAACAAAGAAGAGACAAGCAACATGCATAATTTCTAAGAATGTTACTTGCATTAGTAACATATTCACCATAAAACACACATTTTGAAAGACAAAGAAGATTCTATAATTCCATATTACACTATATTTAGTTTAGAATATTTCATGCTCAACTTAGAAAATATTAAAGATGTTGAAGAATATCTAATGAACATGTTGAAAGCATCCAGGGAGCATGTTATTTTAGTGAACATTGAGATCCATTCACGAAGGTTAAGGCTAGTTCATTTGAGAACGTTGAACATGCATTCAAACCAACTAAGGAGGAAATAAAGGTTAGATTTATTTATATTTCCAATTGCCTTTATTTGAGGAGTCATAAGATGATATGAGGTGATTATAAGCTTAGGACTCATTATAAGAATAGGAGTTATAAGGATTAATTAGAAATTAATTTTTTTGAATTTTTTGAAAAGTGTGGAGTGATAAGGATTTCTACATTAATTATTTTATTTGGTTATTTCAAGCATTTGATTTTTTTTAAGTTTCTTTAGATAGAAGATTTATTTTTTATTTTTTTCAATTTAAAAAAAAATTAAAAATATATATATTAGAAAGTTTTTGAAATTTTGCAAAAACAAATTTGGAGTTGAAAGGTTTTCTACATCAAATATTAGAATATTTAAAATTTGTAAATTTCATACCTGAGTTATTTCTAAACTAGGGAGTTATAAGGTTTGCTATTTTTTTTTGCTAGATAATAAGGGGTTGTACTCGGGTCCCCCACCCCTGACAAATTACAACTCTCTTCTTTATAGCTTGAGAGTTTACAAATAGATACACTTCTCATCTAAATTGAGATGCTATATCTAGAAACCTATATGATTTTACAAAAAAATGTCTGAATTCTATATTTTTATTTTTTGGATCTTTTCAATTTTTTGTATGAATATAAATATTCCAAAATTTAGCATCCTTCTTGACATTTTCCTATAGCAATCTTCACAATACAAAAACTTCACCTCTACTATATATGCCTTGAATCTTAGTAGAGTATTATTTCCAAAACATTGCATTATCATAGTTCGCTTTACCAAATCTAGATTTCTAGTTTCCTTCTTGAAACACAAGCGCAACCACAAAAATTATAATAAATAGTCTATATAAAAACACATTACAATTACAAAATAAAGCATATATTAACAATGGAAAATATTAAAGTAAAACTTATTCATTTATTGGTTTAGACTCTTCTATGGCTAAACATATCTTCATTTTCATTACCTCTAAATTGTTTTTTTTTCATTTAAATATTCATATATTCCTTTCTAGCCATACAGTCCAAAGTATTGTATATTTTGATATATCCCATATTGTATGTAAAGCCTCACTTTTATAAGTGCTCTACCATTTCTTTAACCAATATTCAATTCTTCTATTCATCACCATGCATTTACCAAACATATCAAGGATCCATTGCCATAGATTCTACACTATTAAGCAATATCCAAAGAGATGATCTATACTCTCCTCCTCCTTATTACAAAAAATACATTGAGAGGAGCTGTGAGAACCCATTTTCATAAGGTTATCCCACGATAAAAAATTTATATACCTACTAGCCAAACAAACATTTGGACTTTAGGAATGCTTGGGCTATCCCAAATTTCTCTCCAAATTCTAGTGATATTATTATTTTGTTGGTGTTGTACAGTATATCCACTTCTTGTTGTGTATTCTCTTGAGCTATTCAACTCCAAAATCAATTTATCCTTGGCTTCCCTCAAAATAATCATAGTTGTTATCTTTCTACTCAAATGTCTCCTAGCATCAATGTCTTGTATACTCATAAAAGAATCTTCTTTCCAATTGTATCTTCCTTCCTAATATTTGTACAAAATATTTGAAACCCTATCCCATATTTGTCTTGAAGTGATCTCATCCAAGGTTTCATAATTGGATGTAAATTGAGTGGTTTTTTATCACACCAAGTATCCATTCAAATAGAAACTTTTTCTCTAGTTCCCACCACCCATATTAGACCTTTAATCATAATATCAATAGATTTTTTTGAACCATTCCAAAGAGTAGAACCATTTGGTAGAGAGAAAATAGTAAATATTAAACTTGGGTCATTGAGATCAACATACTTACTTATAAGAATTCTTATCCATTGTCTTTGACTCTCTTTGTACAATCTCCAAATAATGTTTCCCCTAAGAGCTAAGTTTGAATCTATAAGAACTCTTAAACCAAGATCTCCCCTATTTCTATCATCACACACCTTGCTCCATTTCACCAAAGAAAAATTTCCTTTTATCATGTAAACCTAACCACAAAAAGGATGGCATAATCTAGATTAAACTTTTTTCAATTGATTTTGGCATAGAATACAATGACATATAATATGTTGGGATGGCCTGAAATACTGACTTAATTAACTGCACTCTTCCTGATAATGATAACCATCTGCCTTTACAAGCTATAATTTTATTTTAAACTTTACTAATAACTAGATTCCATAACTCTCTCCTCATTCTCCCCTCAAATAAAGGCATCCCTAGATAAATTGCAGGTAAAGTTTTCTCCTCCATTTGAAGCAACCTAGAGATTATTGCTTTGATATTAGGAGTGCTAAGAAAGTAAATATTGGATTTTGTCCTATAAAATTTTTGCCCTGATGCTCTTTCATATTCCTTTAATATATTATTCAAAGCTTTGGCCTCATTAATCCTTGTCCTTCCAAAAAGGTTTGTATAATCTACAAATTGTTGATGGGTGATGTTGTCAATGTTATTACTAACCTTAAGTCCACTTAAAAGCCCATATTTGTAAGCATTATTTAAGTTCTTACTCAAAACCTCTACCATAATAATGAAAAAATAAGGAGATAGAGGATCTCTTTCTCTAATGCCTCTCTTGGATTTAAAATATTATGTTACTAACCCATTGACCAACACTGAATAAGAAACTATAGAGACACAAGCTTTAATCCATCTACCCCATTTCTTCCCGAATCCAAACTTTTCTAAAACTACAAAATAAAAATCCCATTTAGCCCTATCATAGGCTTTACTCATATCAAGTTTTAAGATCATTGATTTATCTTTTCTTGAATCTATTGAATGTATAACTTCATAAGCTACTATGATCCCATCTAAAATTTGTCTCCCTTTCACAAATCCTTCTTGCTCTTCTGAAATGATTTTGTCTAACAATGGCCTTAATCAATTTGCCATCACTTTGGAGATAATATTATATGCCATATTATATAGGCTTATGGGTCTAAAAGAATCAAATAATTCAGCATCCTTCTTTTTTGGAATTAGGGTAAGATATATTGAATTTATTTTATAAGGTATGTATTTTTTTACCCTAGATTGTTCCACTACCACCAATAAATAATCCTTCACTATATCCCAATTATTTTGGTAAAAATTTGTAGAGAACCCATATGGACCTAGGGATTTATTCTTGTTAAAAGAAAAAAGAGCTAAATGAACTTCTTCTAGAGTAATAGGCTCCATTAGTTTCCTATTGTCTTCATTCATTATAACTGAAGGAACATCTTGAAGAAGTTTATCATTAATAACTTTAGTCTCCTCTGATCCTAGAATATTATGATAAAAATATAGCCACTTTTCTAATTTCACTCTACTCTTCAATCGAAACCCCTTCTATTGATTTAATTTTACTAATTCTAGATGTTGATCTCTGTACTATAGCCATCCTATGAAAAACTTTGTATTTTTATCTCCTTCTTTTAACCAATCCTGTCTTGATTTTAATATCCAAAAATTTTCTTTCGTGCTCAAAATATTATGATATTCACTAAGAAACTCCCTTTCCTCTAAGCTTGGATTATTATGTTCACCTTTTTGGAATTTTGAAATTTTTAGTTCTTTCTTCTTAAAATATTTCCAAAAGTGTTTTTGTTCCAATATTTTAATCTAAATATCATAGATTTAATTTGATTTGGAAGGCAATACAACCCACCATTACCTGAAGAATTCCACATTTGAGCTATCATATTAGCAAATTAAGGATGACCTTACTGCATTTGCTCATATTTAAAATATGATCATTTTAATACACTAACCACCATTTTAACTCTTATTATCCAGTGATCTGAAACAATCCTTGTTAAGGTATTAATTTTAGCACAATTTCCTTCATCTAGCAAATGATTTGAGAGAATGCATGTATCTAGTTTTTTTGTTATTATATTTTGGTCTCTCCTATTTTTGGTCCAAGTATAGTTGTCTTATTCAAACTCAACCTCCCATAGATTATTATTTTGAATAAAAGCTGAGAAATATTTCATACTTTGGGTTAATTTCCTAATTCCCCCAAATTTTTCATCTAGCTTGGTTATGGCATTAAAATATCCTATGATCATGAATCAGGTTTCTTGGTATTTACTTCTCATAAAGTATTCAATCCCACTCTAGACTTCTAATCTACCTAACTGATTTGTATGTCCATAGACATTGATAAGGATAAAATGAATATATGCAAAGTAGCAAGTGACTAAAGAGGCTAACCAATGCCTAGTTTTATGAATGGTTACTGTGAATACAAAAATACAACACCATAGCTATTGCTTAAAATAAAACAACAAATGAATATATCAAACCATAAATTCACAACCATGAAATATATGTATTATATTAATGGTGGGAGCTTATAAACTCCGTTGTTACAGATCAGGATGATACACAATCCTTTGTTGATACAATGTTACAAATATGCAGGGTTCTATGAAACCCTAATGGAAAATGTTGCAATGTCTTCACTCATGTATTTGATCCCAATAGGGTTAGGTGGGTTTTAGATATCCGTTGATCTGGGTCACTCCAGTTTAATAAGCTACTCAAAATCTAGTAGACCTATAGATCTGCATACACAACAACAATATCAAGGATTAGTAGCAACAATGAGGGCTCCACTATGTGAGACCCTCAACATTAATAGAAACTCTAGCTATTGTAAATTTGTAATGTATGTGAAATTTGAATATAATAAAATAACATAAACTCATTGGTTTACCTTACTCATTGTTCTATTTGTAGATGGCTTGATTTGTTGCTCCATTGTAGATTTATGGCAGGGTGCCTTGACGGCATGTGATGATTTTATATGGCTAGCTCCGGTCTATAGTTGTGGGGATGGTAGACTTTGTGCTACGCTTATAGAATGCAGTAGTCACTCTGTTGTGCCTGTAGGATGCACTAGAAACCCAGGAGCACCTGCGAGTAGGATTAGATCTACAAAAGCATATCGAGGTGGTTGCGAAGGATTTGGTGTATGGAAGACGATGGCGATGGTAGAAGGTATGTGAAATGCAGTAGAATGACAAGGATTAGGGCACATAAGGTTGTTTTATAGCCTTAGGGTACTTAGGACGGCTAGGATTTTGGAATCAAGGATTCCAAGGACTTAGGGAAATTCAATCCTTAGAATAACTTAGGTTCCAGGTAAGACTTAGGAAGAGAGCCTTTCGGGATTTAGGGGTTGAGCATTGAGAATGCTCCTATTTATTATCAAGCCTAGGGTTTTCTTAGGATTTTGTATTAACACTTTTGATTGTGTGGCTAATATTAAAGCGAATCCAAAGGTTGATATTAAACTTTAAGTGTGACACGGATTAAGGAAGATGAACGGTTGATATTAGATCGGATCGAACGGTTCAGGTTAATTTGGCTTATACATATATATTTTATAATAAATATATTAAAATATAATATAAAATATTATATTTAAATATAAATGATATAAAATAAATATAAATAAGTCAAATAGGGATCGAAAAATGGTGGAAAATGGCTAAAGTGGGGCATTGGATGGCGGGAAAGGCATGGAATGGCCAATTGAATGGTGGGAAAGGGTATGGTGGACAAGTGGGTGGTAGAATAACCAGGATGAAGGAAAATTGGCTAGATACCTTTTTGTACCATGTTGCGTGAAACACAATATGGTGCAAAAACACGAGATACCTAGTTGGGCTTTGGGCATAGAAGCAATTTCTCTCTCTTGTTGGATTTTTGAGCAACAATGTTGAAGACAAAGAATAAATAATTTTGGAATTTTGTGTAGCTTACCCCCTGAATTGGTGAATGAGGTTACGAATGAATCTCACGAGCCAATTGAAAAATTTGTGAAAATGATGAATGATGTGATACCGTTTTTGCCCCAACGGTGCGAAGGGAGTTGGTGTAATGATGGTTGTGTCTATTTTTGCCCTAACGGATGAAGGGTTTTGTAGATGTGGATATGATGATTATTGATTGTGCCAAATGTTGATGTCATGATCATGTAAGATGTATCCTATCATGGAAAAATCATAATCAAATTTTGGTTACCCCAAATTTGGGGTGATTCCATGATTTGGAATAAATTTTGTCGTATGGCATCATTGATATGCAATATGAAGATGCAAAAAATAAAAGGAGTCAACTTTGGAGGTCCTGCTAGTGACTGTAGGATAATTCCTTTCAAATGAAACCAACCACCCTAGCTAGAGCTAGTCGCTATGATGACTGTCAAGGAAATTGGGAATGATGTGATGTAATTTTGTCCATGTTTCAAGCCCCATGAAGTAGGTCATCAATGATAGCTTTTTAGTAAGATTCATCTTTGTCAAAGGTTTCAGTTGAAATATGAGGAACCAAATTTGATTGTGCTTTTCAAACTAGGAAATATGGAATGATTATGATGACCAAGTGTTCTTATGGTAATTTACTCATCTTACCAAATTGCATGTATGCAAATCACTGCAATCACCAAGTTTATAGAACAAACCACTATATACAAGATTCACTTGAAATTCGACACGTGAACTTGGAAAATATTGAATATAAATGTAATTTTTGATGGATTTGATGGTGACACGGAGACATGGTGATAAGAAATGTATTTATGGATGCAATGTGGAGTGATTTTGTGAAGGTAAGCTACCTTTTTGGATATATGGATTCAAGTGATTGAGTCTATTTTTGCCCCAATAGATGAAGGGGGTTTTTGACATGGAAAATTGTAATGTAATGATTGTGTCTATTCTTTGCCCCAACATATGAAGGGGTTTTTGATGATGTGAGTGTCCTTATGGTGATTTACCCATCCTATCGTATTGCATGGATAACCAGTCACTGCAACCACCAGGTGACTAGGATAAACCACTAAATACAAGGTTCACTTGTACTTGTGTATGTTCTTTGCCCTAACAGATGAAGGGGTTTTTGAAATGTGAAAATGAAATGATTTTTGTTTTTACCCTAACGGATGAAGGGTTTTTGATGATGAAAAATGAAATGATTTTTTTTTACCCTAACGGATGAAGGGTTTTTTTATGATGAAAAATGAAATGATTTTTTTACCCTAACAGATGAAGGGTTTTTTATGATGAAAAATGAAATGATTGTTTTACCCTAACGGATGAAGGGTTTTTTTCATGATAATGAAAAATAAAATGATTTTTTTACCCTAACGGATGAAGGGTTTTTTTATGATGAAATGATTTTTTTTTACCCTAATGGATGAAAGGTTTTTTTTTTTATGAAATGAATTTTTTTTTTTTTTTTTTACCCTAATGGATGAAGGGTTTTTTTTTTTATAATGAAAAATGAAATGATTTGTTTTACCCTAATGGATGAAGGGTTTTTTTATGATGAAAAATGAAATGATTTTTTTACCCTAACAGATGAAGGGTTTTTTTTTTATGAAATGACTTTTTTTACCCTAACGGATGAAGGTTTTTTTTTATGGTGAAAAATGAAATGATTTTTTACCCTAACGGATGAAGGTTTTTTTTATGGTGAAAAATGAAATGATTTTTTACCCTAACGGATGAAGGATTTTTTTTTTATGATGAAAAATGAAATGATTTTTTTTTACCCTAACGGATGAAGGGTTTTATTTGATGATGAAAAATGAAATGATTGTTTTACCCTAACAGATGAAGGTTTTTTTTTTATAATGAAAAATGAAATGATTTTTTTACCCTAATGGATGAAGGGTTTTTTTTAATGATGAAAAATGAAATGATTGTTTTTACCCTAACGGATGAAAGGTTTTTTTTTATGATGTAAGTTTCCTTATGGTGATCTACCCATCCTACCAGATTGCATGGATAACCAGTCACTGCAACTGCCAAGTTAAGTAGGATAAACCACTATACAAGGTTCACTTGTACTTGTGTCTATTCTTTGCCCTAACAGATGAAGGATTTTTTGAAATGAGAAAACTCCATGTTTTTTGCCGACAGGTAAGGCAAGGAAACTCTGTGTTTTTATCCAACAGGTAAGGCTAGGAAACTCCATGTTTTTATTTGATGTGTAAGGCTAGGAAATTGAGTGAATGTGGAGATGTAATTGATGCATTCTATTTTTGCCCTAATAGAAAAGGGAATTTTTGCAAAAGTTGTGAATGGTGTGAATGCAAGGCAAAGGGTGCAACCTTTGACAAAATGACATAACCTTTTGAACCTAGCAATTGACTTGTTAGTGATGTGATGTGATTGAATTATTGAATTGTTTGTTTAATTGGTGGAGAAGGTGTGATACCTTAAGCACCCCCAAAATTGTGATGTTTTCTTGGGAGAAATGTGTGAAACCTTGAACACCCCAAAATTGTGATGATGTTTGGTTGGTTAGGGGAAAGGTGTGAAACCTTGGACACCCCCAAGTTGTGATGATGTTTGCTTGGTTGGGGGAAAGGTGTGAAACCTTGAACACCCCCAAGTTGTTATGATGTTCGCACTTTCTAGCGATCTTTGCATATGCGAGTTATATATATATATGTGTGTGTGTGTGTGTGTGTGTGTGTGTGTGTGTGTGTGTGTGTGTGTGTGTGTTTTACTTTTGTTCTTTTAAGTGCATGTGTTTGTGGAATGCATGTTTATGTTTATGACTAATGCATATGAGATGTTATGGATGATCTATGCAAGATGGCATGTATGGCTATGAATGCAGGGTGAAATATATGGATGATCATTTATGGTGTAGATCTTTTTTTGGCCATGTTTAGCATTTTTTTTAATCATGGGCACCAAACTTGGTGGCTTTTTGTAGATAATGGCTCATGAAATGACATGGATGTTGACATGGAAGAAGATATAGATGTTGATATGGAAGAATATATGGATGTTGATATGGAAAACTGACTATTTTTTAGAGACTCAAACATCCTAGTGGCATCAAAAAAACCCACTAAAACTACCTAAATCCTTCTAGGACCAAATATGTGTAGTGAATTCATTTACCAAATCAATATCAAGGTAATGACCCGAGACATGCAAGAACAAGTGTGTGTGCAAGTGAGTTCATTAAATCATCTTGAGTAAATTAGGTAAACCTATTATGGTTGAAACCAAGAGGTTATATTGTTCGTATGAGTGGTTAGATATCTCTTTTAAAAGAGACATGTCACCACGCGTAAGCGTACTCCACTGCTATTCAAGCGTCTATAGCTCTGGTGGAGGCTAACTCTTTAGTCCACAATTTTATTTTTGATTTTTTTTATTTTGGGGATGACTACCTAACCGTCTAACTAGAAAGGTATTAAGATCCTTACAACCCAATGATCAATGGTGTGTGATGTAAAAGTTTTAGAGCTTTGGGGAATCGGATTCTCAACCTAAGTGTGATGATAATTGTACCCTATCCTTACTACTCTATCTTTTGAATTTGAAGCAACTATGATAGTGGTGCAAATCATTGTTTTTATGGACTATGTTGCATTATGGAACTAGCAAGGATAACCCTTTTTCGCTTCAAGGTTTAGGCCAAGGATGGTGTTATCCCTCTTTGACACATGATGTTTTTAAGATGTGAAAATTTATGGTTGGTTCAAGAATATTTTTGGAATCAATACCATAACTCAAGATTTTCTTAGTGTAAAATGTGTAATGGTCCTAATAAGAACTCGACATGTATTTTGAAGTTTGCTTAAAACACTAGGGGTGGCTGAGTGATCGAAAAAACCTAGGAATTTATGAATATGGCTTGTATGTAAGGAAATTTGGCTTTGTGAAATTGTGAGGATGACATTGTGAAGGTGTCCCTGATTAAGGCAACATGATATTTGTTGGACCAATTAAGCTCTTGAATAAATGATCCTTATATGAAATATGGAATATGGATGTTAATACAATGTATGATATGCAATTGAAATGTGGAATGTAATATGTGATGTGGGTGAATACATTATTTTGAATGAAACGTAAATGCACGTGAAATACAATGTTATGAATGAAATATATGCGAATGTTTTTTTTGTATTAGCCATGTATACATATACATATATAGTAATCACAGTAAGCATGAAATGCTTTCAAGTGTATGATGTTCATTGGCTTGGGTTTTTCTATTCCCTAGCCAAGTAAGCTTATGACCAAAGGTATTAGGACCTTTGGAGATTTTTGAAATTGAAATGTGACCAAAGGGATTAGGACCTTTGGGGATTTTTGAAAATTTAAATGTGACCAAAGGGATTAGGACATTTGGGGCTTTTTGAAAATTTAAATGTGACCAAAGGGATTAAGTACCTTTGGGGATTTTTGAAATTTAAATGTGACCAAAGGGATTAAGAACCTTTGGGACTTTTTGAAAATGAAATGTGACCAAAGTGATTAGGAACCTTTGGGACTTTTTTACATTGATATGTGACCAAAGGGATTAGGACCTTTGGGGCTTTTTTGAAAAATTGAAATGTGAACAAAGGGATTAGGAACCTTTGGGGCTTTTTAAAAATTGAAATGTGACCAAAGGGATTAGGACCTTTGGGGTTTTTTGAAAATTGAAATGTGACCAAAGGGATTAGGACTTTTGGGGCTTTTCAAAAATTGAAATGTGACCAAAGGGATTAAGAACCTTTGGGACTTTTTGAAATTGAAATGTGACCAAAGGTATTAGGAACCTTTGGGATTTTTTGAAATTTAAATGTGACCAAAGGGATTAGGAACCTTTGGGGCTTTTTGATTTAGAGAATGAAATGATTTTGGATGAAAGTGAATGTGATTGTGATAAATGATTATGGAACTATAATTGTGGATGTGAAGATGTCATGGTAATAAATGAAGGAGTAATTATGAAAAATACAAATGATGAGTTCTAGTTTTACCTTAAAAAAAAGAGGGAATGTTGTGGAACCATGTTAATGATGGAATGGCTGGTGTGGAGCCATTTTAATGATGAATGGCTAATAAGAAGCCATGTTGATGGTGGAATGGCTTATATGAAGCCATGTTAATGATGGAATGGTTGAGATGAAGCCATGTTAATGGTTGAATGGCAATGTTGATGATGGAATGGCTAATATGAAGCCATGTTAATGGTTGAATGGTCATGTTGATGATGGAATGGCTAAGATGAAGCCATGTTAATGATGAATGGATGTTGTGTAGCCATGTTAAAATGTGACCAAAGGGATTAGGTACCTTTGGAGATTTTTGATTGATGATGTGAGTGACTAGAAGGATGTGATATCCTGAGAATCCCCACTTTGCTTAGTTATTGAGTTGGTACCATTGTCTTGATCAGATGGGTTGGATTGACCATTTATGATAAATATTTTTATATTAATAACATCTTGGACAACATATTTAAATACATGATAATTATTGATGTCATGGTCCACTTGTTGATGGTAAGGACAATACAAGTGCTTGTTATAATTATTTGCATATTGCTTGTTAAGATCACTTTATTTCATTTTTGGAAGTACAATCTCTTGTGCTTCATAAAGCCTTTGAAAAATGGTTGCATAATATTCTAATAACACTGTGTATTTGTGATTAGGCTTTGTGGGATGCTTGGTGCATTTGTCCAATTGTGTTGGACTTTGAAATTGTGGTACAGGTATAAAAACTTGAGATGTGGATTGTGAACTTGGATGTTTCAACTGTTGTGGTTGCTAACACTAAATATGACTCAATTGTAACTCAATGTTAGTGAGTCGAGCTAAAATTTGTTGTATAATTTTAGTGTGTTGAAAATCTGATTGTAAGCCTTGGTTTGCTTATTGAGTGACATGAGATGTGGTGAATGGATTAATGAATGGATGAGTTTGAGTGTGTTGTGGGAGGTGTGATGAATTGGGGGGTATGGAATGAATTTGATGATGAAAAGGTTGGTGAAGAAATGATTGTGAATGAAGAAGAGGATATGATGTATGAGGACTATGGATGGGTGGAATCATAGGAATGGAATGGTTTGACGAAGGTATGGGAATGGAAACCATAGAATATTGTGGTACCCAAGAGGGGATTTGGGTAATGAAGATGGGTTGAGTGGAAATTGGTTGAATAGAATTGGAAGGGTTGGCTACTGAAGTAGCGGGTATGTTTGTTGTATTTTCCATTAAATTATTTTGACTTAATACTTTTTTTTATTTCAATTTAAAACCATAAAGTAATTAAATCAAAATGGAATTTTAGGACTATCAAATTAAATATCCAGAACTGAAAATATAGATAAAGAATTTTAAAAAAAAGAAAACAATCAATCCTAAGTTTCAGCTTATGTCTTGTGAGTAGGTTGTGCCCAAGTGTAATCTTCCCCAAAAACCTTGGCTTGCCCTAGGATTTTTTGATTCCAACAATCTTTATAGCCCATTCCTATCACCACCATTGTCACTCATTCATCGAGCCCTTCGTACCCCCCGATCTGCCTCTGCATATTTAACCCTAATTCATAGATTCTATCGAGTTCCTGCCTCATCCCATAGGTGCAATAGTGTACCTACTACATTTTTTAAGTGTAGCATAGAGCCTATCATCCCCACAGTCATGGAATAGATCTGGCCACATAAAATTATCAGGTGTCATTGGGGCACCCTGCCATCAATCTGCAATAGAGCAACAGATCAAGCCATCTAAAAAAATAATAGGGAGCAAGGTAAATCAATGATTTTATGTTATTTTATTATCTTCATATTTCACATACATTACAGATTTACAATAGCTAGGGTTTCTATTAATATTGAGGGTCTCACATAGTGGAGCCCTCATTATTGCTATTAATCCTTGATATTGTTGTTGTGTGTGTAGATCTGTAGGTCTACTAGCTTTTGAGCACCTGATTAAGTTGGAGTGGCCCAGCACAATGGATATCTGAAGCCCACTCAACCCTATTGGTATCAAATACACGATTAAAGACATTGTAGCATTTGCCATTAGGGTTTCGAAGAACCTTGCATATTTGTAACATTGTATCAACAAAGGATTGTGTATCATCCTGATCTATAACAATGGATTTTATAAGCTCCTCCCATTAATATAATATATATATTTCATGGTTGTGCATTTTTGGTTTGATATATTCATTTGTTGTTTTCTTTTAAGCAATAGTTGTAGTGTTGTGTTTTTGTATTCACAATTACACAAGATGTTCTAGAAGGATTCCAACAAGTTAGAATTCCCCCTATCGCTTCTTCAGAATCCATAGCATCCCATTCACATATTGCCCATACTACTTTCATATTTTTTTAAACTTCTTTTGTCATTTTAGTTTCTTGGATATAAATAATATTAGACTTATTAATTAAACATAGATCCCTAATACACCTCTTCTTTGAAGGGGCATTAGCACCCCTTATATTCCATTAGATGATAATCATGTCTCATTAGGGGCTTTTGGCCCTACCTATGTGTTACTAATATCATTTTATTGTTTGGTAAAGATAATTTTAACCAACTTATTTTGTGTTCCTTTCTCTATGTTTGCTCTTGCTTCCCTGGATCTTGCTTGACAATTTTAGGGTTTTCCTCTTTTTGCCTTGTCTATATCAAGAGAAGGTCTTATTATTTTATTCCTCAATATTCTTTTACAATTTTATTTTTCATCATATTTATCCTCTTCTGGCTCTATTATAGAAGCTTTTGACTTGTCCTACTCATTTTCTAGTATTTCTTTATTAATGGCAGAGGTATTAACTTCTAAAACTACATTTTCTTTACCAATTTTTTTTCTTGAATGGTGCATGGTACTTTAAGAGAGTTATACCAATACCCATTAAATTTACCAAAACTACCCTATCTTGGAATAGCAAGGTTATTTTTTAGGTGCACTCTCTAACCTCTACCACTAGATATGATTCTAATAATTTAACTATAAATCAATCCATGGAAAGGAAAGTAAAACTCAAAATCTATTGAAATTTATCTAAATATCCTATAGAAAATATAATATTTGATAAAAATTTTATAATAATTTGCATGCACAATTTATAAGATAAATAAATGGAAAAAAAACTTAGCTAAAAAATTATTTGTCCAGATAGAATGCCTTGCCTCACTGAAGCCTTAACACTTCATTGCTCTTCCCATTATTCAAACCCTAGCTGACAAATATTTGCAATTTTATTTTTTGTAACTTGAAAAATTGTTACTGTCTTTTATTCTGGATGGTTGTTCACAAGGTCGTATCTTCCTCAATATTTCCCAAATTATTTTATATGACCACTCATTTTAAATCTATTCAAATTTTGCACAAGTTGGTCCAAGAATCAACTGAATCATATAACCCTTCATGAAAATATGGCTCCTAAAAGATGAGATATTTTTCAGAAGAAAAAGATCCTAATACTCCACGAAGCTATTTAAATCTTATTGTTTAGTCCACTATAAGGTTTTCTACTTCAAATAAATTCAATTTAAAACGAAAAATGAATAAATGGCAAAGAATAACTTTTCAACATAGGAGACATTATCAAAATGTGAAACCATACTTTATGAAAGGAAAAGTTCAAAAACAAAATTTATATCAAAGGCAATTTTTTGAATACAATGGGCAAGATCATAAAAGAGTTCTTCAAAACTCTTATCAAATATGTAAGATAATATCACTTGAGTCTAATCAAAAGGTTCAAATGGAAAAATATATTTGGTATATAGACTCAGGAGCTAGTCATCATATGATTGGAAACTTACACTGGTTTAAATATTTAGAAGTTAAGGACAATATTTCTTTAAAAATTATAGATGAAAATTTATATCAAGTTCAAGGAACTGGTAGAGTAATACCTAGCATGCCTTTTTCAGATTTTGTGCTAGAGAATTTTTAAATATCCCTAGGCTATTAACCAATATTATTTCAAATTTGTTGGAAATGGAAGATCAATTGAATTCAAATATATAAATGAACATATCAAATGCATCATCAAGTATCAAAACAAAATAGAAGCTATAGATTCAATAAAAAATGAAATATATGCCTTAGATCCAATTAGTTTTTCTCAAGATATTATTGAATGTCTATCTCAAGATGAAGTTAATGATAAATTGCCTGAGTGTTTAAAAATACTAAATACAAGGAATTGGATCCAACATAATCCAATGTTTTCCTACAAACATAAGCATTCGATGAACCCAAGTTTGAATATGATGAAACAGATTCAAGAGAAGCAGACTCATGAATAATGTAAGGTTGCTTGAAGATTGAATACAAAGACAAAGACCAATATTGAAGACTAAAGTCTTCAATAACCAAATAATGTAATACAGGGGGTGTTGAGGAATATTACATTATTTGGCACATGCTAATATACCCCCATGGTAACTTCATGGTACATTTTTAAATAATATATAGGGTTGATTCAATAGTGTAGAGTGTGATTTATATTTCCTCTTTATGTAAGTTTCAATGTGTAAGAAATGTACAAGTATCATGTATAAGAGAATGTGCACAAGTGTCTTGTATGTAAGAGTATAAATATGTAATGTGAGGATGTACACAAGTGTCTTAGATTGGAGTGCATGTATAAGTGTAATATTCATGTGTGCAAGTATCTAGAGTCAAGTGTCCATCTACTATGCAAGTGGAAAATTGATAATCCAAGAGTCATGAGACTTGGCATATGGAGAGCAATATTCAAGTATTTGAAGAGTCACATTACTATGGCTATGTTATGGAGATACTTATCCATAGGAAATCAATAAAATAGAGAATCAAATCAAGAATCAAGAATTCATAATCAAAGTTGTAATAGGAAGAGAAGCAATAAAGCTTGTATACATTTTGAGCAATTAATATTGTAAGTTTTCTTCATGCATAGTACATGAATGATTCAGGCTATTTACATTCATATTTTAGTATATAAATGAATGTTATTTTCTTTATTATATAAGCCTTGATATACATATTAATTTGTTCATATTATTATTACATTGAACTTTAATATTATGGCTATTTTATATTGGATCTTGTGAAATATTGTGTGATATTATATGGTAGAAAGGCTTCAAAATCCAACAATCATCATCAAATATTTTAATATTTCAACTACATTCACCTATGTGTCATGAATTTGAATATATATGCTATCTATATTATGGAAGCCCCATTTATTTTTAGATTACTTTAGACATGACTATCATGGTAGTTCTTGAATTAATGATGCAACTTCTCAAAATATAATTATCAATCTTTAGAGTAATGTAGAATGGCAATGTACTTATTATTTTATATTTAAGAGCATTACGCACATTGACTCTATTTACTTGGATATCATATGGATCCTACACTATGAATTTTTGCTACTCAAGCAGATTAAATTGCTATGAGGAGGTAGCATACTTTGATTTAGCATAACTATATTCTTATTATATTAATTCTCATTTTAGTATATTACTTTGTATAAGCAAGCAAATTATTATAGCATGCTTAATTTTTTAATGTCTTCCTTAACTCCTCATCAATACTAAAAATGGCATCTCCTAGGTTATTTCATTGTAAGGCACAAACCTTTTAAATTAATTTGTTGTTATAGGCTTACCCTCATTGATTAAGGAAGTATACCTCTGATAATTTTTGGCCTCATTTTGTAACTTATCCCTTTCTCTTTGTTCCTTTATCCTATTCACCTCCTTCTTGGTCATAAGCATGTTTGAATTTTGAGCATTCACTTAAGGAATTTGTGATGGTATTTTTCCTTGCTCCTTCTAATGGGTAGCTTCTTGATTAGTGGTCATAAGATATTTATCTTTGATATGTAATAGATATTTCCCTCTTCTAAATATGGTAGTATTACATTAGGATCAGGTGATTTAGGTATTTTTTCTTATATTTGAAGACCTAGGCTATTCATCCACCATATTTATCTACTTTGAATCATAACCCTTTATTGTTGGTTTTCCAAAACAACTTGACCTTCAAAAAAAATTACCAACCCCTTAAAAGTTGTCAAATTTGTTAAATTAGCATTTACTAGGTTTGGTAAAGTTGTTATCCATTGTCACACCATCCCTAGTAGATATACCATATTAGTTTATTGTACTAGATATTGGTAAATATTTGATGTCTAAGGAATAATAACTTGACCCATCAACTATTGAAATATTTGTAATTAAATCTTATTAGGCCAAAGCCAATAGTTATGAAGTATCTATGGGTGCACTTGATGTAATCCTATAGTCAAGTGCTATGTAATCCTTTGAGCATCTTGATGTAAGCCTATGAGCATCTTCATGTAAACCTATGAGCATATTTCTATGTAATCCTATGGGAATTCTTCTATATAAGCCTATGGGAATTATTTTATGTAAGCCTACATGTATGTTAATGTAATCCTATGGGCCCCTTTTATACTTCCGCATTAATGGTATTGGTTAAACTACATTTATGGATAACCTCACATTAAATACAAATTATTAATATGTTATTGTAAGGTTAACCTCAAGGTTAAGTTTATGTTGACCTAAATTTAACCTCTCATCAAGGATTTGGTATCACTATAAGAACCCCTCAATGAGGATCCATTTGAATCATATGCATGAATAAAATGTGATAAATTGGAGTACCCACAGGCACCCACCCTATATTTCTTGTCATCTCCCTTCATTTTATTCATATCATTTACTATCACTATCTTCTAATTGTATAATTGTTTTACTTCTTTTTAGCATATGATTATGGTGAATGAATATTTTGGAATGGTTTTGGAAAATGTTATAAATTTATAATATGGTATAAGAGCAAGATCTGAAATATATTCACTCATCAATTAAAGGAGGGATCGATTTTTCAATTATTAGAGATAGAATTTTTATTACATATTTTATTTTTTAGTTGAATTTTTAAAACCTATTTTTTGCTTCCATCTGCATGTATTTCATATGCACACAATTTTTGTGACCTCCTATCACATATCCATATGATAGAGCACATCAATAACACACCAACAAATATGACATAATATCTAGATTGTGCACCCTAGAGATAAGAGGTTGGATTTTTTGAATCTTAATTCCATTTACTATAGTAATAAATTTATTCTTGTCAAATATCTACTCATCCATTTGATAGTTGGGAGTTTCATGTTGGTAGAGAAGGATCTCATTCTAGAGGCCATCATGGGTATGAATCATTGGTAGTAATTTTTTTAGAGCTTTTGAATCCAAACGAAGGGTTCTATCATTCTCTTCTCAAGCCACATATGTGTTAACAACATAGTGGTTAGGTGTCTTTCTTGCAATAGGGAGGTTAGTAGGTTGAATCCCCATAGATGATCCTTTTTAAGGAATTCCTTGTGATAGTTGTATGGCTATAAATAAGTCAAATAAGGTCTTTTGTCACATAAATCAACTACACAACATAGTGGTTGGGCAACTCATTTTTGGTAAAAAGGTACCAAGTTCAAAACTCAGTGATGGTTTTTTCCTATAGTAAGCATCTTTAGTTGATTTACATGGTTAAATAAATTCTTGTTGCTTTATTTATTAGTTACGTGCATGGTGCAAAAGTCCACTCTCTTGTTTGAAATTGTTTTATCTTGGGTTCGAGTCTTGTCTCTAAAACCCAATTATTTTTTACATATATATATATATATATATATATATATGAGAGTATGATTTATTAGCCAATCATATCGATTCAAGTGGAAAAATTTAATTCATTGGCACAATATCCAATCAAGTGACGAGAAGTGGAAAATTATGATTTGGTGACAAAAAAATTTAAGGTTTGGCATTTAAATTTCTATGGATTTGAGTGCTAATTCAACCAAATCTTCTGAAGGCCATAAATTTTGCATAAAGAAACATTTGGAGCCCATTTGTTTCTATATTGCACTATTTTTTAAGCTCTACATAGTGGTGACATTAGTTTATGGAGCTATTATAGATTTATTTAGGGTTTTTATATAAAATAGATTTCCTAGGGTATATTACCTTAATGGGAAAAATTATAGCACTTGGTTAGTTCAAATGGTAGGATTACTCAGAAGCATGAACCATTCATATCAAGATCATGTATAATTCTTCTCTTTTCTTATAATGGGAATTTTATCTATTTTCAATAACCCTTTAGTGTGAAGATTGGTAAATTTTTACACTACAAGAGGAGTAAGTTTTGGGTATTTAGTGTAAGGAATACCTTGTGTCTATGGGACGTTACTAACCATTAGGGCTAATTATTTAGATACCTACCTATTACTTCATTATTAGTTTATTTATCTTGATATTTGGGTACATTATATGGTCACCATGGTGCGTGTTGAAGGTCTTTTAATAGTAAGCTTAACATCTTGATCAAGAGGTGGAGTTATGGCTTTATGTTTAGGAGAGGTTGATCCATTTCATGTACCTTTGAAAAAGAAAATATAGAAGGATCTAGTGGGCATTCATTATGAGGGGGATGTATCATCTCTAATATCTTCTCTCCATGACCCCTTAGTTTGGATTATGGGAGGTGTCAAAATGCTTGTAATCTAACCTTACTAGGCCAATTCTAATAGTGATGAAGTACTTATAGGTGCTCTTGATGTAATCCTATAGGCAAGTGTTATGTTATACTTTAGTCATTTTTATGTAATTCTATCATCATATTCACGTAAGCCTACAAGCATATTTCTATGTAAGTCTATGATCATTCTTTTATGTAAATCTATAAGCATTTATGTTTATAATCCTACAGGTATTCTTTTATGTAATCCTATGATCATGTTCATGTAATCCTATAGGCCCCTTTCATATTTCACCCTAGTGATATTGGTTATTCCACCTTTATGGATAACCTCACTTAAAAGGGTAATTTATAATTATTATATTTTAAGGTTGGCCTCAAGGTTAAGTTTATGTCAACTTGAGGTTAACCTCTCATTGGATTTTGGTATCACTAAAATACCTCTTAATGAGGATCTATTTGTACCATAAATATGAATAAAATGTGATATATTGGAGTGCCCATGGTAACCCATCCTATACTTCTTGACATCTCCCATTGTTTTCTTCATAACATTTACTATTGATATATTCTAATTATATTGTCTTCTTTTTAGAATATGATTGTGGTTAATGAATGTCTTGGAATGGTTCTATAAAATACTACAAATTTGAATATCATATCCTCCTATTATTCTTGATATTTTTATTGTATATGGTAGTTTGAGCATTACTTATTACTACAATGCATTCAATTGGATTAGGTCTAGCATTACAAGTGAGACACCATAGGCATAGAGTATTCATTTATAAATTAGTATTCACTATGTTATTTTAATATTAATTTCTAATTTTCCTAGGTATGTGATGAGATAGGAAGTTTTTCATGATACCAATATCTTGGTTTTTGCGATTCACCATTTTACTACTCTTATTTTACATCTTCAACTTAGTTTGATATATAAATATTTTCATCATTTTCCTCAATTAATTTACTTTAAATTGGATTTAATTGTTATTATTATAATGTGCATAGGAAGTATGAAGAATATATAGTTGAGGAGTATTAGGAAGAGCAAGCAGTTGGCGTTGAAAGGTAAAAATATTAGATACACATTGGCCAAGAAAAGTCATTATGTATGGAGTGTTAGTTTGAGGGTACCTACATTTTCTAGGTGGGGATTTATTGGGTTGGTTTTGGATATTTAGAATTGGTTCTATTTTCATAGGATCCCCTAGTATTTATAAAAAATTGAACTCATATAAGTAGCATGTGCTATAGATGGAGCAAGGCATAATTTTACAACTCTAGTCAACACATCTTTTGCTTGTTTTTCTTCTTCTAAATTTTCTACTAAGATGATATTATTGATATTACAAACCATCAAGGATAGGTTTTATTACAATCCTTTGGAGTAGTAAGGTAATAAGAATTCATGAGGTTCAAGGTTCAAACCCCACTCAGTGCGAGGAGAGGGGACCATGACCCCTCATAAAATAATGTATAAACTCATTGAAAAAAAAGGTAATAAAAATTCATTTGAATCTTATATTATAGGTATAAATATAGCATCTTGTATATCTTATGAGTATTGTATTATATTCATAAATTTACTCCTAGGAATTTCTTTTCATAGTGTTTAGCTATAAGAGAAAAGAGTGCCCATTATTATATTTTTCAAATATCCTCATAAATGGTTTAAGTATAGAAGCCCAATTATTAATAGAATTATAAAGGAGGCTTTGATACCATGTGGTATTTTTATCTATCATACAATATATCAATAGTCAAACCATGATGTCTTTCTCTTGAATAAAATATACAAATTTTAATGTAGATAATTCATTCAAATTATCCATGGTAGTCTTGTTTTCATTTCTATAAAATTTTTATAGTTATTTCATAGCAATTATAAGAATAGAGGCATAGACTATTAGGTTCAAAGTTTATTTATAGGTCCAATCAGGTAATTATTATTCAACCTCAATTACATTGGCATTTGACAATTTGGAGGTGATTATCCATATGGTATTTATAGAAAATAGGGTATTTAATACTGAGTTAGGTCCCTATACCCTTGAGGTTACTACATAAACTAAACTATCTATTAATTTAGGACCATTTATTTTTTGATATTGGTAAAATATCATTTGACTAGTCTATCTAGTCTTACACTTTGTTTTTTCCTCTCACAAAAACTTCAATACATACTAAAATATTCATATACATACATACAATAATATTCCATAACTAATTTTTTTCAGCTACATTAAAACTACCAAAATGTTAATACATTCCATCACATCAAATATTCATTTTATTCTAGCACATAAACACTGCAACATACTCTAATACAATAACAAAACCCATCTAGGACTAGATCAAATGATCTTTAAAACAAAATCGAAGAGGGATTAAATTGAATGATCTTTACAACAAAATTCCATAGCAAAATCGAGGAGCTACTAGATTGGATGAACTCTATAATAAATTCCTATAGTATAACCTAGCAGGGTCTAGATTGGATGAGATCCACAGTAAAATCCCATAGCATAACCCAAGAGGGATCAAATCAAATAGGCTTCATGATAAAATTCTATAGCCAAACCTAGTAGGAACTAGATTGGATGGGATCTAAAATTAAATCCCATAACCTAACCTAGGAGGGTCCAAATTAGATGATATTTACAACATAATCCCATAGCTAAACCTAGGAGGGACCCAATCAAATGAGCTCTACAATAAAATCCTATAGAAAAACTCATGCAAGACTATATCAAATGAGCTCTACAAAAAATCATATAGTAAACCTAGGAGGGACCAAATCAAATGATCTCTATAATAAAATCCCATAGCATAACCAAGGATGGTCTAGATCAAATCTACTCTATAATAAAATCCCTCAACAAAACTCAAGAGGGACTAGATCAGACAAACTCTATAATAAAATCCCATAGCATCATCTAGGAGGGTCCATATTGAATGATCTCTACACTAAAATCCCATAGCTAAACCCAAGAAGGACCATATTGGATGAGCTCTACAAAAAAATCCTATAGAAAAACCAATAATGGACTAGATCATATGAGCTATAAATATACACAATTTTTCATATGAATTCTTACAACAGCCCACAACTAATATTCCTTTTATTTTTGCTACATTAAAATAGCCAAAACTTTTATACATTCTAAAATATCAAACCTTCAGTTTATTCTACACATAAACACTACAACATACTCCTACACATCTCTATTGTGAATATTCTAGCTCAATATACTATATGTATTTTGTCACACTCATGTTATAGATATTTTAATGCACTCCTACTATAGACATTCTAACACACTCCTACCAATAAAAAAAGTTAGAAACCTTTTTCATATTATCATATATTACACCCTAATATCAAATATTTTCCTTTCCACTAACTTATTTATGTTTGGATAAATAGTATCCAAGGAAATTCATATTTTGTCCTATTCACAAAGATCCCCCTAGTTAGCTAACCAAACTACTACCCTATTTCCTTCTCTGAATACATGGACCACTTTAAAATTCTCCAATGAGTTTAGGATCTTTAGATTACCTGATAATGTACTTGACACCCACCAACTCACCATAGCCCTCTTATTAAGACAATTGATAATGTTAAGAGAATCTCCCTTCACTATCAACTCTCACTCATAGCTATCTTGCTTTGCTCCATCTAATGCCACTCTAGATTTTGCTTAATGGCTTGTTATAGTACATAAATACTCACTAATAGCTCTAATTAGAATTATCTTACTATCCCTTATCACTAATCCACCCCCAGCCTTACCAAGATTCCCTTTAGATGCTCCATCAAAATTGAGCTTTAGTCATCCCTCCCTAGGTGGATGTCATTTTACACTTCTTCTTGGATCTACTTGAGGATTATTCTCCACCCCTACTAGGCTTAGATCCCATTGTTCACTTATCCTTGCTTCCTCTATTGATTCTAGTTTTTCATTTATTCTCAAGGCTTTCACATTTTCCACTATAGTTGCTTGGATATTTTTGATTATTTCTTTATGTATCTCTCTTTTCTTCCTTAAATATTCTTCTATTTTGCTCCAACCAAACACCCCATGCATAGTGGAAAGGAACTAGGTACCATATCTAATTCAATCTAGTACTTTAAAGGGTTTTTCCCATTTCTTAGTCCAATCTACCATATTATTTGCCATTGCCCATTTAATCCTCATCTCCTTGATTAACTCTTGAAGTATCTTGAGGGAGTAGTTACACTCTAACATTAAGTGTTTCACTGTCTCTTCTTGTACTTCACATAGGTAACACCTATTTGGAAATTGAAACACTCTCTTATGCAAGTAATCTACTATAAGAATTTTATTTTATACAACTAGCCATTGAAATATTTCTATCTTAGGTGTAGCCTTCCTTCCCCACAATCTCTCCCATTGAAATCCCTTTTTGGTTCTAATGTTAGTAACTCATAGGCTGATTTAATGTTAAAGGAGCCTTCTTAATTTTCTTCCCATATTATGGTGTCTTCCTCCATATTAACACTTACATGGTAGGCCCTTAGTTTGGTTTTTATTTTATTTAATTCTTCCATATTCTAGTTATTGCTCATAAATTCCTTCCACCTTACCTCTCCATCATCTAGATCTGTGTAATCACAAACTAGACTCTCATACCTTTGCTCTAGATATTTTGATAATTTTACTATCTCCTCATCCTTACTTAGTGGGTGGTTCTCCAACCATGCATCCTCCCAAAAGTGGACCAACCTACCATTACCATTTTTCCATTAGACACCTTCCCATAGCACCTCTATTCCCTTTTGTGTATTGTTCCATATAGAAGAGCCTCTTTATAGGGATCTAATATGGTTAAGAATTTTATTTCTTATTGGTTTTTTAGGTACTTATTCTTTAGAATTCTAGCCCACAATGACTGACATTCTTTCATTATCCTCCATCCTACTTTAATTTCTAGCACCTTATTTATAATTCTTATCCTCCTTAACCCTAATTCTCCTTTTGATTTTGTTCTGCACACTTTCTCCCATGCAACAAGGGGGATTCTACTCTTCTAAGATCCTAACCATAAAAAAACAAATTGGTATACTTTCTAATATGTTTATAACTTTAGCTAGAATATTGTACATAGATAAGAGAAATATCAGTATGGCTTGGAGAGTGCTCTTTAGCAGCTGGAGCTTACATGCCTAACTTAATAAATTTTGTATCCATCCTACTAACTTGCATTGTACCTTATCTACCAATATCTTCCAAACTTGATCTTTGCACAATCCAATAAACATCAGCATTCCTAAATATATAGATTGAAGGGCTAATATATTATATCTAAGTTCTACTATCCTTCTTTGTTGATTCTCTAAAGTGTTAATGAAGAAAATTTTACTCTTTTTGATTGATTAGTTAGTGGGGTGCCTTTACATATAGATTAATAATCCTCCTAAACTCCCTAGTTTCTACCACCAGGTTTCTTAAGAAAAATTGTGTCATCTACAAACTATTGGTGAATGATACCTCTTATGGATACAGAGGATTTCAACCCTTTTAGTGCTCTTAAAAATTGCTATGCACCTATACATCTACCTAGATATTCTACCATAATTATAAAAAGGTAAGGTGAAAGTGGATTCTCTATCCTTAGACCCTTAATACTCCTAAAAAACCCTACTAGATAATTATTTAGAATTATTGAGAATCTTGGTCCTCTATAATAGTTACGCACCCATCTTCTCCATCTCCTACTAAACTCAAAATTAGTAATAAATTTGTCTAGGAAGTATCAAGAAACTATATTATAAGCTTTTCTCATGTCTAACGTGAGAACCATTTCTTCCCTGTTACTAGTTTTCATCGAGTGCATAGTTCAGGGTCATTTATTGGTTCTAGTAAACTAATTATTGAAGGATAAATTTATTGTTAACATTTTGAATTAGAGGTTGTTTGGGAGGTATTTGATTCTAAGTACTAGGATTTGTGAATATAATTGGATTAATTACCATTTATTGATTTATAGACCCCTATAGCTATTGGTGGAATAGTTTATTAAAGTGTATCAGTTGATGTTGATATAGCATATTTTGGTCACATGGAGGAAACAATGGACTTTAAGTAGTTTTTAGGTCCAATTGGGCTCCTACTAATGTCAGAGAGGTTTATCAATTTTGCATGGCATTTTGATTTAATTGTATTTGGAGGAAATTGATATAATTAGTTTTATATGGTGCTAAATTTTGATAGATTTTTTAATTTGTGTTATATTAAATATTGGAGTTTAGTGATCCCTGTGAGGTTTGGCACCTAGAAGGATTATAATAAATTGTTGTGATGATCCTCCTAGTGATTAAAATAAGTTGTTATAAGAAATATAATATTGAATTGACCTAGCTTGTAATTGGCCTATGTTATTTTGATGGATAGATCCATATTATAAGCCTTAACTTGATTGGGACACTAATGGGGCCATTTGTTATAACCGAGAATTGTTTTTGTATATACTAGAGGAATCAGTAACTCATTACATTTTTCATTGCCTCATCATGGGTATGAATCTTTTACCTTGCTACCACTATAACCTCCTATTGTGTCAAGTAAAATTTTTAATGTAGCCAACAACATTGGTGCAACGCACCCTCCAGTTCTACGAGGCATGAGGTATTTGAACTGTGGTCTCCACCCTCCCAAGAGAGCACTTTGACCAATAGGCCAAACCCTCCGACTTATAACCAAGGGTGATGTTATTGTACCTATGTTTAGTTGAGATATTGTGGGATTAAAACTAATCAATTTTGTGTTACTATAATTTAATTCATGTTTGATAAAGGGTTTGATATCACATTATGGATGATAGGTGTAGTGGTCCAAGCTTGATCAATTCTACGTAGAGCTTGAGTGTATACTAGAAGGTTGTTGAGGAAACCTATTTATTTTGACTAGAAGGGTGATAGAAGACTTTGAATTTGACTAGAAATATTCACCATTGGTATATCCTAAGAGGATGTGATATTATTTTCTTTTATCTCCTTGATCCATACTATTGTAGTAGGTTTTTTCCCTTTGCCTTTGCTTTTGTACTCTATCAATTTCACTAGTTCAACTTCCTTACCCTTGTATCAATATTTAGATAATGTATAATTTATAAGAGATGTTATTTTCCAATAACTATACTTGATCATTGTTTGATGTACCTATAATAAGAAAATCACTCAAAAAATGGGTTACATTAGTGAAATTTTGAAAATTAGGGTAATTTCAAGAAATGATTATACAATTTAATTAATCACTATAATTCCAAAAAACCATTACTATAAGGAATTAGTATTTAGCAAAGTCAAATAGGGATAAATGATGTTATTGCTCAACATCAAAAAATAAAAAATTGTTATTCTAGCTAGTAAATCAACAAAAAGTTGACTTAGAAACATGAGAAAATATTTTTAATAGGAGTGATGCAATACTAACATGGTCTAATCCAATAAATCAATGACTAAGCCAGTGAATCAACAAGATAAGAACTTAAGCAAATTTGATATATGGAACAATCAACTAGGAATTACACATGATTTCAAGAATCACCAATCCATTGATGAATTATTAGAAAACAAAATTATAGATATTTTCTAATTTTTTTTAATTCTCTCATAGATTTGATTTGTATATCAAAAAAAATTGAAATAGTGGTAATTCTAATTACTAATTTAAGATAAATTTTTTTTTTTGGTTTTCAATATAGTCACCATTTGCACTCAAATCAACAAATATTACAGCTAAGCAATAATTGAGATCTAGGTGTAAAATAATCATACCTAACCAACCCATTCATAGATCTAAGTAAAATTTCTTACGTTTTATTAGTTTTAGCATATTTAACAAACCCTTTATAGAAATGGTGAATTTCACAATAAATGTAGATTTGAGAATGAAAATAGAGGGACTAATGAATTGGTCCTACCATGCATGCTAGAAACTATTGATTAGCAAAAATGGTATGTTCTCATGAGGTTGCATTTCAACAATTGGAAGGAAAGGATAAGTATTTTCCAACCTCTATATTTGGGTCAACACCCCACTAACCTATGGTAATCTAACCTAAACTAAATATGTAAAATAAAATCTATAGACGTAAGGGTGTAAGGGATGAAAGTAAATGCAAAAAAATAATTATGATTGAAATTGAAGGCTAGTGTGTGATCAATTGAACCATCAAGGAATGATCAAATAATGATATTGTGATCTTTTTTTATTCATTATACACATTATTCCCTTGATTTTTCAACTACCTAAAGATTGTAAAATTGATAGAGTGGATTCTTGAGACCTACGATAAATTTGACTCCATTTCCCTGGTGAATATATCCAACTCTCTAACTTGACATCTTCTCTTTAGTTATTGGTTCAAAAAATTTGTGTGAAAGATAGTACCTTATAATATAGTTAGTAACATGTAATTATTATTAAGGATTTGTTATTGTGTGTCAATTATCTTTCCTTAATCTATAATATTTTACTTTATATTTAATTTGATATGTTTCTTCTATTCATTCTAGAAAAGTATTGTGAAATCAAATAGGTCCTCAAAAGGATATGAGAGACAAAATTGGAATACATAAAACCCTTATCTAATTCCATCATGTTTCACATTGATAATAATATAATAATAAAAAATAGATAAGTTCTAACACAAAAACTAACAAAAATTATTAAACAAATGTGGCCAAAAAATGACACCATCTCAACAGATACATCACCATTCCAAGTATAACTTATTAGATATTAATTAAAAATTAGGGTTTTCCATATAATATTCATCAAACCAATATTTGACAATTTATTTTGGAAAGAGTGGATTGTATAGGATGAAGTAGATTTTAATTATGATGAAAATGGTGGTAAATGGCTCCTTTAATATAGAAATTGTGAAAGATAAAAGGGAAGAAGTAAAAGGTCTAAAAGGTACTCCAAAAATTAAAGTAAGATATAGGTGTCATAGAAATTAAAAAATAAGGTATCAAAAAATCATTAATAGAATAGGATGGTAGTAATATGAATGTCATGAGAAGAGTTAAATATTCTCTCCAAATTTGGGAAAGATATTATATATATAAGAGAATGTATTCATATTATATACATTTAAAATGAAGCATTATCAATGAGAATGCCATGATATAAAAATTTCATATATACTATGAAATGATGTGATACAATATTACATCAGGTTTATAGATGAAAAGATAAACCTACATAGATAAGAGAGGCTTTAATGTCTACTTTTATTTCCCATAAATTGGTATAAAGAGTGTAAGTAATTTAGTTTTATGTTTAAAATGCCAAACAAAATAATTATAAAATTTGATAAAAGATTCAAAACCATATAGAAAAAACTTTAAGTACCACTCCTAAAAAATAATTGAATAACTTATCTTAGATCTAAAACCCTCCTTGCTAAATAAAATTAATAGGAAAATATTTGCATAAAATTTTTGTAGTGATAACCCGGGTGTTGTAGGTGAGTTGGAGAGGAGAGGGCAATCCTCCAAGGGAGGTCCCAAATTTGAATCTCCACCCTACCAAAAAGTTGAATTGGGTACCCAAAATCCAATTGATAATGTTGGTGCGGGCAGGGCCGGGCGTGACTCCCGAGTGACTTTAACGGTGTAGAACCCCCTGTTCGTGGTCTCTCAAACTAAGGCGGTCCTGCAAGGGATTTTTCGCTTAAAAAAAAAATTGTAGTGATACTATAATAAAAAATTTACTAGTATATGTATGTGCCTTAGATTGAATACCTATAAATTCTAACTAAACAAATAAAATAATTCATACTATGTTAGGATGTATTGGTAATGTGATCTAACCATATAGATAATTGAAAAATGGGTCCTTTAGATATTCAACATCTTGTTAAGTCTTTGAATATCCATGGCTTCACCTAATAGTGGTTCTCTATTATCATATTTTTCATACAAAGGAACAACATCCTCTTCATTTCTATCCACTACTATTTATTAATCATAATGACCAAGGGAAGAAGGTCACTTATAGTATTATGTACAAGATACATGCCCACACAAACCATGGATACAAAAGGAAATATATATTAGAATATATGTAGAATGAAGTAGATATAAATAGATAAGTGTTTGAGACTACAACGTACAATATACTTTAACTAACACTTATACTAGTACTTAAAACACACTATCTTAATATCATAGAACCAACTATTTATCACTCAACAATTTGAATGCATATCTTGTTTTTTTTTAAAGCAAAAAACCCCTTGCGGGGCTGCCTTGGTCTGAGAGACCATGACCAGGGGTTCTACACCATCAAAGTCACCCAGGAGTCACACCCGACCCTGCCCACACCAACATTATCAATTAGATTTTGGGTACCCAATTCAACTTTTTGGTAGGGTGGAGATTCGAACCTAGGACCTCCCTTGGAGGATTACCCTCTCCTCTCTAACTCACATACAACACCTTGGTATTACATATCTTGTTAGAATAAATAGATATGGTAGGGGTTTCTATTTTTTATTAGTTGTAACAATATATTTTTAGGGATAACTTGTTAGGATTTGTAGGGATAAGTTGTAGAAGTTTTAAGGATAACTTTTTAGGATTTTTAGGATCTAGTTTTATCAACACTAATTGATTACCATGTTGTAAATCATTATAGATTGGAGCTCAAAATTACAAATAGATAATCTTATGTTATATTATTTTATGGTTAAAAATCCATCGAAAGTAAAAATAAGTTTTTCTCACACCATATCACCCAAGTCAATTTTTTTGTCTTTAGTAGTTAGTGCCTCTACAAATTGTTACTATGTAGTTAATTTTGATATTTTTATGTTGTCAATAAATATTTGGAACTTGTGTTTACTCTCCAAGGCTGAAATATTTTTGGAACTTTTGTTTATACCATATTTTTTGGCATATGTGGAAGGAGAGGAATAGTAGAATTTTTAAAAACTTCAAAAGAGATTTTACCTCTATTTGTGCCAAATCCTTGGACTCCACCCTCGAGAATGTGTCCTCTCTGGCTTTGGAGGAGCGCAGATTTTAGGAGGCTGAGCTTGAAAGGAAAATTGGCTTTCAATAGAGTAATAGGGTTTTTGGTCTTCTTGGTTCTAATCCCTGGGCCCTGGTGAGGTGGAAACCTCTTTCTTCATGATGGGTTAAACTAAACTTTGATGGAGCTTAAAAGGGTAATCTCGGTAATTCTAGCATTGGTGGGGTGCTTAGGGATGATAAAGGTGGGCTTTTGTTGGCATATGCCAAATTCTTAGATATCCAGACTTGCCATGTTATGGAGGCCATAGCCCTTTTATCAAGGTCTCTTTCTTGTGGAGAAGATGAGGTACCAAAAAGTTTGCATTGAAGGAGATTCACTTAATATCATAAACTTGGTCAAAGGTGATTCAATCCTCAATTAGAATATTAAGGTTGTGATTATGAAATATAGGTGAATTCTTTAGGCTAGAGAGGGTAGGGAGATAAAGCATATCTCAGAGAAGGAAACTGCCATGCTAACTTTATGGTAATATTGGGTATAATTCTCAATGGTCTGTCTATTTGGAGAGATAATTTTCCCAAAGGCCTTATTCAATTGGATTTATTGATGCATGCTTCCTAATGCTCTGTAATATTTTACTATTAATTAAGAAAGGTTATGTGCACAATCGTGTGGAAGTGTTGGTTGGTTGGGGGGCTCACCAACAATGTTCTAATTTTATTTCTTGTATCAAGTTGTAGTTGGTTCGCTTGGTGATGGGTAGCAAATTGTAGTTCTTTATAGTCGTTCTTGTCCCTGTATTGCTGGTCTTAGGCCAATTTTTGTAGTGCTTCTCCTATTGTAAAATGTTTGATGACCCTTTCAAAACCCCTTCTATATCTAATAAAAAATATATATACTATATTGTATTTTGTTTAAATCTATTGAATCTGACAAAAAAAATTATATTTTGATATTTTTTATTTAGTGGTTTTCTTCTCTCTTGATAAAGTTATTGCATAACAATTAAGTTTTATTTTAGCTATGGTAATGTGTAGATTAGAGCTTACCCACTTGTATAGCTTGGTAAAATCTCTAGTTGCAATTTGCTCACCTTTTTAGCTTAGGAAAAGTGCAACTTAGATATTACCCAAGTTTTGATCTTGCATGGAACAAATATAGTATTTCAAATTCATTGCTCTAAGTATAGTGTCAAAGTCTTGTTTTGCATTTGGTATTCTATATTTGTTGTTCAAATTTATCATTAGTGGAAGAAAAAAATTTAATAATATTATATTTTTTATATTTATAGAAATTAACTAGAATAAATTATAGTGTGTGGAGCCATAAAATACAATTATGAGCATATTCTCAAGAAAGAAACCAATCCAGAGGATATGTTGATGACTACATCGAATGACATAGAGAATATTTTATACTTCTCAAATTATTTATTGCAAATGTTTTAATTCTTAAAGTTCATAATAAGGATAATTTTATAATATTATGGAAAAATTATAGAATAAGCATTAGATATATGAAGTAATACATGCTTTGTATTTGAAGAATCTTCTTTATTCTTCATGATTGGAGGAACAATGGTTTATATTTAAGTATATTATGCATCTAAAGGATCTAAAAGATCAATTTAATGTTATTCAAAAGATAGTCTATGATGAGGATATTATCATCATTCTTTTTTGAGGTTTACCTCCATCTTATGAGTATTTTGTTGAATCTTCGCATTTGTTTATGAAACTCAAACTCTTTATTTTGAAATTGTATCTTATTTACTTTTACAAAATAGAGGAGATAGCCACAAATGGAAGTATCCATCTCAAGGATAAAAGAGAGTGCATTTACTACTATTAAATATAAAGATAATCAAAATTCCAAGCCCTCATCATCTAATCATAATCAAGATAAGATTTCTAATATAAAGCAATCCCAAGTCATCTATTTTTACTATAGGAAACCCAATCATTTAAAATAGGATTGTGGTAAGTTGAAGAATAAATAGTTGACAAGGGAAGAAACTTGTAAATATAAATGATATAGAAGATCGAGAAGAGAATTTAGCTTTTGTAACAACTTAGAGCTGATCTAGTCAATCTACTCAGTGGTATTTTGACTCTAGAGAATCTAGACATTATACATGTTAAAAATATTGGTATTTTAATTTTTTTGAAGATCCAAAAAATTATTCTATTTTACTTGGTGATGGTGTATTATACTCTTGATGCTTTGATTTACCTAGGATAAAATTTACACCCTACATTGAAGTCAATATTGGATGGCTTAGAATTTTGCTTCTAAGCCAACCTTCAACAAATTGAAGTTCCTTACCTAAATCCTATTGTGTAAAAGATAACATACAAATATGGGGTTAGGGTTGAGAGAAAATGTAAGGTTGAGAAAAGAGATAGGGATAGAGAGAATGATTAATGCAATTGGATCTTAGATAACAATATTGTCTTCAACTGAATGAGCATTGATCATCTGCTACAAGCAATACATAGCAAATCAAACCTCAACTAAATTCATATAGGAAGCATAGTGAGCTAGCATTAAATAATCCAAGCATTTTAATAAAAATAATATAAACAAATTCAAGCCTAATAGATATTACTCCATCTAAAGCATAAATAAAAATTCTAAAAGTGCATATATAAGTATAATTAATATTTTTGTATAATTCAACAAATACAAGTCAAGCAGCATATGATTACATTAGAATAGTATGAAAATACAATTTACAATAGGCAAACCCTAAATTGTATGATATCTTACAGTGAGGGATCTTCCCCTATTTATAAATTTCACTAAGCTAAAATAGCTAACAACTATATGTGATCATTAGCATAAATGGCTCTACATGATTAGGGATGAGTTGACACCACTCAACATCTTTAGTACATTCAACACACCTTCTATCAAGTGGTTATGATTTGTAGGATCACTTGTTATCCTTAGATAGAGTGGCTATTACTTTCAAGCTTTAACAATCAATAACTTTGGCATAACCATCCTTATCTAGGAATTTTGAGTGCCATTTATGATGAGATATTTTGGTTTGAGATACTACCTTCTCTTGACTCACCATCCAAGTTTCTTGTGTTGCCTAAAATAAGAATATCATACCTTTTATATGTTGATGTCATCCTTCTAGATAAGAATATTTAGTTTGTGCTTTGGGTAGCTTTGTGTGCTTAACACAAGCCTTTTCATTAGGCCAAAAAAAATAGCTTATTTGATGTCATTACTTAGAAATTTTTGGCATACCTACTTCTACAATGACTACTATATGTTCTACAAGATTTTGAACTATGTAAAATATTACAGAGTGCTCTGCTGATATCATTCTTGGTATATGATTTACCTAATATATGGAAGTGCACCATTTACTACAGGGCCAATATTAGATGCTTCAGGATTTCTCCTTAGCCAACCTCTAGAGAAGGTTGATTCCTTGTTATGAAATAAATATAAAAATATGGGGGAAGACTAGAGTAAGAAATGGAGGGTTAGAGATGGAAATTGTGGATTAGATGCATATGACATTTGGTTAACAACATTGTCATATACTATGCAACACACACTACAACTAAACTACATACAGGGCCTAATAGACCAATTACTAGGAAAAGTATCATTGAATATGAATTGAACCCAAGATCATGCCCTCCACTACTCCAATAGCTCTTAGCACCCTAAGAAAATTTTACAGAAGAAAGTAGAACCACACAATAAGACTAAGAATCCTTAATAGTCTAATAGTCTAGGCCTAATAGAATAGACTATTAGGCCTCCTAAAGATATTTTATATAAATATCTAGGGCCTATAGAGCATCCACATATGAAAGAATGCAATAATACAATTCTAGCAAAGGTCAAACACCAAGCTAATTCATTAAAATTGTAGAGAAGAATTACATAATATACAATAGGTAAACACTCAAATTTCCAACCCTTATACTGAGGCAAATTTCAATATATATAGATTACTATACTAGCCTAGCTAATGATTACAAGGAAGGTCTACCATAGGCTTAACAATATAGGCACAACCTAGCCCGATTCAAAGCACATGCTCTATCAACATGTCTAGAAGGAGTGGATGTCACTTTTTGCTTTGATTTTACCAGTTGTTGATTGGCACTGTCCACCATATATAGCCATCACATGCCTTTAGTAGATATGTGTTACCTAAATATGCTTAGTTTCTCCTATCATGCCTTGTTGTTGCACCAGCTATTGAATTTATAGGGAGTTCTATTTATGACTAATGATGGTCAATATTGGTGCATGTTTTAGGAGGCTAGCTATCACTTTCTTGTAATTCCCTTACCTTGTATGGTTGAGAAGTGTCTAGGTATCCGCTACCTCTGACGTGCATGGTTTACCCTAAAATGAACCCACCCAAAAGCATTCTTCTTTGTTGTTATCTACCATAAGACTATATTGGTTGGTGGGAATTTAGGGAGTTGGCTAGAACTATCATAAGAGTTTAGAGCCTCTGACCACTAGAAAATGTCCAACCACATATGCCTCTAGTCAGGACTGGTCGAGGCCATAGCATACTTTGGAAGGCTATATCTTCAAAATTATATATCCATATTTTAGGCTGGTCAGGCCCTTCTACATTAGTTGAATTTAAGCCTAGAAAATTTCCCTTGATATTTTGGCCAATTCTATATGGCAGCTATCAAAATTTCCTTGTATGAACAAAATTGATAGTCCAATAGAATGATAGGAACTATCTATGTGGGGACTTATAAGGACCCATATTATTGGTGCCTCTCAAGGATTTTGTCTAGAAAAAAAATAACCTAGCTAGTCTTATTCATTGGGCATGGATTCAAGTACAAGAGGAAAGAAATAAATGAAGGAATGAGTAGAGGTATGGAGTAATTGATTATTAGGGGAGGTTAAATGGATTTGGGTTCTATAACTATAAGAAAGGCTTCTACCTATGCATTGGAATATTCCTCTAATTATATCACATCTCATTTTACTATAAAATATGGGATCTTCTATGGAACCCAAAGGAGGAAAAGTTTTAGAACTGGCAAGGAGTGCCAAGAGGAAAGTGAGGTGACTCAAATATCTAAAGATGATGACTTAGTCTATATTGAGGTATGGTAGGATGGATGGAAATAATATGAAAGTGATGAGATGGAAAGTGGGGTTATAAAGAGGAGTTAAATGTGAGAAAAAGAAAGGAAAGGAAGAAAAATAGAGATACCTACTTAGTGGCACCTTCGGTAGGGCTAAAATTATGTTGGAAATAATCTAGAATAGCTACAAGCTATTTCAAAGAGAGATACCTTAGGTAAAAATTCCAAGCACTTGCAACTTGGTTTCTTTGTTTATCTTTTGTTTTCTTCTTCTTTGTGAATTTGTGCAAATAATATTTTTTTATGGTTACAGACCATCATCAATCCCTTGATTGTTTTACTCATAGTTGCCCTGACCTTATTTTAGCTATTTAAAGACCATCTATCTACCTTCACCCTCTCCTTTATTTATTATTTTTTATTGAGGGCTATTACATCCAGTCTCTTCAATAATAATACCTTTATCAAAGTTCGTCACAATTTCCTAATATTCGTATTGTGTATAATAGGTTTGTTCATATGCCTTCTATTTATTTCATCCAATGGTCTCATAATAACACAATACTCATTATCTTCTTATTTATTTAGCCTAATAATTATTTTTATAATCACATCACCAAAGCATCATCATGCAAGAGCATCTAGTGAGAATTTTTTAAATCATATCGACATGTGTGATCATAATGTACCCCTTTTTTTGTTACACACTTTTCTATGTACATTTATGATACAAATTGGCACATTCTTGTTTTTATGCAAAGTGTGTCATGAATAATATCCACTTACTAGTTTTAGAAAAAAAAATTACATTGATCATTGCTAGCTCATACACATTACACTTGTGCCTATAGGTAGTTTTATAGAGCCCAGGCCCTGTAGGGTCAAACTTTTGTGCCTATATGGTCTTGCTTCTTCCTCATCCTAGTGTAGTGGGTTACCCTTCATGAACTATTATAACCAAACATCCTTGTCATATTAGAGTTTAGTAGAGTGTTGTTACTGTTGCAAACCATAAAAATCCTTCTTTCTGGGTTCCTCCTATAATATCAATCCATCTTCCCTCATTTCATGAAACTCTTATTTTGGAGTGGAGTGGTCAACAGCTACTAAGCTCCTAACTTTGCATTATCATAGATCCCTAGTCCATATTTAGATACAACATTAAGGTCCTCCAAACAAAAAACATCCTCCATATACAAGTCTCTGATCACCTCTTCAGAATAGTAATCCTCCTACATTTGATATTCTTTGGCCACATCCTTATGGCAATCCTAGTGCTCTTTAACCATGTTGACCTCCTCAACATAGTATAGATCATCCTCCAGTAGGCTAAACCTTTATTCTTAATTTTTTTCAATGTGGAAGGGAGATGGATTTTCCACATAAATATTAACCTTTTAGCCTTTGTAAGGGATCACCATATGAGAATAATATAGGGGAAAATTTTTGGGCAAAAACATTGGTTAGTTTTCTACGTTTAAGTTCACTAGCTCATTTAATTTTTCAACCTGGGGTAGCTCGTAGACTTGTGAGCAGCCTTGCACAGTATATTCTTATAATTTCCTCAAAAAATATGAGTCCCTCAGATTTATGGTTTGGGGGGTGTTGGTGTTCGTTGAAGTTCTGATTTTTATTTCCAAACCACTAATCTATCCTACGTTTATGAAAACATGCCTAAATTACATTCAAAAATTAAAACTACATATTACTAAAATTTACTGAAAATAGGGGAACATAACAGGAAATTAAATAAACTTACAGAAAATAAAATAAAATTAAAGAAGATAGAAAATAGGGGAAAGGAAAGGGAAGAACATTATTGAGAGTGGGCCCATGCTTCCAAAAAATTTTGCTCATGTTAAATCATTCACCGGATACTAGTCAATTTGTAGAGCTAAAAACATGATACTATGCAAGCAATAAAGAAATCAACTCAAAGAGACAAATAACTGCACAAAATAGAATATATTTCAATAAATAGGGGGGAGCTGAAAAAATCCTTGTTATAGTTATTATGCCTTAACAGAGTTGATTTGATACAAGATACAATTATTAGGGTTCTCTGAAACCCTAGATATACAAAGATGAGTGTCTTCAACTGTGCTTCACTCCCAACATAATGAGTGGGCTTGTCAGATATCCAATTCTGGGCCACTCTAGCTTTAGCAGCTATCCAATGATCTCTTGATTGATGTTATTCAACCCTACACACATAGCAAACAAAAAGGTTGTTAGTAAACAAAATGAGGGTTCCACAGTGTGAACCCTCAGAGATGCAGACTAAAACCCTAGATCTATGTAAATAGAATGTGTAGAAATAAACAACACCAGATAATAACAAAATAAATATTTACCTTACTATTGATGGTGATGATATGTTGCTTCATTGCAGATTTGGTGGTAGGGTGCCCCAACGGCACCTGATGATTTGATGCAGCAAGCTCTGGTTCGCATTGATGATGATGAAAAGCACTAGCGGGTGCTTGGTAGGCTCTGGCATGAGCTTGGAATGCTTTGGAATGCACCTGCAGGATATGGTGAGCGCTTGGCAGGTTCTACAATGAGCCTAGAAAGCTCTAGAAGGCACTTGTAGGTGAGGGTTTAATCTACAAAATCATATCATGGGGGTATGGAGGATGCAGCGGATGGGCGATAATGGTAATGACAGATAATGATTGGGAAGTGGTTGGAATTATGAAGTCCTATGGCAAGCTAGGGTTTGAGTCTACGCTCACAAGTAGATTTGACTGATGGGATCTTTAGGGCTTTACAACCTTTTGCTTCACAAGTACTTCTTCAACAATCTCTCCAAGGGCGAGAACATTCTAGGTGTTGAGCATTTGCAAATGCTCCTATTTATAATCTAACCTAGGGTTTTCTTAGGGTTGTAGTTTAACACTTTTGATCATGTGGCTAATATTAAATCAAATCCTAAGGCTGAAATTATACTTTAAGTGTGGCATGGATTAATAAAAATGGATGGCTGAGATTAGATTAGATCTAATGGCTGAGATTAATTGGGTTTAAATATATATTTTTTATAATAAATATATTAAAATATAATAATAAAATATTATATTAAATATAAATAATATAAAATAAATATAAATTAAGTCCAAAGGGGTCATAAAGTGGTGGGAAAGAGCTAAAGTGAACCTTTTGAAGGTGGGAATGGTATGAATGGTTACATGGATGGCGGGAAAGGAAGATGGTGGACAAGTGGGTGGTAGGATGGTTAGGATGAAGGATTAATGGCTAGGATTTGGTGTCTACATATGCCCCTTTTTGTACCATGTTGTGTGAAGCACAATATGGTGTAAAAATACGAGACACCTGCTTGGGCTATGGGTGCAGAAGTAGCTTCTCTCTGTTGTTGGATTTGAGCACTAATGTTGAAGACAAAAGAATAAAGAATTTTGGAATTTGCGTAGCTTACCCCCTCAATTGGTGAATGAGTTGAGGATGAACCTCACGATCCAATTGAAAATTTTGTACAAATGATGAATGATGTGCTACCGTTTCTGCCCCAACAGTGAGAAGGGGGATGGTGCAAAATGTGATGTGATGCAAACGATATGAATGATGTAAAATATGATACTATTTTTTTCCCAATGGTTGAAAGGAAGTTTTTTCAAGTGTAGATGTCATGATCATGTAAGATGTATCCCATCGTGGGAGGATCAATATAAAATTGTGGTTGCCCCAAATTTTGGGATGATTCGATGTTGTTGAATAGTGTGCTCTCTAATGCCATTGATATGTAAGTATGATGATGCAGATAAAAATAAAAAGAACCGTGGATGGCCTGCCAGTGACTATTCTAATAATTCCCACAATTTGAACCAATCATCCTAGCCAATGCCTATCATTAGGTTTTTTAATAAAAACTATGAAATTTGAGTTTTTTTCATGTGTTAAGCCTCATGAACTAGGCCATCAATGATAGAAATTATGCAAATTTTTCTTGGTAAGGTTTCACTCCAAAATGTGAAGTACCCAATGTGATTGTGAATTCAAACAATGTGATAAGTGATGATGATCATGGTGAAGTGTCCTTATGGTGGTTTGTTCATATTACCAAATTACATGGATGTGAATCACTGCAATCACCAAGGAGATAGAATAGACCACTAGATACGAGGTTTGCTTGAATTTTTATGTGAAATGGACAAATGTTTTATGAAACGATTATTGGAGTGACAGATGGTGATGAAATAATGTTGGAAGAATGAATGTTGTGATTTCACTAAATGTGGAGTTGATTGATGTTTTCTTTGTATTTTGTGCTTCTTTTAGTGGTTCATGAGAGATTTATTGGTCAAATCAACTCTAATTTTTGCAAAATTACTTGGGATGATGAAGAATATGATGCAGAATTGGTGAATGTTGGTTTTTGAAAATTTTGGATTTATTTGATGCATTTTGTAACTGGATTTGTGCATTTTGAATATTTTGTTTTTTCTTGAAAATTATGCATACAAAATGATTTCTGTGTTCACAAAACGTGATTTTATGATTTGTATGATGTGTGGATGAAATTTGGTGAAATTTGGAGGAAGTAGGCTACTATTTTGCTTGATTTTGTCTTCATGTATTTTGGCGCCAGGCGCTCAACTGCACCTGTAGCATCTCGCAGGTGCCCAAGTGTCCCTATGTGCACCGATAGAAGCACAAGCGCACCTACGGACTGCAGGTGCTGGCTTGCACCTGAATGTGCTAAGTGAAGCTTTAAATAGTTTTTGAGTGAATTGTGAGGCTCATTTATGCTTTTTGAACTTTGAGAAGTTGTGCCTAAGGAGTAGAGTGGATTAGTGAGGTGGGTGAGGGTAGTGGAAATTGGTTCGGAAGCTATGGCAGCGAAGGGATTGAATGCTACTGGTGGGTCCGAGGCACAATTTTCTCCTGTAATGTTTAAAAACACTTTGTCTTGTGTGCAAAAGTGCTTTTTTTTTTTAAATAGTATTAATAATAAATAAAAATTGTTTGTTGTTGCAGTTGAGGGATATAGAGCCTCGTCATCGCTTCTCTCCTCTTTTTCTTGGGATGAGGAATAATCTCACATATGGGGATTGGGAGCTTTTGGGTAGGGTGGGTTTGGAGGAGGTGGTTAGGTTGGATGTTGTGAGGGCATATGAGGGGTATTTCTCATCATTGATAGAGATATGGGGTTCTGATAGGGGGACCTTCTAGCTACCAATTAGGGAGGCTACTGTCACCCTTGAGTATGTATACCACATCCTAAAGGTTCTGATAGAATGGGAGAATGTTGTGGTTGGGCATGACAAGAAGGTTGATATGGAGAATATGTTTGGGGAGCAATGGTAGGAGGCATAGATGGGAGATGTAGGTATATGCTATCTGAGCATGTACAAGGCAAAGGAGTTGGATGCGCTCCTGGCCTTGATCATGTTTGTGTTAGCTAACATAGTGCTATCTAATAGCACTGGATGTAGGTTCCCTTGGAACTTATTAGGGTTGGTGAGTGATCTACTCACTGACCCAAGGGGATATGCATGGGATTCTGCATTATTGGTGTAGCTATACTAGGAGCTTTATGAGGTGACACAGAGAGGAAGGAAGGGTATTGGATGTAACTTCCTCTTGTAGTGTTGGTCTTGGGAGTATTTTAGTGTAGCTCGGTTAGAGGAGTTGCCATGCCAGGCATGGTAGATGAGGGAGCCCTATGCTAGGCGATGGGAAGTGGTGAAGGAGGTGCAGCTGAGTCGAGAGGTGCATACCAGCCAATGGTATCTGGATATGTGGTCAATGTTGACTCGAGCTGATATGATATGAAGTCCATGGCGAGGAGCTCGATGGGATGGTGATGGGGAGCAGTTGTGTCGGGTGACGCAGGCTTGGTGGTTAGTTAGGAGAAGTAATGATGAGGTGGAGTACTTTTAGTACTCATAGGTTTTGAGGTAGTTTGGTGTGCCTCAGGATGTGTCTAATGAGATGGTGTTGTATCGGGATCGATGGGATGATGTGGGTCTTCCATGTATGGATCCATGGCAGGTGGTGATAGAGGATGATGAGATGTTGGAGGTCCCCAACATAGATGATTTTGAGGTGACTTTGAAGTATGTAGCTTAGTTTGGTGACCAACCAGTATGGGTACCCAAGGTGGTGTGTGGTGGGGAGGCAGTAGCTGTAGGGTCAAGGATGACTTTGAAGAGGATAAGACCTCAAAAATCGGTGAGTCGAAGGTGGTCAAGGGGAGCAACCCAGCGTTCTCCTGAGATAGATGTGACATATGAGGATGGGGATGATGATGAGGATATGGGGGAGATCTTTGAGGTGGCTAGGCTACGGGCTGAGGTGGAGCAACTTTGTAAGGAGCAGGAGACTATGCTTGAGTCTCATAGGGAGGCCTTGGCTACTATAGCTCGGATGGAGGTAGAGCGATTAGTAGCTAAATCTTGTGATTAGGATACGGTCATGAGGCTTCAGATAGATATTTTGACTAAAGAGCAGTGTCATCATATTGACCTACGATGATTATGTGCTAGCGATGCCTATGCACACTTCTTGGAGGATGTGTGTATGGCTAATTATATTCCTTTATCGGATCCTTCATATTCCTCTAGGACTAAGCCATCGAGGCACATGACATCTATGCAAAGTTCTAGGGCTCGGGCTCCTACTAGGTCTCAGGGGTCCACTCATAGATAATCACTTAGTGCTTAGATGCACTTGTGTATATGAGCCTTGGTTCTCCATTGTAGCCTTTATGGCATTCATTATACATATATATAGATAGATTTTTATATATTTGTGTTATCCTTTGTGTGAATTAAAAAATTTTAAGAATGATTGATGCAGGTTAACCATTATTTATATGCGTAGTATTATGGATGATTAATGTAAGCTAACCATGATGTGTATGCATAGTGTTATGGATGATTAATGCAAGCTAAATGACATGTATATGAATGCAAACTATATGATAGGAATGCATGATGTTCGAATGATCATTTTTAGTTCAGAATTTTGTTGGCCATTTTTGTTCATTGTTTTGCAGTCGGGGGCACCGATCTTGGTGTCTTTATGCAGGTTGATCCATTATGAAGACATGGATGCTAATATGGAAGAAGATATGGATGTTTATATGGAAGAAGATATGGATGTTGATATGGAATACTACAGGATTTTCAAAGACTCAAATAGACTAGTGTTATCAACCAAACTCACTAAAGGTTGTCTAACTTTATTTAGGACCAAGGTGTGTGCAAGTGAATTTCATGTACCAATTCTTGAGCTTGAAAATGACCCTAGGAAATTAAGAACTAGTGTGTGTGTGTGTATTTGAAGCACAGAAACCCATTATTAGTAAATTGGGTATGACTTGTTATGGGATGGACCAAGAAGCTAGCTTGCCCGTATGTGCGATCAGAGGTCTCTCTTTTGGAAGAGAGACATGTCACCCTGCATGAGCTTACTTCACTGCCATTCAAGCGTCTATAGCCCTAGTGGAGGTTCACTCCATAGTCCAATGAAATGATCTTTAGGCCTTGGGGATGACTAAATATCTTTATGAGGGAAATCTAGTACGATCCTTACAACTTTAGTGATCTATGGTGTGTGCGTGGAAATTTTTAACTTTGGATAGAGCTTTGGAGAATCGAATTCTCAACCGAATTGTGATGATAATGAAACCCTATCCTTACTACTCTATACTTTGTGTTTGTATTTGGTGAGCAACTGTGATAGTGGTGAAAACCACTATTTTTCATTTTGGACTATGTTGCATGATAGGACAAGCGAGGAATACCCTTTTCACTTCAAGGTGCTACCCAAGTATGGTCTTATATCTCTTTGACTCAAAAATTTTTTAAGATGTGAAGAAGTGTGGTTGGTGCAAGATTGCTTTTGAAATCAGTTGACAATACTCAAGATTTTATTAATGTGAGAAAAAGTGTTTTTGGTCCTAAAGAAAATTGGACATCTTTTTGAAGGCTTCTAGACACACTAGTAGTGGTTGAGTGAGTGAAAATTTTGGCTTATTGTGACTTTGGAAAAATGTGATTATTGGAGGGGATTGCATAAATGCTCCCAAATAGGTACCCCAGTTGTGGAAACTTGACTCTTTTATTTGGCCATATCATCACTACTATAAATGATCATTGAATGTGGGATGGGATGAATGCAATATGTAGTATTAAACAATGCAATGGAATGTATGTGGGATGTAAAATGCAATGAAATGCATGTGGAATGAATGCAAATGTGATTGTGAAAAATGCAGTATGTATGAATGCAATGTGAAAAAAATGCATGCTAAAATACCTATATGAAAATGCTATATGTATGCAATGGGAACATGCCTATGTGAATGATTTTTTTTTGTTTTTTTTTTTTTAGCCATGTATATATACATATAACATCATATTAACAATAAAATACCTTTAAATGGATAACATTAAGTGGTTTGGGTTCCTCTATTCCCTCTAAATTGATAAGTCTATATGTACCATTATCCACTTTTTGAGTGATTATGTATGGACATAACCAATTAGCTATGAAATTGTCATGAAGGGGCTGCAAAGCATTGGTGTTTTGTTGGTTCTCGTTAAGTACAAGATCCCCTACCCAAAATTCATGAATATGGACTTTGCCTGAAAAACCTTGAGTCTCTTGGTTAAATATGGGGCAAAGGTGGAGGGGAAGGAGGTATGCAATTGGCCAAAGCCTCTAACAATTCCTCAGATAGGATGAATTCCAAAAAGGAAGATGGGGAGGAAATCTGGTCCATGTCAATAAGGCTTATGTCAATTGGAATTGGCTTAGCTGAATTGTATGGATTATGGAGTGGGGTGAATAAATCAATAGGATTCATATTGACTTAAACGCAAAAAGGTGTGATGGCTTGGATGAATGGATGGGTGGGATGATTGGATTTGAACCGATGTTGAGTCTTGTTAACCCTGGATAGCAACAACAAACCTAAAATTAAATTCTATGTACATGTAAAGAAAAGTTCTTTTTTTTAGTTTTTTTTTTTTGTATATACATATGTTACAAATTTTGGATTTGGCTGAATAGTTCAAAGAAATTTATGTGGGAGATGGTTCACCAGGTGGGTTGACTTGTTCTTGTGGAAGAAGCAATCGAAATATGGGTTGATGGATGGGGAAAATTCTGAGGTAAAACTCATCCTGTTGGGTAAGGGGAAAAATGGGCTGAAATTCCTCTTTAGAGTCATCAGAAGTGTTTGACATTACCTCAAACTCTTCATAAATTTCTTCATCAGAATCTGGGATTGGGTAGGAAAAATTGAGGGGGTCATCCTCGTTCACTTCATCGATGCTAAGCTCTTGAAGGGCTTGCTCAATAGAGGAGGTTGAGGGAAATGAATGGGTGTTGTTATCTTCATCCTCGAGGCTAAGCTTTTGAAAAGCTTGCTCAAGGGAAGCGGTTGTGGAAAGTGGGGTGTACCCTAAGCCTGAACGATCATGTGCTCCTCGATATGGAAGATCAACTATGTCATGTATCCCTTGTTCATGGGAACCTAGACCTTGACCTTTCCAATTGACTATGTGAAAGTAACGAGATGGAAATCTTGCCATATTGTGTATGTTGGCACGTCTTGGTTCTTTAGGTTCATCATTGGTTTTATCCCAATTGAGGGATTGAACCCTCCATAAATAAATTTGATACTATTTGGAGTGGAACCCATGTCGTATATAGCACCTATGGTTAAAGAACAATCATGCGGGTGGCCAAAATCCTTGGTTGTGGGAATGGCTAGGGGTGTGATGGTAATGTCTTAGACCATATATTCATCAATGCTAGGATTAGTGATGCAGACTTCAACTTGGGCTGGTGTGGTGGATGATGTGGGCACGGATGGCTCAGGATCGGATGTGGTTGTGGGTGTTGGTGGTGAATTAAATATTTCACAATCTAAAAGTTTGACTTGTGAAACATATATTGATGGAGCAGGGTTGGATGAAAACATGGAATTAGAATAATGTGGATGGGGTGTTGATGAAGAAGAATAAATGGTTGTGGAAGAAGGGATGGTTGAGGTGTACGATGTGACAATGGTGGATTGATTTCATGTAAAATAAGAAATGGATGATTTAGGAGGTGTTGTGATGGGTAACTCCTCTAATATGGGAGATTTAGAATAAGATGTGAATGGATTAGAAGAATATGGATGAGAAGATGAAGAATGCGGATTGGATGAATATGGTGATAAAAATAAATTAGTGGAAGGCAACATGGATTCATAAGGATTTGAAATAAAATTGCAATACTTAAAAGGTTCTACATCTGCGAGGATGCAATGGACTTGTTCATCATGAACGTATTTCAAGTATTGATGGAGCATTGAAGGAACACATTTCATTTCCCTCATCCATGGTCTACCAAGAAGTACATTTTATACCATGGTTCCTTCCAAGATGTGAAACATTGTGTGCAATATTTTGGCCCCTACTTCAATGGGTAAAACAACAGTGCCAACTGTGGTACACAAAGCATCGTTAAATGCTTTGAGGGTGAATTATGACTTGGAAATATGGGAAGGTGGTAGCTTGAGGTGGTGAAGGGAAGCGGTAGTGATGATGTTAATGTATGAGCTGATATCTATTAGGACTCTTTTGAATGACTTCTTGTCTATCAAGGCCATGATATGCAATGGAGGATCCATGGATTCTGAGGTTATCGACTTAATTTCAAAGTCATAAAAGGTGATGGATGGCTCCATGCATGTCCTAACACTCCCTACAAAATTACTAAAGGCATTAGAGTCTTGGTATTCTAACTCAATAGACTTAAGGATCTCCATCAAAGCTTCTCTATGCCTAGGGGATTGTTGAATAAGCTCATATACAAATAATTTTAATGATGCCATTTTCAAACTAGTAGTCAACCAACTATTTAAGGTTACTACTAGCCTTATAGGGTGATGTATGGGCTGATTTGGTGTATTGGGTAGATGGATGGGTGGGGATGCATTTAGATATTTTTGGATGGGTGGTGGATTTGAGGGTTGTACATTTTGTTGATTTTGCCTTTGTCCTCTTGTGACTACATGGACTGCTCCTACAAAATTTTGGTATTGTTGAACATGGTTAACTTGGTTAGGAGGTGTTTGATGGTTGTTACCTCCTACCGTAGTTTGGGCCTCTCCATGGTTGGGTAGAGGTGTCTAAAAAATTCCCAAATTTTGGTTTTGCGGAGCTAAAGGATTGTCCACATTGATGGCCCCCAACTCTATAAGGTCTTGGATGATGTTCTTAAAAATATGGCAAGAGTTGATGTTGTGACCCTTTTGCCTATGATATGGGCAAAATAGGTGTTCTTTGTAATTCTTGGAACATTTTGTAGGGTGGTCAGGTCTAACTTCAGGCAAGGCTAACTTGTTTGTTTCATGCAACCTTCAAAAAAGGAAATAATACGACTCTGCTAAGGGAGTGTATTTATGTTGAGGTTGGGTGTATTGGCGGTGGGAAGGTTGTTCCACATTTGGCACTATGTTTTTCATCGTTGGTGCTTGTGCAACTGATGGGATTGCATGATAAGCAATTGGTTGGTGCATAGGTTGTTGAGCCATTATGGGCTAGCTCATCACCACTTCATTAACTTGATTGGGTGTATTAGTCATAGAGGCTTGTGATGATTTATTTTGGTCAGATTGATTATTTTGGTATTGGCATTTGTTTTGCCATTCTTTCTTCTTAGGCTTGATGATGCCCTCTTATATTTTGATTTCCTCAATGATGCTAGCTTGTGCTAAAGCTTATTAAAATGTGCGATAAGTATTAATTTGAAGCATCCAAGAGATGGGTTTTAAGCAACTCTTGGTGAATAATTTGATAATTTCATCCATTGGTAGGGAGAATGGCAATTTGGTTATGACTACCCTCCAACGGTTTCCAAAATCATAGATAGGTTCATCATCCCATTGTTTTAGATAATAAATATCTGATAATGAGACCTTATTTCTAATATTTAGGGCAAAACAATCCAAGAATAGATCCATCAATTGAGTGAAAGTGTAAATGTTGTGTGTTGGAAACTGATTGAACCACTCTATGGCGTCTCCCCCTAATTTTTGAAGAAAAGTTTGGAGTATGAGAGCATCATCGGTTTGAATTTGAAAACATGTGTGAAAAAATGAGCTCACATGCTCCTTAGGGTCCTTGGTTCCCCTATATTTATCAAACTTTGGTAGTGTGAAATTTGTCGGATATGGCGGTGATGGCACCAAAGGATGAATTGGTTGGTGGATCAGTTGACTTAAGGTTAGTTTTTGGCTTGACATGCCATGGGTGTTATGCATCAACTGATCAATCTATTTCTACATGGCTTGTATCCTAGTATCTTTCCCAGGAACTTGGAAGCCTTGGATTACCTGATGATTAGGAGATGGATTGGAAGAAAAATGTTGTGGAGTGATTAGCCGACTTTGGTGGCATGGATTGGTTTGAACATGGGGTGAATATTAATGAATGAAAGAAGGATATGATTGATGAGGAGGATATTGGAAGAATTGGTTGAGAGGTTGGCTAGAAGAAATGGTAATTGGTTGGATTGGGGTATGAATTGGTGGAGGATTGGGGATGGAAACCACCGAATATTGGGGTACCCATGTTGGATTTTGATTGGCTATGATGGGTTGGGTTGGAACTACTTGGATCATAGGGTCTACCTAAAATTGCTACTTAGCCTTTCAAATTTGTGAGAGCAATTTTTTCACGTAACCTGATATATCCTGTAGCTCTTGTTTAGACATGGTGGACACTGACATGGTTGTGGATGGATTGAAATATGAATGAAGTGAAGGAGATGGATTATAAGAAATGGGTATGGCACAAGTTACACTTGATGTGGCAACTTGGGATGTTGAGGTTTGTGAGTCAACATTCACATGCTCCTCATTCAAGGGATTGGAATAGGATTGGATATGGCTAGATGAAGGGTAAGTGTTAAAAACACTTGTGTTTTGGGTTGGGCTAGAAGAAGAAAGTATACCATATTCGTAGGTAGAATTATGATAACCTTGGGTGGTGGTGGATGGACAGGTTGTAGCCAAGTCTGTTTGTTCATCACATTCTTGACTAAGGGGCTCAAGAACATAGTTAGAGACCTTGTATATAGCCTCTACCTTGTTCATGTCTATGTGGGTGATGGGTTGCTCAATGTTATGCGGAACGGATCCTACTTGTGGTAGGCATGGATAAGGGTTTGCCACCTAAGTAGTGGGGGGATTGGATGTGTTTTCCATTAAGTTATTTTGATTTATTACTTTCTTTTGATTTCTTGTTAATACCATAAAGTAGATAAACCAACAATTTAGAACTATCAAAATGAACACAAAGCTGAAATTCATACAGAATTAAAAAAAGTGAAAGAAAAAATCAATGCTAAGTTGTTACCTTGTGTGGCTTACCTCATACATTAATTATTTTCTTCATTAATGTGAATTCCTTTTAAAGTGACAGTTTTGTGTGTTTTGATGTATCTAATCTTGCTTAATAAAAACAAAGGTAAAAACTAAGGTTGGTTGGGGCAACGAGATTCTTGTTGGTAATGACCTCCAACAAGTTTTCTTAGGGGTAATCATATGGTGTCTAGTGCAGATATTTGTGGATGGAAATGACGGCCACTGTCACCAAATATCGAGCAATTGCTAGTGATGAAATCCAACCACTATTGTTTTAGAGTGAAACGTGTTGTGTGTGATTGATTTTAAAGTTTCTTGTTCTTTATTGTGTTCAAAAAATGCTAAAGATCACCAATTTTACTCATCTAAATCAGAATCCAATATATGAATGCAAATTTTGTCTAAAGAGTGTGAAGTACACCGCTTAAAACCCCTTGCCTAGATAGCAACCGGAGGGTTCATCCACCTCTCTGCCAAAGGTGCCACCCAAGGGAAGGAGTACTTTTTGCATTCAAATATTGTTCCTATTTAGATATGCAAAATAAGAAATCTTTAACTCCTAAAAATGTAGATTCTAATAATGCTCTTTAGTTTCAAATGCAAACAAAATATGCAAGCAATCACTCGAATTTGCAGATTTTAAGATAGGAAATTTAAACTATGTGAATGTATGCATGAAAAAACCTAAATGCAATCTACTATGAATTATTTTTCATATTACTTAATTTATATTCTTTTTATATCCCAGAATCTAAAAATATCATACCAAAATGAAATACGTAAATTGCAAAATTAAAATCAGGGTTATAGGACTTACTCCAAAGCCTACGCTCTGCATCATATCACTTCCAGGAGTAGGTGGGAACCTATGTACGCATATCAGGGCACCTGTGATGGTCGACAGTCACCACAGAACACTTGCACAACTTCTACAACTACTACAAAATTCTTTAGAAATCTTAATCGGTAGAATCAACAAATTTTTTGCTTCTAAAAAACATGTAACATATAGAAATAAAATGAAATCAGCAAAGTAAATCAAATTAATAAATGAAAATCTTGTGGGGTCCTACCATTATTACCATTTTTAGAGCTAAAAATGTGACACTATGCAAGCAATAAAGAAATCAACTCAAAGAGACAAATAATTGCACAAAATAAAATATATTTCAATAAATGGGGGGGGCTAAAAAACTCCTTGTTACAATTATTCTACCTTAACATAGTTGATTTGATACAATAGATACAATTGCTAGGGTTCTTTGAAACCCTAGCTATACAAATATGAGTGTCTTCAACTGTGCTTCGCTCCCAACATAATGAGTGGGCTTGTGAGATATCCGATTTCGGGCCACTCTAGCTTCAATAGCTATCCAATGATCTCTTGATTGATGTTATTCAACCCTATACACACAACAAACATAAAAGGTTGTTAGTAAACAAAATGAGGGTTCCATAGTGTGAACCCTTAGATATGCAAACTAAAACCCTAGATCTATGTAAATAGATTGTGTAGAAATAAACAACACCATATAATAACAAAATAAATATTTACCTTGCTATTGATGGTGATGATTTGTTGCTTCGTTGCAATTTTGGTGGCAGGGTGCCCTAATGGCACCTAATGATTTAATACGACAAGCTCTGGTTCGCGTTGATGATGATGGCAAGCACTGGAAAGCGCTTTGCAGGCTCTAGTGTGGGCTTGGTAGGCTTTGGAATGTGCTTGCAAGATATGGCAGGCTCTGGCGAGTGCTTGGCAGGTTCTGCAATGAGCTTGGAAAGCTCTGGAAGACGCCTATGGATGAGGGTTTAATATGCAAAAGTAGATCATGGGGGTATAGAGGATACGGTGGATGGGAGACAATGGAGATGATAGAGAATGAATGGGGAAGTGGGTGGAATGATGAAATTCCTATGGCAAGATAGGTTTTGAGTCTTCTCTCACAAGTAAAATTTGATCGATGGGATCTTCAGGGCTCTACAACCTTTTGCTTCACAAGGGCTTCTTCAACAATCTCTCCAAGGGTGAGAACATTCTAGGGGTTGAGAATTTGCAAATGCTTCTACTTATAATCTGACCTAGGGTTATCATAGGGTTTTACCTTAACACTTTTGATCATGTGGCTAATATTAAATCAAATCCTAAGGCTGAGATTATACTTTAAGTGTGGCATGGATTAATGAAGATGGATGGCTGAGATTAGATTAAATCTAATGGCTGAGGTTAATTGGGTTTAAATATATATATTTTATAATAAATATATTAAAATATAATAATAAAATATTATATTAAATATAAATAATATAAAATAAATATAAATTAAGTCCAAAGGGGTCGAAAAGTGGTGGGAAAGAGTTAAAGTGGGCCTTTTGAAGGTGAGAATGGTATGAATGGTTAAATGGATGGCGAGAAAGGTATATGGTGGATAATTGGGTGGTAGGATGATTAGGATGAAGTATTAATGGCTAGGATTTGGTGTCTACATGATTTAACCAGAAATGACTCAAAAAATATTTATTAAAACTTGTAGCAAAAAATATACAAGGGAAATCTGGGATCACGTTTTTAGGGGTGGCCTGCATATTTATAAGATATGCGGCCACACCCTATTACAAATTGGAAATAAATCAAAGTCTTGATTCTACTTTACAACGACATGCATGAATACAGGGAATCAAGAAAAATATCGAACTGTGTGGACTATTTCAGCGTATTCTATTTTATCAGAATACGTTTGATATTTGCTTTGCTCGATTTACATAGATATTTACATAGCAGCTAAAAAATAGATGGTTAGTCATCTTTGAAATTGTCCCTGGTTTAGACTCAATGCTAAAACTCCTTCTGCACTCGTTGTTGATATCACGTTCTATTTTTTCGACCATAGAGTCGTGCTGGAATTTGGCTTCAATGGGAATCAGGTGCCTTGTCTGTAGAAGTCGAGAAGTAGGTGCCTTGTCTGTAGAAGTTGGGAAGTAAGCACCAGGGACCGACATGGGAGCCAAGTACCTAATGGGAAGCAGGCACCTAACGGGAATCAGGTGCCCATCAGTTAAGCACCAAAAGAAAGTCGAGCACTTCAAAGGGAATCGGGTGCCTGACTTAGCACTTCACACTAGTGTACTACGAATGTTTTTCCTTCATGAAATTGAAGGTGCCAGGTCCGAGTGGGACCTTGATGAAAACATGCTAAAACACAACAATTTCTATGAAATCTACACAAAACGCACTTAGAAATAAATATTAAATAACATGTAAAATAAACTGTTAAATATATATAAAATTCTCATTAAACATATATATCTACAAAAATAAGTGCCATTGTTTATAAGGAAAGTAGTACAAAAAATGAGCATTTTCAAGGCTCATCATCCCCCCATGCTTAAGGGGTGGCACGTCCCTATGCCACTTTATACTGGTAATTACCAGTTTTGTTTACAACTTTCCAATAGGCCCTGATTGTTTCTTTCCTTTTCTTTGCAATGGCCTTTGCTTTTTCCTTGTCTCTAGGCTTTCACCCCTTTGGTGCTTTGGGAGTGGCTGCCTCCTGTTCCTATTATTTTTAGTGCTTGCTGCACCGAACTGGTTGACTTGACCCTACTCTTTTTCTTGGTTGTTCCCTTGTCCAGGCCACCTTGCCTTTCTCAATATTTAAATAGTAGCCAATGAAACTGGTGGCATCCTTCTGGAATGTAGGCTCAACCATTTTCCAGTATTCATGGTGAAGGGGTAACTCTTCACCCATAGGTACTATAGATTCATCGCCAAATGGGATGCTAGACTTTTTAGCAACCTTGGCTATGGGTAAATCGACCCTTGTTGGGTCAAGTTCAGCTTTAGCCTTAACCTCTATTTTTTCTACCAGAGGGGTTCTGCTACTTGATGCCTGATCTATAGGTGGCACAGGACCTAAAAATCCCATCCTCATGAAATATGCCTTCATCCTTGAAGGTTGATCACCTATCGACCCATATATGCCCCAAAACTGATGAGGTTGGGCAACTGGAATTTTCTTGGGAGGCTTCTTGGCCTCTTTTTTTGCTTCCTTGCGTGCCCTCTTAGAAGCCTTTTTCCAGTTCTTTTTGTCTACTTCTATATCTTCCTTAAGCTTTTCAAATTTTTCTTTTTGGGCAGCAAACAATTTCTTTGTTGCCTCCCATTCCTCATTGGAATCCATGTCTGATTCCTCATCGGAATTTATGCCCAATTCCTTTAATTCTACAACTCTTGCTCTGGTTTTGGGTCTTCGTTGAGATGCCCTTACAACATTTTGCTTTGATCTTAGCTTTTTGGGTTGCATCTCAGGGTATGCTGGTGCTATTGTTGCTTCCTGGTTTTCAGTAGATGCAGGTTGTTGAGCCTCTTCTACCTATGCAGCAAATTGTTGCTCGGTTGGAACTACTTTTTTCTCCTAAGGTTGTTCGGCCCCTGCATCAGCTGGAGAATGTTCTGGCTCTTCCTCCTTGTCTGAAACTTGAGGCTCTTCAGCCTCCACTTCATTCTCCTCTTCATCTCCTTTTTCTGTAGATTGTTTTGAATTCTGAGGTTCCTCAACCTCAACCTCATCTTCTTGAATTACCTATTCTACAGAATGAGATGTTGAACAGGGCTGCTCTACTTCCATTGTAGCATCCACTCCTTGCTCAGTTTCTATGTTAGTAATGGGTACCTCTATTGCCCCATCAATCTGCACCATTGCATCTACTTTGGTTGATTGCTCGGCTTCCACTACTCTACCCTGTAGTTGTAATCTTCCTATTTGCCCCTACAGTTTCCGAATTATTTGATACAATTCATGTATCTTCAATGCAGCTTCTTTCCTAGACTCTTGAAATAAAGTTTGTTCTTCCTTAAATTTAGCTTCCCAAGTGGAAGCCTGCTCTCTCAATAACTGTAGTTGTTGCTGCAAATCCTTCGCCTGGCCCTCCTATGGTAAATATTTCATTGCAACCTCCTATTGAGGAGTTTACCCCCTGTAAATATCCTATAAAATTTGGGCCAGGTATTCTTCCCTATTCAGCTCATCGATTGTTGCTTCATCATCTGATGAGCTCAAAACCACCCTAGACGCCTTCGTCCTTCTACTTCTAGTTCTAGTGGAAACTGGCATGAAAGGAGGGCTTGGTAGATCCTACCTTACCTCATCATCGAATTGAGGGCCAATGGGGGACAAATCCTATCCTGCTTCCTCATCAAATTGGGGAAAAATAGGGGATAAGGCTTGTCCTGCTTCCCGTGTATTTTCCTCAAGTCGGGATGCAAGCACCGTCTCTTCTCATTCTATTGCCCTCTCAATCGACTATTCATTTTGTAATGGCACCTCTACTCCTTCTTGTGCCCCTGGAACTACATTAGTGCCCTTGATCTCCTCAACCATCACATTTCTATGTGACTCTGCATATCATACCAAGGCCAAAATTAGGCCATGGTGAGCCAAGGTAGATGTTGTGCCTACCTGGTACCATTTGGCCTCATCTTTGAGTGTGCATGCAAGGTAATGTGGGACATTGATCTTATCCCCATGTAGTATATGGTTTAGAAATTGAAAGTGATTCGAGTTTAGCTTAGAGTACCTACCAGAATAGGTGAAAAATCATGTGATCTATTCGAAAACCACCCTTCAAAGCTCGAGAATGTGTTGCTTGGGTAAACCAACATGCGTTAGGTGCTCTATCAATCTTCCAAAGAATCTCTATGCATAGAGAGTTTGTCTTCCTTGTACATGTATTCCCCTATCAGAGGAAGGCCCATCACCATGGTGATATACTCTTCGATGACTAGAATCTCCAGTCCCCGCATATGCACGACCCCATCCCTCATGGATGTTGCAAACTCATTGGCTACCATTGTGTCCTAGCCTTGGATGACCAGTTGATAGTACTCCATCCATCCTATGATATCAAATTGGGTTTGAACATCCATAAAAATCCTTGAGCAATTAGTAGGTTCACTTTTCTTTAAGTCATGGTTCTTAGATTTCCCCCCATGCTTAGAGTGCAAAGTCCCTTTGGTTTACAATTCACTCGATAAATTGCTTCACACTCTATTTTTTTTAATTGCCACACTTTGTAGTTTCCCTCCTTACACAGTAGTTATTTAGTAAGCAGTTTTTAAAACCAGTTGCTTCCTTGGACGTAGGTGGTTAACTACCGTAATCAGAAGTGATTATGGTTATCCATGTAAAATTTCCTTAGAGCATGTGCCAGATTGTGCGGAGGTGATAACCATAAGTATTTTACCAATCAGAGCCATGACACGTAGCAAAGTGCCAAGTGGAATTATTCGGGTGGCTAGGACTATAATGGGGGTTGTGCCGACACTTTTCCATAGACACACATGCATATGAAAATAATATAGACATAAAACAGAAAATTTAATCATGTACCTAAATTCGTTTCATGGGTGCACCATGTGTAGATATCCATGGTGCATCATTATTGGTCGATGGATGATGACTAGATAAACCTCAATGGACAATGATGGCCATATTTCCCATACAAAGAATTTCTCTCCACGTGATTGGTTCTTGATAGCTGCAACATGATTCATTCGAGACATCCTACAAGGTTTCAAAACAAAGGTTAGAAAAAATATATCTTCATGGGATGACAAACATCCCCTCCTCGAAAGTTGGTTGTTGATAACTTTTAATTTTATCCTTGATAGATTTGACTTTGCACATGAGTGGGGTGCTGACGTGGCTCGGGCCACTTTCCCAATGCTGAAGTTTTATTCTACAATGCAAAAAAAACCAAAAAAAAAAACAACTTTTCTATGTGGAAATCAAGTGCCTTCTTTTCAAATTATGGCACGCAGGTGCCTCAAAAATAGAAAGCAGGCGCCTTAGCAATCGAGCGCTATGCTTAACATGGGAAGCAGGTGCCTTAGCAATCGGGTGCTATACTTAACATGGGAAGCAGGTGCCTTAGCAATCGGGCGCTATACTTAACATGGAAAGTAGGTGCCTTTTGCTAACTGTCGGGTGTCGTACTTTTAAAGTAAACTTTATACAAACTCAAATTTTTTAACCATGTTTAGGAGATTCGATGTCGCTTTCCCAAATATGGAAGTCGGATGCCCTCTTCTTGGAGAAGCCAGGAATCAAGTGTCGGTCTACCAGAATATGGGACGTAGGTGCCATCTCCTTAACATACTGGGAGTCAGGCACCTTGTACCGTATAAATGGGAATCAGGCGCCTTCTATCGTATAAATGGGAAGCAGGCACCACTTTCCCAAAATATGGGAATCAGGTGCCTTCTACCGTAAAACGGGAATCAGGTGCCTTCCCCATCAAAAAATAAAAAATAGGTGCTCCTCCTTTATTGCAATGTCCGCTTGACATGCCCACTTATATACGCTTAAGGTTGATCAGGCATTTTAGTGCTCTGGTTGAGAAACAGGGACAAAATCAGCATTCACCCCTGAACCAGTAGTTGAGTGTTTTATTGTCCATAAAGACCAATCCAAGCACTCTTGTGCAGATTCAGGTATAGTATTCCCCTTTCTAAATGGGGACAAGTTACTCCTACTACAAAAAATTCTTCTAGAAATCTGGGAAGGCGTAGGTTCATGGATCTTATGCTTGTTAGGCCTAGGTTTCCTAGGCTGCCTAACAATTGCACTCAGGGCATCGTTCCTACAAAATAAAAATACAACTAAAAAAAGAAAAACTTTGAAAGAATAATTGTTTTTGGGACTATGTGGACTACGTCCACATATTACTAACTCAATTTAAAATCAGAATCAATTGGGGTCTCCCCCATGCCTAATCTGGACTCAATCATGTATGCTTCAGACACATGGTATGGACGCAAGCGGTGACCATTGACTATTAATGTAATGTTGTTACCATCAATTATTTTGATCCTCATAGCTCCATTGTTGATGACTTTAGTCACTTCATATGGCCCCATCCAATGTTGCATGAGCTTACCTTTCCTTTCTTGGAACCGGGAGTCATATAGTAATGCCCATTCTCCCACTTTGAGCTACTTTGGCCTGGTGTGGCGGTCATGCCACTTGGCCCTTTGTTTTTGAATGATCTCTATTTTTTGTAGAGTAGCAAGGTGGTATTCATCCAGCTGGTTAAGCTATTGAATCCATTATTTTTATGCATCATCCAGGTTTATATTCAATTCTACTATAGTTCTAAGTGTCTTCACTTCAAACTCTATAGGCATCATGGCATTTTTCCCATAGACTAGCTGGAATGGTGTGAAACTAGTAGTAGTCTTCCAGGTGGTCCTGTAGGCCCACACTGCTTCTAGTAATCTAGTGGTCCAGTCCTTCCTATGTTGTTGCATTATCTTTGTCAGGATATTTTCCAACTCTCGGTTGGTTACTTCAACTTGCCCATTCACCTGTGGATGGTAGGGAGTGGTTTTGTTATGCCTGATTTTATATTGTTGCATGAGTTCCTGAATCATATTTGAAGTAAATTGAGGTCCTTGATCAGTTGTGATCTCTCTTGGAACCCCAAACCTTGTAAAAATAGATGAATACAAGAAGTCTACTATAGTCTTCTCTTTTGAATCATGCAAAGCCTGCACTTCAACCCACTTGGTCACATAGTCAGTACAAACCAAGATAAACCTCTTACCTATTGACTGTGGATTAATGGGTCCTACGAAGTCCATCCCCCATTTATCAAATGGCTCTATGTGAACATGTGGTTGGAGTGGCATTTCATCCCTAAGAGTAGGTCTACCCATCCTCTGACATTGATCACACTAGCTCACATGCTTGGCTACATCTTTGAATAGTGTAGGCCAATAATAACCAACCTGCAACACTTTGTATGTAGTCATTTTTCCTACAAAATGGCCACCACAAGGTTCATCATGGCAAGCCTTCAATATTTCTATTATCTCATTCTCAGCAACACATCTTCTCATGATCTGATCAAGCCCTATTTTAAATAGACACCCATCAATCCATGAGAAGTCTACACTTTTCTCAATTAAAGTTTACTTTTCACGAGGTAAAAGTGTAGGGGATACTTTACCAGTGGCTAAATAATTAGCCATATCTACGTACCATGGTATCTGTTCATTCAGAGCAAACAAATGCTCATCTAGAAATTTTTCATCTATAGTTGCATCATCTGGAGGTGTCAACCTGGACAAGAAATCAGCTACCACATTGTCTTTACCTGGCTTGTCTACTATTGTCACATCAAACTCCTACAGAAGCAACAACCATCTAATAATTCTACCACTAATCCCAGGTTTATTTGTCAGGTATCTGATGGCTGAGTGATCAGTATGTACAAAAACCTGATATCCTATAATATAATGATGAAATTTGTTAAGAGCATGTATAACTGCAAGAAATTCCTTTTTTGTGATAGTATAATTGAATTCAGCACCTGTGAGGTGTTTACTGACATAATAGATGGCATAAAAATCATCACCATATTTTTGTCCCAGCACTGATCCTATTGCATTGTTAGATGCATCAGCATATATGTGAAAAGGTATGGTCCAATTTGGACCTCTCAGTACTGGGGTAGTAATCAGTTTTTCCTTTAAGGTGTTAAATGCTTGTTCACGTTCCTCTGTCCAGACAAACTCTATGTCCTTTGATAACAATGTGCTCAGGGGTTTAGCAATTTTTCTAAAGTCTACTATAAACCTCCTATAGTAACCAACTGATCCCAGGAAACTACGGATATCCTTCTATGTTTTGGGAGTAGGCAGGTTTTGGATAACTTCTATCTTCTTCCTATCCACTTTGATCCCATCTGTAGAAATGTGATGTCCTAAAACTATCCCTTCCTACATTAGCATGTAACATTTCTCATTGTTGAGGGACAGGTTAGTTTCCTCACACCTCTCAAGTGTTTTCTCCAAATTTTCTGTGGCTATTTCAAAATTTTCACCATATATAGTGAAATCATCCATGTATACCTCCATAGTTTCTCCAATCATGTTAGAGAATATGCTCAAAACTGCCCTCTGAAATGTGGTAGGTGCATTGCACAGACCAAAAGGTAAAACTTTGTAAGCAAAAGTCCCCCAAGGGCAAGTAAATGTGGTTTTATCTTGATCTTCTTCCCCTATTTGGATCTGATTGTATCCATTGAACCCATCTAGGAAAGAAAAATACTTCTTGCCTGCTAAGGTGTCAAGGACCTGATCTATGAAGGGTAAAGGGAAGTGGTCTTTCTTAGTTGCCTTATTCAGCAACCTGTAATCCACACAAATTTGCCACTTGCCATTTTTCTTGGGCACCACCACCAAAGGTGATACCCATTCACTGTTTGAAATGGGGTAAATGAACCCAACTGTGAGGAGTTTCTGCAATTCAGTTTTGACAATTTCCTTCATTGTTGGATTCATTCTTCTTTGTGGTTGTCTTACTGGTTTAACCTGGTCTTCCAGATATATCCTATGAGTACAGGTTTCAGGAGCTATTCCTCTCATGTTCGAATAGTCCCAAGCAAAGGCATCTTGATGTTTTACCAATGTTTCTTTTAGTTTGATTTGTTGTTCAGCTATCAAGTTGTCATCTATGTTCAACACTCTACCAGGTGCAACCTCTATTTGCTGAATATGGTGGTCTTTTCCTCCCACTAATGGCAACTCAAGAGGAGGATAGGAGGGTTCCCCTTGGAAAAAGTTTGATATTACCCTATCCTCATCACTCTCATCTTCCAATTCATCAAGTGTCATGATAGATTGGATCATTGATAGACCACCAATGTTCTGATTTTCATCTTCAGGTTCTCCCAATACTTCTGCAGATTGTGCAGGTGGATGGATGATCAGTTTTTTTATGTTTTGTCCATCAAAAATGGTCATCTGGCCATCTCTACAACTTATGTAAGCATCGGTTGTTGCCAACCAAGGTCTACCTAAGATTAATGGATATCCACCCAACCCAGACTTGGATTGTAACACTAAAAAATCTGTTGGATACTCCCATGCATCCACTATAACTGTAATATCCTCTAGTATTCCTTCTAGGAGCACTGTAGACCTATCTGCCAACTGTAAAATAGTCTTGGTTGGCTTTAGGTTAGATAGTTTAAGATTTTGCATGGTTTCTTTGGGCATGACATTAATGGCAGCCCCCAAATCTACTAGTGTATTGGGTAAAACGCAGCCCTCTATTTGTACAGTTAAGATAGGGCTTCCTGGATCTGAGTATTTTTGGTTGTAGGTGTTCCCTAACATGAGATCAGCTAATTGACCCACCAAACTGATTGACTTTGTAGGTTTTCTTCCTGGTTTCTTCAGGCACAATTCTCTTATGGCCTTGCCATAGATAGGAATATCTTTGATGGCCTGAAAGAGAGGGATTGTGATTATCAAGTTCTTTAGACTAGAGAGAATATCAAATTTTGATTGTACTGGCTTTTTAGGTTCCTGTAATATTTGTGGAAAAGGTGGAACCTCTTCTCTATTATTTATAGGTGTTGATTCCTCTTCTACTTCTACTATAAGAGGTGATTCCTCTTTTCCTAATTCTATGTTTTCCTCCTCTTCTACCAGAGGAGTGACTTCTACACCTACTTGTTTTCTTGACCTTAATTCTATTGGACTATAGTCTACTTTAATATTGTACATGGGGTACATCTCATTCTCCACTTGATAAGTTGGTTGTTGTTTATTATTTGGATTAGTTGTAGGTTGTGTTGGCAGTTGAGAAGGCCTAAAAGGAGGAGGAGGTAGGGTTGGTTGTAGTGGAACTGGAGCAGCCTATTGTGGGTTTTGATTCCAAGCATTCTGGTTCCTCCACTACTACCCAGGATGTTGGTATTGCATCCATGGATAGGGATTATAAGGATTTGGTCCTTGGGGATATTGATTCCAAGGTTGTTGTCCCCACCAACCCATATTGGGTGGTTGAGCTTGACCTTGGTTCTAAAAATTACTACCCCCATAAGATGGCATTCCTGTTGGCATGTTGTTTCCCATAGGAGATTACTGCTAGTTTCTCCTATTACCCATGAAGTATGCTTATGCTACCTCAGGTTCCTCTCTAGGTTTTGATAACTATAGACACAACTTTATTTTGTGATCTTTTGAACATACAACACACACTCAAACTTTGTTTTCTAGACATTCATTTCTAGGGTGCTTTCCCCTGCATTTGGGACAAAAGTAGGCCAATGTTACCTCATTCTCCTACTTATTTTTCTGAAGTAGAAGGGTGTCCATTTGAAGAGCCAGAGATGATAACATCTCGCTCTTGAGGTCTTCCAACATGTTGCCTATTTCTATTTTAGTGATAGTGGTTGATTGTTTGATATTTCTAGGGATCAACTTACCTTTCCTTCTTGAAAAGTTTTGACACAAACGTTGAATATCATCCATCTGATGTTGATAAATATCCCCCCTAAAAATCATATTTAAGGCTTCCAAAGATTCATTTGTGAGTCCTTTTAAGAAGATGCTTCTTAAGGACCTGTCTCCTAGTTTCGAATGGGGTGATCTTTGCAAATTAAAGTTGAACCTATCCCAATATTCCTCCATAGATTCCCCTTCCTTTTGTGTCATGTCTAGGACTTCTTCCCTTGCATCGCGTGCTCTACCAAAATCCTGGTATTGTTCTAGGAAAAGTCTCTTCAATTGTTCCCAGGTAGTTATTCATTTATCCCCCAAACTGATGAACCAATGCAAAGCTGAATCATCAAGAGTGGAAGGGAATAATTTTAGTTTTTGAGCATCAATGGTGTAATCCACAGATCTGCATAAAACATAAAATTTAAATAGAAATAGATCTGGATCTTCTATTGGTAGTCCTCTAAAGGTTGGAAGGTGGGTAGGGGAGATATGCTTCATCTTGTGATCTCCCCCTACCTCTCCTATGGGAAAATTAAAACTAGTGGATGCTTCCTCTACATCAGCCATCTTGTCTGTGAATAGGGTATCTACACCAGATGCATTCAAAGCAGCTTTCAAGGCCTCTAGTTCATTTCTCTTATCCTATAGAAGGATTACTAAATATGTGTTTGATATAGTTCCTTCTCTAACCGCTTGCCAGCATTGAAAGTTTAATAAGTCTTCCTCAAACTGAACTCTACTTATTTTTGATCCTTCTCTATGATGTTGTTGATTTGTTTCAGAAGGATCCTATGCAAATAGTGGGTGTTCTCTCCAATGCACAGGTGGAGATTGTGGAGAAGAGGATTCAGTCTCAGGATCAGGTACAATAGAAGCAGAAGACTTTTGAGAAATATCCTTGTTTTTAACAAAATGATCGTTCGGTCCTCTATTCTTAGGTGGACTCATGCAAAGCTTTAGGAATGGAGGTTTTGTAGGTAGCAACCTAAACTACAGCTAACATGCTTCCTTCAGAACAAGAAATTACAATAGGCTACTCCCAAAAAATGGTGCCAAAATGTTGGGCAAAAACATTGGTTAGTTTTCTACATTTAAGTTCACTGCCTCATTTAATTTGTCAACCCGGGGTAGCTCGTAGACTTGTGAGCAGCCTTGCACAGTATATGCTTATAATTTCCTCCATAGAGATGAGTCCCTCAGATTTATGGTTTGGGGGGTGTTGGTGTTCATTGAAGTTCTGATTTTGATTTCCAAACCACTAATCTATCCTACGTTTATGAAAACATGCCTAAATTACATTCAAAAATTAAAACTACATATTGCTGGAATTTACAAAAAATAGGGGAAAATAACAAGAATTTAAATTAACTTACAGAAAATAAAATAAAATTAAAGAAGATAGAAAATAGGGGAAAGGAAAGGGAAGAACACTGTTGAGAGTGGGCCCACGCTTCCAGTAGGTTCTGCCCATGTTAAATCATTCACCGGATGCTAGTCGATTTAACCATAAGTGACTCAAAAAATATTTATTAAAACTTGCAGCAAAAAATATACAGGGGAAATTCGGGATCACGTTTTCAGGGGTGGCCTGCATATTTATAAGATATGTGGCCACACCCTATTACAAATTGGAAATAAATCAAAGTCTTGATTCTACTTTACAATGGCATGCATGAATACAGGGAATCAAGCAAAATATCAAACTATGTGGACTATTTCAGCGTATTCTATTTTATCAGAATACGTCTGATATTCGCTTTGCTCGATTTACATAGATATTTACATAGCAGCTAAAAAATAGATGGTTAGTCATCTTTGACATTGTCCCTGGTCCGGACTCAACGCTAAAACTCCTATGCTCGTTGCTGATATCACGTTCTATTTTTCTAACCATAGAGTCATGCTAGAATTTGGCTTCAATGGGAATCAGGCACCTTGTCTGTAGAAGTCGAGAAGCAGGCGCCTTGTCTGTAGAAGTTAGGAAGCAGACGCCAACATGGGAGTCAGGCGCCTAACGAGAAGCAAGCGCCTAACGAGAATCAGGCACCCATTAGTTAAGCGCCAAATGGAAGTCGAGCGCTTCAAAGGGAATCGAGCGCCTGACTTAGCACTTCACACCGATGTACTATGAATGTTTTTCCTTCATGAAATCGAAGGTGCCAGGTCCGAGTGGGACCTTGATGAAAACATGCTAAAACACAATAATTTCTACGAAATCTACACAAAACGCACTTAGAAACAAATATTAAATAACATGTAAAATAAACTGTTAAATATATATAAAATTCTCATTAAACATATATATCTACAGAAATAAGTGTCGCTGTTTATAAGGAAAGTAGTACAAAAAATGAGCATTTTCAAGGCTCATCAAAAATATCCTCCTAGCTTAGTAGCAAACTCTCTAGATATGCATAAACTAAAGTAGGCCAAAAGATCCACCACAACCACCTCTGGAATAATCATTACATTTAGGAGCTTATGAAGCACCAGTAGCATGTCCTTGACCATCCCAACTATCCAAATAGGGGTACCATCCAACTACAGAACTCCAAGACTTGATTAAGTGTATTCCAATCCCATTGATTTGCACACTACCTTTGGCATGATGGTAGTGGTTGCTTATGATTCAATCATGCTATTTTATACTATCCACCCTTCTATTTGCAAAGATATATAGAACAAGGATGACCAAATCTTACCCATGTTAGGGATTGGTTGGTCCTGAGAAAAATTTAACTCCGACTTCTCTTCTTTAGGGTTGATGTCTTTTAATGTTGCTTTGAGCATATCTATCTGATTGAGTATTATTAGTACATCATACATGCTTTTCTTGGAAGGGGTTCTTTTGATTTCTTTAACAATATTATACACGACAACTTTTGTTCCTTCTAATAGGTCTCCTCAATCCTTTTATAATATTGCTCAAAGTCTTCTAGCCTTTGTCTTTTGCTCATCCAAGTACACCTTAGTGTCCTTAGTGCTTGCTCCTTAGGATCCTCTGGCATGGCCTTTGCTTTTGTTGGTTCTGGCCTAGGTGGTTCCAGCCTTGGCTGCTCTTTTGCTTGCTCTTTGTGTTACATACCCAACACTTGTAATGCATTGGGGTATATGTTATTGTAATAATATGGACCATGTATTTAGTTAGAAATGAGCCACATGTTAAGTTAAGAGAGTGTGTTGTTATAGAATCTTGTATATAACTGCGTTGTCAAAGAATCTCTTTGTTGTCATAGAATTAAGAATGTAATCGTCGATATTATGAATGTAACCGTCGATATTATGAATGTAGCTATCATAAATTAGAGAAGTTAGGAATATTAGCATAGAATATTGCCATAGCGGGATGTCATAGAATATTGTCATAAGATATTAGAAAATATTCTTGTAAATGTTAAAAATGAGAAGGATATAACTCTCATGGATTAGAGAAAAATTTGCATATTTTGTAAGGAGGTTTCTCCCTCAAAGAGGCCCACGATTATAGCATTTATCATTTTGAATTCCTATAGTTATTGTTCTTATGTTTTCGTGCATACATGTTTTAGTTATCAAAATGAATGTTGTTTTAATTAATATTCTGTGAATCATGGTTATATTATCCTTGGCATTGAATTTCTTATCTTAGTTTAGCTCTACACTAAGGATTTAAGGTGAAATATTAGCATGAGTAGAAGAGGTGCATTGCATGATGGCTTTTTAAGCCTTAATACTACCACAAATATCACATGTTATATCTCACAAGATCTAAATATAATATAGCCACAATATAATAAGGTCAAGATAATGATATGAGTAGAATAATATGAGCAAATTAATATGTATAACAAGGCTTATAATAAATCAAATAACATTCAATAATATGCAAAAATATGAATGTAAATAGCCTTAATCATTCATGTACTATGCATGAAATATAACTTACAATATTAATTGCTCAAAATGTATACAAGCTTTATTGCTTCACTTTCTCTTACAAATATGATAATGCTTGTTCTCCTTGTGATCAATATTTCTTGTTATGGAGTATTACCTCCATAATATAGCCATAGTAGTGTGACTCTTTGTATACTTGACTATAGCTCTTCATATGCCAAGTCTCATGACTCTTGGCTTGACTACTTGACACTTGCATACTTGATGAACACTTGACACTATAATATATGCACACCTATATGTGACTCTAACACTTCTATAACTTTCACACTCTAATCTAAGATACTTATGCACATCTTTAAATTACATATTTATTCTCATACATACAAGAAACTTGTGTACACAGACTCAAATTACACTTGCACACTAACTCACATGTCACTTGTGCATTTCCTGCACATTCCAACTTTACATGACACTTGTGTATTTCCTATACATTCCAACTTTACATGGCACTTGTGCATTTCTTGCACATTAACACTTACATAAGTGAGAAATATAAATCACACTCTCAACTATGACTCAATCCTAATCTACTATTTACAAATGTACCATGAAGGTACCTTGGGGATACATTAAAATGTACCAAATAATGTAATATACTCCAACACTCCATGTAACATTATTTGGTTATTGAAGACTTTAGTCTCCAATCCTGGTCTTTGTCTTTATCTTCAATCTTCAAGTGACCTTGCATTGATCGTCTACTTGAGATTTGTCTTTAGTCTTTGGTTCTGAATTTGGCATTGTTGTTGGTACAGATTTTCTTTTGAATCGATTCCTATAGAAGTTCATCCTCTTTCTTTGACCATATCTAATATTAAAACAACTTTTTTGAAGAAATCCATTTAGTGTTATCCTTGCAATAATTTCTTCCATCATATGTCATTTGTGCATGTTTATCCATTCATGATTCATATTATCATTTTCTTTGTACCAACAATGTCTTTGAGAGTGATTGGTACCTCCACAAATTTTACAACAATGAAGATTCTAACATCTTTCTATCTTGTGTCCATGTCTACCACAATGTTCACATTTGTTTTTTTATTGTTTAAAGTCTTCATTATTTTGTCTTACAATATTACAATGTTCTTTATCACATACACTATTTGCACACTCTGTCTTCAGGAACCATGTTCAAATTATTTTTGTTGCATGCAATAAGTTCGTTTGTTTTTGTCATGAATCCCAAATCACAAGTATCACAACTTGCATCACAATTCTCTTTTGTATTTTGATGAAGATCACTAGTTTCACAACATGTGCCATTCATCATTGGTTTTAATTCTATGGTATCACAACATTCATTCATTGTCATAGGTCTTAAATCATTTGTATCACAACAAACATATTTCATCATTGTTTTGTTCCCTAATTCTTCAACCTTTCCTTATTTTCTTATCTTGGAAACATTTAGAGTGATTATTCCCTTGTATATTGTTTTCCATAGACTAATAGGTACAATAACAAAATTTTCATAACAATCATTAGCATCATTAAGAATACTTTGCATGCATTGTTGAAGTATTAAAAATTCTCCCTTTTTTGCTTCTTCAAGAATAGATTGTAAATATTCCATCACTTTGTTTAACACATATTTTTCATCTTCAATAGCTTCTTGAGAGATTACTTGTAAAATATTTTTTACCGTCTTTATTTGGTTTTTTTCTTTTATTGCCATGTTGCAATAATCAATTTTTATTGTAGAACACCTTATAACTCCCAAGTTCAAATAATAATTCAAATATGAAATTTGCAATTTATAAATTTTCTAATCCTTTGATGTTGAAAACCTTTTACCTCCCAAATATTTAAATTTGCAAAATTTCAAGAATTTTTCAATTTTCAATTTTCTCAAAAATAAAACCAAATTAAATATTCTTCAAAAACTTCAAACTTAAAAACTTTAAAAATTAAATAAACTAGTTGAAGTCCTTATCACTCCAAACTTGCAAAAACTTAAAAACAAAACTTTAACTATCTTATCTCTCCAAAATAAAACTCATACTTAATTATCATATCACTTCAAAATAAAACACTTAAAAACTCTACTATCTTATTACTCCAAGCTTATAAAACAAACAACCTATCACACCAAACTTTAAAAACTTTAATTCATTAAACTTATCACTCCAAATTTAAATACTTAAAAAAACTTAATTAAACCTTATTTCTCCTATCTTTGACTTTAAATAAACTCCAAAATTAAATTTATAAACCCTAAAATAATATTACCAACCTTATGTTGTTGCACACATCTTTGTTCTGACTACTCTACTTGTATGATCTTCACGTTCACTTCAATGCTTGGTCTATCTACTCTACTCGTGTGATCTTCACGTTCACTTCAATGATTGGTCCATCCCCCTTTCAAACTCTCAGGCACTGATTGGCTTCTTCCACGTATAAGCATGCATGAGAAACCAAACATTTCACTTCCTTTTAGATGTTATGATTCTCCTTTCTCATTAGTGTTGCACAAGTTTAACATAACTCCACAGTTGGAACTTTCATTATTCACTTCAAACCTTTGGCTTCCACATTGATGCATAGGCATTACGATTATCTGGTCAGTACGTATACTCTTTAGCTTCTACATCAACGCTTAGGCACAACTGTTACTTCGCCTTCCAACTTGTGCTCAACTTCCAACTTGGTGCTTTGACTTCCAACTTGGCTTTACTACCTTTATTCCTTTGTTGATGTTGCTTTAGCTTCTAGTATGATTGATACCTCTACGAGTGCTTCAGACAATACTTCCTTCCTCTACAACACTCTATTCACTATTAAACTTCTATGCAGTAGTACTAATCTATGTGTTGTTTTAGGTCTTCAGGCTGATCTTCTACAAAGTTGTAGTTGAGCTCTTATTTTGTTTTGCACTTTTATATAACTCCTCTTAACCGTTTTGAATGTTGCTTGTTGTTTTGTTCTTTGAATACTTTGTAATGTTCTTTTAAGTTGTAACTTTGTTGTATGGCTTGTAATTTATAAAAATATTGTAGAAATCAATGGAAATGAACCACGATACAATTACTTTTCCATTATCGTAATGTCTTACAAAATGAAGTCATATTGGGACCAAAAACTTAGGGTGATATGGATCAAGAAGAAGGATCAAAAAAATATGCTACTACTAAAATATATTTGTCTGTTCATTGGATCAAACAAATTTAAACTCTAAATGAAAGATGTGTTGAGGAAGATATTAGGATGGAAGCAGTTAATTATTTCAAAGATATTTTGTCAAAATTCAAGCACAATATCCACGTGATGTGGTCTACCGGCAAGGACGCCACTTGCATTATCAATGATGTGGCCTGGGTTCAATCCCCACGGCGGATGTGTATAAGAAGTATTTCTCAATAAACAAAAGTCAAGCACAATAAGGGGTAAGCTTTGAAAAACATACCTCCTATTATCACACAAAAACCAATTGAAATTTAAATAAGGAATATTTGTATGAAGGAGCTACATGAGGCAATTTTCTCATTTCACCTTGATAAGGCACCTAGCTCTATTAGACTTCTCGTAAATTTCTTTTAAAAAAATTTAAAGTTGTTGAAGTGGAATATATTGGCTACGACTAAAGACTAGAAAAAATAAGGCTATAATAAAGTGAGATCAATGTCATATTTATTGCAATGGTTCATAGGAAAAATGAAAAATGATCATTTTCAATAAATAAGCCTTTATAATATGATTATTATTAAATAATTTCAAAATGTTAGCAAATACATTGAAAAGACATTCTAGATGATGTTATCTCAAGAGGCCATACCTTCTCTTCATTCTATGAAAAAACCAAGTATGCTCATAAAATTAGACATGAACAAAGCATATGATACGGTTTTCTATATGATATTCTCAAGAAAAAACTAGTTTTGACAAAGGTTAATGTTAATGGAATAGATATTATAGCACTCCAACATACTTTATTTTGATCAACAGATCCTTTACTAGATACTTGAATTATCTTGTGGATTTTTCCACCCACTATCTCCTTGTCTTTTTATTATTCTTGCTTAGGCACTAGAAAGAGCTTTTTCAAACGCAAAAATGGAAAATCAAAGGTATTCAAGTTACAACAAATAGATATGAACAAAGCATATGATGTTTTTTCTATATGATATTCTCAAGAAAAAAACTAGTTTTGACTAAGGTTGATGTGAGTGGAATAGATGTTATAGCACTCCAAAATACTTTATTTTGATCAATAGATCATTTAATTATCTTGTGGATTTTGCCACCCACTGTCTCCTTGTCTTTTTATTATTCTTGTTTAGGCACTAGAAAGAGTTTTTTCAAAGGCAAAAATGGAAGGCAAAATCAAAGGTATTCAAGTTATAACAAATGATCTCATTGAATTCCTTCTCTAATTTGTTGATAATACTTTTATTTTGGGTTAGTCCTCCCTCAATAAGACAATTGAATATAAATGTAAACTATCATGTTATGATAAGATTGTTAAACAAATATTAATACTACAAAATCAAAAATCTTTTTCATTAACATTGCCTTAGTTTTATCATGAAACTTTTAGGTGTACCTAGTGTAAAAAAGATCTGAAAACATTAGATTGTTTACTTCTTCATCATCCATCTACTTACACCACTTGTGGCTAAGAAATATTGGGTAGCGCTATCAACATTATAAGAGTTGATAAAATGTTGAATTAGTTTTTTCAAAGCTAAAACATTTCACATCATGTGGAGGACTGGTCCTATTATTTGTTGAAATATATGCCTGAAAGGAATATTAGAATTTTTCAAATCAAATCTAAGAATTATGCCTTAGTTTAGAATCAAATCCCTGTCTTTTGAGTAGAATGGTTATATGCATGGTACTCATAATGAAAAGTCTCACCTTTGGAAAGAAAGGTGTTAGGCTCTTGGTTTCAAGATTGGATTATACATGCAAGGGTCATCTTCAATAATGGAGTCAACAAAAAAAAAAATTATATCGATATAATTAAAAAAATGAAAATGTTTGAAAGTTAGATTCACCAAAATATATCTTGCATATGCTTCCACAATAAATCTTGTGAAAGCTCAGAGATGGTGTCCTTCAAATAATCAAGGCAAAAAATAATTTGTTTACTCAAAATCATATGAAACTTCAACTAACCAATTAACCTACCAATAAATGTAATGTTTTGTTATTTTGATAGGAATAAACACAATAAAAGCTATTATTAACCAATTGACCTATCATTAAACTTCAACTAACCAATTAACCTACCAATAAATGTAAAGTTTTGTTATTTTGATAGGAAGAACCACAATAAAAGCTATTATTAACCAATTGACCTTCCAATAAATGTAATGTTTTATTATTTTGATAAGAATACACACAATAAAAACCATTATTGAAAAATAGTTAAAACAATTTAGTTATATAATACATACTTAAATTGAATTGCCAAGCTAAATGAAATACAAAGCAAAAGTGTAGAATCACGAAAGTTTGATAAAATAATAAAATAATACCCCATCAAATATGGTTAAATGGAAGTCCTATGAAAAGTTAGTGGAAGGTCTTTCATTTTTATTTTTTAGTCTACATGCGATTACCCTGATAAATATGGTCAATCACAAGTCCTAAACAAGTTTTATAAAAGATATCTCTGCATCAAGAAGATTTTATAAATTATGATCATGCATTAAGAAGTCTAACAAGTCTACAAAGCTTAGACGACTACTATTGAAAAAAAATCTAAATGAATAAGTCACAGAACGAAGGAAAAAGAATAGTATAATAAAAACAAAATTAAATCAAAATATCATAAAAGAAGGTGGAATTAAATGGTTATTACCCAGATAGAAACAAAATTAAGACCAAAAAGATTCACCTCCCGAATCATTATCTATTTTTTAATTAAAAAATACGAAATTTAAATGGACTTTATCAACTGAAAGAAAGTTATAATGAAGATAAAAAAATGCAAATATCAACAGTCACAATATATGTTCAAAAACATACTACAAACAATAAAGATTACAGTTACATTACAAAAATGCATGTGATCAGGCTTGGGCAGGTAGTTATCTACGTTCCAGAAACAGAAACAATCAAGATTTGAGCTACCTTACAAAAATGCATGTGATCAGGATTGGGCAGGTAGTCATCTACGTTCCAGAGACTTAAGTGTTTATGCATTGGCAGCAAGAACATGTGGCAATAATCTGAATGACTTTTAAAGACATCTTATTAACCTTTTAACCATTGAGTTGGCTACAGACCAACAAGATTATTCTTCTTAGGAAGGCCACATCTCACTGACCGGAAAATTACATTATTCTTTATCAAACTTAATTAAAAGAAACCCTGAATAGACTTGCAAGATGATTCTTCTTATGAAGGCCACTTCCACTTGTAGTTATTCTTGTCTATTTGTAACCTACTATCTGGTTACAAATTCGAATGTCAAGGTTTTTCAAGTATTTTTGGGTATAATCCAATATATAAAGCAATATACAGACAGCCAAAGTTTCAAATCCACTCATGGCTAAATAAGGAAAAACTAGATGCTAAAATATTCTCCTTTCCACATATGTGCTCAGTTATCAACTGACAAATCTATATTTATGGAAATGCAGAATTGTTTAGCCTGTATCCCCAAGAAGCCCAGTCCATTACAGATAACAAACGGTGAATGACTCCAATTTTGCAGTCCATCTTTCACAAAAAAATTATAAAAACACCTAGAAATCTCTCGCCTTTTGAGGAAACCCTACACATAGGGAGTATGTCCACAGCTTCATGCCCCAAAATCGGATTGCCAAAGAGACCAGAAATGAATTCAGAAACTCACACAGTGTATTGGTGTGTTTTAGGAAGGCAGATCAAATTGAGTCTGATATGCTCATTTGCTAAAAGCAGGCATTCCTTACCAGAATTCCTCAAATATTAAGCAATTGCTCATTGGAAGAGAAAATTATACAAGGAATTCATTACAAAAGAAATTCTGATTCAAATAAACGCTCAAGAAGTTAATACTTTTCTAGACAAAGAACAGAAAAATGAGAGAATGATTTGGACCCAATCAGCTACAGAACCAACAGATACTAAGGTTCGCGGTAAAAATGCCATTGACAACCTAGGAAAAATTGAAAAGAAGTGGAATAAAAATATTAAAATTAGCTTGTAAGCAGCAGTGATGGGTGATTTTGATGGCTTGGATCCGCCCTTCTCCTGACATTCCAAATCATACATTGTCCAAATAAAAGAATCAACCATGATAGTGACAGTGACCTTGACAAGAATGCCCTGCACACCTTACCATGGTTGATATGGGGAGTCTCCTCCCTGCTGCTCAATCATGCATTTTGAGACTTAATATTGAATTATAAAAGATAAAACCACAACATAATATTCCATTGTATGCAACAAAATCACAATGGCAGAATCACATCATTCACATATTTCATGAAGAAAAAGAATAGTTTGTGAAAGCCAGACTAGATTAGTTATGCCCCAAAATATAATCAGCATAATTTACAGGCTTGGTCTTTGAAAGATCAAAAATATATAAAGATCAGAATTTACATGTGCATCAAAGAATAATAATCATCATTACAAAGCTTATGTCCAGCTCAAAATTGGTCTTTGATCTCCCTTTGTCTACTATGGCCTTCCATTTGCAAAGTGAACTACACCATTGCTAGAGTTGGCATTCTTATTCTTCAAAATGTTTCTGTCCACCCCCCATATGCGAATAGTGTAATCATCACTAGCAGATGCAAACATATGCGGGTTCACAGGATTCCAGCTCACACAGTTCACCGTACCTGAGTGACCTGGCAAAACAGCTAAAAGCTGCCCATTGCCTCGGTGCCATATGTAGACCTAGAAAATCATACATGAAGGAAATTAAAAAATTCACTTTGGAAGTTGCCATACATACCTCGTTAGGAAAATAACATATAGCACACTCGTTATGAATTCACAATATAGTGCAAGTTTCCTTCAAATGTACAAAATTGGAAATTAATTACTCAGGTAATTTCATATGTCTGTCAATGTAAAACAAATTCAATTCAATTGACAAACCTGTGAATCCTCACTACCACTGACAATGAATGCATGATCAGATCCACCAAAGCAAGACCTTATAACATAACGACCTTGCTTGTGGCCTTTGTACTTTAATAACAGCTTTGAATCATCACCTGTAATATCCCAAAGATGTATTTCTTGATTCACTAGGTTTACAAGAAGGAATCTACTGTCCTTTGATACACAAACAGAAGTTATTAGCTTTTCCTCATCAATTAGTCTCTCAGATTTGGTATCTAAGTTGAACATCATAATCTCTTTCTCCCCACAAGTGCTGATTATTTGTTTGCCATCAGATGTAACAGCCAGATCAGATATCTTTGGCATTCGTGGTCCTTGCCACGAATCCAACTCTTTTCCTTCTAGATCCCAAATGTAGATACTCTTACCAACATCACCACAAATTATCCTTGCACCATCTGGAAACCACCCACAGGAAGTAAAGCCATTGCCACATTTGTCATACGTTAACTTCAATTCTCCAGTCTCAACATTCCAAAGCTTGACATACTCCTCGATACCACATGTAAGCAACATTTTGTCATCAGGACTCCAAGAAACAAATGACACTGGTTTGCGGTGTCCAGTTAATCTGTGTTTCATTGACACTGTACCATTTTCGGAAACCTGAATCAATCATAACCAGCTGTCAGTTCAATGCAAACTGTACTTAAAGGAAACTTCAGAAAAAATGACTGGCAAAATTCAAAAACAAATGTGCCAACAAATTTACGCAACATAATGGCTTGATTCTTTTAATTGCCTGCTTTTTAAGAAGGGTTTACATGTTTGTTCCAAATAGCAAAATGGTAACAATGTTATAGAATAAAAATAAAAAATATTCAAAAGCCAAAGTACAATTTTAACTTCCACAACAGCTGAAGAGGTGTGCATGCCCAGAAGGCTAGAACAATTTATTACAAATATCATAATGAAGGTGTAAGTACACAAAATATAAAAACTTTTAGTACATTAACTATTAGAACAATAATGGGAAATACCAACAAAAAAGCATTTCAATAACTTAAGGGATTGATTGTGTTTCAAGATTGCATTGAATAGCGATACCCTTCTAGAAGACCATTCAATCATTCACTTCCTTGAGTAAACATTCCAGACGAGGACTAAAGGTTCTCACCTAAGTGAGCATTCTAACTTTACTGGCATATTGGAGAATATCAGATCTCATTAATTAAATTTAAGCCTTCATTCACATAAGCCAAAATAAAACAAGATTAAATTTTAAAAATCTACTGATAACAATCGTAAATGCAGTATGACCTAAGCTGGAAACAATGAACTTACCTCCCAAATTATAGCAGTGCAATCTTTTGATGCTGAGGCTAAGTACTTCCCATTGTTTGAAAATTGTAAAAACCATACTTCGTTCTCGTGTGACTGTAATACCTGAAAAACACACAAAATATAAAAAGAAATACAAAACTCAAAATTCAAGATCAGGCTTGCTTTATGACTACATTTAATGAAAATCTCTTTTCATATGAAAAGAAAGGTAACAGAGATTGGCTAAACAAGCTATTCTTCAAGTTACATAAAATCCACATTCCATAAGCATAATCCAGATATTTTACAGTTACTGATAGGGTTAATGAGATTTACCCCCTAGGGTTTATGTTTTAAACCCTGAACTGCTTGTGTGCAAATTGTATATAGAAAGATTTCTCATACCTCAGCATTTTGCACTGCCTTGGAGGGCTTTTGCAGGGATCGTGAACATGTTAGAAGGAAAGTTTAAAGAGAGCAAAAAAGGTTTAATCCATACAATCTGAGCAACTATAGACAAACTAAAAGATTCGTTCGTGACAAAAAGTACATGTGCAAATAAAAGCATCTGACTTTAATAGGACAATCACCAAGTCCAAGGAAGATACCACATGTCTATAAAAATGATGAACACTGTATACAAGTCATGGGTTGAACTAAAAGTTTGTTCCACTTCTTGGTTAACGATAAGCCTTCAACAGTAACAAATTGGTCAGATATCATCCTTTGGCTTACCATTTGCTTTGGTGCCAACAATATTATAAGGCTGCCAGCTTCCAAACAGCTGACATGCAATGTCACTACCAGTAATCCGCATATTCTCCCGAAATTTTGCTTTTGATAGATAATATTCATACCCGTCCACGACATTTATAAAGAAATAAATTACTAAATTATTTTTAAAATCAATACTAAAATAAATTACAGAAATTAAGTTCAGCTAATGCTGGAACCCCATAATCTATTGCATGAAAGAGGCTGATAGAATTAATGTTGCTGCATGTAAAAACCTTAAATAGACTCCACATTTTTTCCTTTATGGGATTTTTATCTTTTTCTTTTTTTCCTTATTGTGTAAACCCTAGTTAGACCCTTTATATATATATATGATGAAGGTCACAAATATTAACTAGTCATTTTCTTCACCAAAGTATCTATATAAAAGAGCATGCATAGCGCTTACTCAAATGCAATCCTTCATGATTTCCCCATGCAGCACTAGAGGTTTGAACATGCAGAAAGGAAGCTATTTGAATAACCAAAGATCTAAAGGGTGAGAATGATTCAAATATAGAATGCAGCTGCCATGGAGATTGACTGGTAAAGAAAAACAAAAAATGAAAAAAGAAAATCAATAATTCCAAGCGCTACAATGGAAGCAAGCTTATCAATTGGTGGTATTTTCTTTGACTGCATACCCATTGCAATTAAGTCGGCAGAACTGAAGCAAGGTCAAAACTATCTAGTTCAGTCAAATCCATCTTGGAATTAGTGCATAAGAGGCATACATAACGAGGGAGCTACCTGCATAAGGGACATACATGGAAAATGGTGCTCAGGATTGATTGGTGCTAATGTGTGCCCAATCCAATTGGCAGAGAATAGTAATCCTGAGCATGAGGACAGTGAAATGCGACAATCAAAAAAGATGAAAAATGAAAAATCTGCAAATGACGGTGTAAAAACCCTAAATAGACTCCACATTTTTCCCTTTATGGGATTTTTTTTCTTTTGTTTTTTATTTCTTTATGGCTTAAACCTTAGTTAGACCCTTTATATATATATATATGATGAAGTTCACAGATATTAACAAGTTATTTTCTTCACCAAAGTATCTATATAAAAGAGCATGCATAGCGCTTACTCATATTCTCCCGAAATTTTGCTTTTGATAGATAATATTCATACCCGTCCACGACATTTATAAATAAATAAATTACTAAATTATTTTTAAAATCAATACTAAAATAAATTACAGAAATTAAGTTCAGCTAATGCTGGAACCCCATAATCTATTGCATGAAAGAGGCTGATAGAATTAATGTTGCTGCATGTAAAAACCCTAAATAGACTCCACATTTTTTCCTTTATGGGATTTTTTTCTTTTTCTTTTTTTCCTTATTGTGTAAACCCTAGTTAGACCCTTTATATATATATATATGATGAAGGTCACAAATATTAACTAGTCATTTTCTTCACCAAAGTATCCATATAAAAGAGCATGCATAGCGCTTACTCAAATGCAATCCTTCATGATTTCCCCATGCAGCACTAGAGGTTTGAACATGCAGAAAGGAAGCTATTTGAATAACCAAAGATCTAAAGGGTGAGAATGATTCAAATATAGAATGCAGCTGCCATGGAGATTGACTGGTAAAGAAAAACAAAAAATGAAAAAAGAAAATCAATAATTCCAGGCGCTACAATGGAAGCAAGCTTATCAATTGGTGGTATTTTCTTTGACTGCATACCCATTGCGATTAAGTCGGCAGAACTGAAGCAAGGTCAAAACTATCTAGTTCAGTCAAATCCATCTTGGAATTAGTGCATAAGAGGCATACATAACGAGGGAGCTACCTGTATAAGGGACATACATGGAAAATGGTGCTCAGGATTGATTGGTGCTAATGTGTGCCCAATCCAATTGGCAGAGAATAGTAATCCTTGAGCATGAGGACAGTGAAATGTGACAATCAAAAAAGATGAAAAATGAAAAATCTGCAAATGATGGTGTAAAAACCCTAAATAGACTACACATTTTTCCCTTTATGGGATTTTTTTTCTTTTGTTTTTTATTTCTTTATGGCTTAAACCTTAGTTAGACCCTTTATATATATATATGATGAAGTTCACAGATATTAACAAGTTATTTTCTTCACCAAAGTATCTATATAAAAGTGCATGCATAGCGCTTACTCATATTCTCCCGAAATTTTGCTTTTGATAGATAATATTCATACCCGTCCACGACATTTATAAATAAATAAATTACTAAATTATTTTTAAAATCAATACTAAAATAAATTACAGAAATTAAGTTCAGCTAATGCTGGAACCCCATAATCTATTGCATGAAAGAGGCTGATAGAATTAATGTTGCTGCATGTAAAAACCTTAAATAGACTCCACATTTTTTCCTTTATGGGATTTTTTTCTTTTTCTTTTTTTCCTTATTGTGTAAACCCTAGTTAGACCCTTTATATATATATATGATGAAGGTCACAAATATTAACTAGTCATTTTCTTCACCAAAGTATCTATATAAAAGAGCATGCATAGCGCTTACTCAAATGCAATCCTTCATGATTTCCCCATGCAGCACTAGAGGTTTGAACATGCAGAAAGGAAGCTATTTGAATAACCAAAGATCTAAAGGGTGAGAATGATTCAAATATAGAATGCAGCTGCCATGGAGATTGACTGGTAAAGAAAAACAAAACATGAAAAAAGAAAATCAATAATTCCAAGCACTACAATGGAAGCAAGCTTATCAATTGGTGGTATTTTCTTTGACTGCATACCCATTGCGATTAAGTCGGCAGAACTGAAGCAAGGTCAAAACTATCTAGTTCAGTCAAATCCATCTTGGAATTAGTGCATAAGAGGCATACATAACGAGGAAGCTACCTGCATAAGGGACATACATGGAAAATGGTGCTCAGGATTGATTGGTGCTAATGTGTGCCCAATCCAATTGGCAGAGAATAGTAATCCTTGAGCATGAGGACAGTGAAATGCGACAATCAAAAAAGATGAAAAATGAAAAATCTGCAAATGACGGTGTAAAAACCCTAAATAGACTCCACATTTTTCCCTTTATGGGATTTTTTTTCTTTTGTTTTTTATTTCTTTATGGCTTAAACCTTAGTTAGACCCTTTATATATATATATGATGAATTTCACAGATATTAACAAGTTATTTTCTTCACCAAAGTATCTATATAAAAGAGCATGCATAGCGCTTACTCATATTCTCCCAAAATTTTGCTTTTGATAGATAATATTCATACCCGTCCACGACATTTTTATAAATAAATTACTAAATTATTTTTAAAATCAATACTAAAATAAATTACAGAAATTAAGTTCAGCTAATGCTGGAACCCCATAATCTATTGCATGAAAGAGGCTGATAGAATTAATGTTGCTGCATGTAAAAACCCTAAATAGATTCCGCATTTTTTCCTTTATGGGATTTTTTTCTTTTTCTTTTTTTCCTTATTGCTTAAACCCTAGTTAGACCCTTTTATATATATATATATATATATATATATATATATATATGATTAAGGTCACAAATATTAACAAGTCATTTTCTTCACCCAAGTATCTATATAAAAGAGCATGCATAGCGCTTACTCAAATGCAATCCTTCATGATTTCCCCATGCAGCACTAGAGGTTTGAACATGCAGAAAGGACGTTATTTGAAAAACCAAACATCTAAAGGGTGAGAATGATTCAAATATAGAATGCAGCTGCCATGGAGATTGACTGGTAAAGAAAAACAAAAAATGAAAAAAGAAAATCAATAATTCCAAGCGCTACAATGGAAGCAAGCTTATCAATTGGTGGTATTTTCTTTGACTGCATACCCATTGCGATTAAGTCGGCAGAACTGAAGCAAGGTCAAAACTATCTAGTTCAGTCAAATCCATCTTGGAATTAGTGCATAAGAGGCATACATAACGAGGGAGCTACCTGCTTAAGGGACATACATGGAAAATGGTGCTCAGGATTGATTAGTGCTAATGTGTGCCCAATCCAATTGGCAGAGAATAGTAATCCTTGAGCATGAGGACAGTGACATGTGACAATCAAAAAAGATGAAAAATGAAAAATCTGCAAATGACGGTGTAAAAACCCTAAATAGACTCCACATTTTTCCCTATGTGGGATTTTTTTTCTTTTTTTTTTATTTCCTTATGGTTTAAACCTTAGTTAGACCCTCTATATATATATATATATATATATATATGATGAAGGTCACAGATATTAACAAGTCATTTTCTTCACCAAAGTATCTATATAAAAGAGTATGCATAGCATTTACTCAAATGCAATCCTTCATGATTTCCCCATGCAGCACTAGAGGTTTGAACATGCAGAAAGGAAGCTATTTGAATAACCAAGGATCTAAAGGGTGTGAATGATTCAAATATAGAATGCAGCTGCCATGGAGATTGACTGGTAAAGAAAAACAATAAATGAAAAAAACAAAAATCAATAATTCCAAGCGCTACGATGGAAGCAAGCTTATCAATTGGTGGTATTTTCTTTGACTGCATACCCATTGCAATTAAGTCGGCATAACTGAAGCAAGGTCAAAACTATGTTCAGTCAAATCCATCTTAGAATTAGTGCATAAGGGACATACATAACGAGGGAGCTACCTGCATAAGGGACATACATGGAAAATGGTGCTCAGGATTGATTGGTGCTAATGTGTGCCCAATCCAATTGCCAGAGAATAGTAATCCTTGAGCATGAGGACAGTGAAATGTGACTATCAAAAAAGATGAAAAAAGAAAAATCTGCAAATTACGGTGAAGATAAGCATTAACAGTGGAATCTATGCATCAAATGACGTTAGCTCAACCAGTTAAATTTCCTCAAGTTTCAAGGAAGAGACCAAGATTCGAACATTGCCAAGCAATACATGCATAACTGCCAAGTTGTTGTAATACCACTATATGGTCATGATGTAATACAGGTGGGGCCTGTTTCAATCCCATATAACACTATCGAAAAAAAAAACAGTGGAAGCTATGTTGCAGGGAAATCCTAGGGGGGCCTCGTTTCAGAAAATTGGAAACTCAAAAAGTTCCAGAAAAATGACATCTCGACTTCCCATGTTTTCTGGTATTTCTAAGTGACATTTTCCACATTTCCAAGAGTGTTTCCAATGTTTCTTGGCATTTCAAAATTGAACCAAAAGAAAAGTGCATACTCTTTTCAGAGGGTTGTCTGATTACAGCATGAAGCCCAGATGGGACACACGACCGATTTTATTAAGAATCAAATTACTAATAGAAAAAATCTCTCAAATGAGATAAAAAGGAACAAAATATATGATAACTTGAAAATAATAACAGGTTGGGATCAATGAATCCAAAGAATCTAGAACAGAAGTTGGGAGACAAGTTGGGCTCAAAAGAGACAGAGGATCTAGTCTTTCTGCATTCTAATCTTGTCTTGTATTTTGCAAAAACAAAAAGTACAGAAGACGGCAAACAAAAATCGGGATGTTGATCCTAGAAATCATGACATGGATATTTCCATGGCTGCACCTGACCTTGAGGATGATGAAAATCCTACTCAACCACTTTTGTTGAAGCTACAAGAGTTGGGTGTTCTTCTTAGTTTTGGTGCTGATTTTGATAACTTCAAATATTAAGAGCTGAATTTATAGTGTATCCCATGCAGTTTAGTTTTGGATGATATTCATAAACTTGTCTATAAATTTTGAACTTTGACATTAATCATTGTATTCTTGATTTGATTTAACAGACAAATGGATTTTCCATCCATTTGTGATCTCTTTGATTCAATTTTGTCTATATATTTTAAAAACATCCATTTCTTATTTTTTAATTAGGCATTTCCTTTAACATTTCTCAGTTTCCCAAGGGTTTGAGGACTTGTGTTTCCAATTCATTAACTATACAAGTATTTGTGTTTCATGCAACTTAGACAGGAAGACTTGGACCCCAGTTTTGGATTGGATCATCACAAGCATAATAAGTATTGATTATTGGTAAAATTGTTGCATCGTAAGTGAAAGATTATTCTGGAGTAATAACTACTAAGGGAGCACCTTCTAGTTTATCCCACTTACTACTCTATTTATTATGGAGGCATTGACACTACAATAATTGCAAAATGAATGAATATATGTGGGCACTGATAGCAAAAGTGTGTGATGCTGCTCGCAAATGCCCAAGACAGGCTTAGTATTGTCCATGGAGGTATTAGAGAAAGTCTGGTCAAGGGGAATGAAGCAACATAAGTCATTGTATCCCTTTATGCCATTCAAAGTAGAGTGGGAAATAAATGAAGAGGAAAAGAAGGGCACACCAGAGGAGCTGAGAAGACAGTGCTGCTGAAGAATAGTGAAGGAGGGTTGGCAATAGTGGTAGTGCTGTTACAATGCTGCTGGATTTTTCTGGGAAGGGATGCAGAATGCAGAATTGGAGTGGTTGGATGTTAGCAGCTACCAGGCATGACTGCACTTGCCAGCTGACACCAGGTACCTAATTGGTGCCAAACTCTCCTGTGCTGGTATCATACTTTGAAAGTTCAAAGACTACTTCGCACTGGCATCAGGTGTTTATCACCTTTTTGACACATGTTTATGTATTTAGTGTAAAGATATGCATCATATCTCAATACTATAGCTAGCGCCACTTTCGTGTTTGTAAGTGCCACAGTAAGTTTATGCACTTAGGAAACATGTTTTTGCCACATAAGTGTCAGTTAGTTGTTCAAAACTTATACACATATGAGTAGTTGCGGTGTCACTGATTGTAGTGAAACATTAATCTTGTAATAGAGAAAGGGGATGTGTCATTGCAGGTGTGCTCTTCTACCCTGCAGTATTGACTATACCTGGGGTGTACCTTGTGCTCCTCTATCAAAGTACTTTCTTTCAAATGGCACGTCTGAAGCATATTGGTATTTTTCAGTGCCAACAACCCAGCTAATTGGGTTGGCGATAGTCACCTTTTATGGATAGAAATGGAACCATCAGAAATAGCTGAGAAATAAATTACCTTTTTTCGTCTCTGGAATTTCCAAAGAAATAGCTGAAGAAGCATCAATTAAAGAACACCATCTCTCAATAGATAAAGGTGTCAAGAAGTTGGAGTTTGAGGGTGATTCTTTCGTTTTACATCCACGTGTTGTGGTCTACCGGCAAGGATGCCACTTGCATTATCGGTGATGTGACCCAGGTTCAATCCCCACGGCGGATGTGTATAAGAAGTATTTCTCACTAAAAAAAGTCTCCTCTTGGTGACTCAAAGTAATACTAAAATACATCAAAAGAATAGTCAAGAGCTTCAAAGATATCTACTCCAGTGAAAACTATAAAGAAGCAAATGGAATAGCAGATTTTCTTCCAAACATAGTAGTCTACCTAAGCTGAAATCTCTATGGAGGCCTTTGAAAAAGATTTAATATGCCACTTAATATTATTGTTTGTCATCTATATTCATAACTGACACCTCAATTGCACATTGTAATTTGATTGGATATCTATGAAATATGAGATCCTATCACAGTTTTCTTTGGCATACATTTGGCTCTTTAACCAAAGCACGATGTCCTATCTAGTTTGATAAAACATCGTGCTGGCCCATATATATTGAAGAAACATTTTCGTCATGAAACAATGTCCTAATATTGCCAATGTTAAACTCTTATCCCAGCATCGTTGTATTTGCCAGGACTTCGGAATTTTGGGAATTTGAGTTTCTTCTGTGTTTGTTTCCTGAGTTGCACATACAAGTTCACTTTGAGGTAGTTCTCTCCTATGGTACTTTAGACCCTTACTGAGGCAAGGAATATAGCCGAGAAGCATAATGAAAGGTACCAATGGGAGTGGCAAAGGAGATCCAATCCTAAATGTGAGTGGGCCCCAACAGCGGCAGGTTGGATGGAGCTGCAAGAAAGAAATGAGAAACTTGACCTTGACCTCAAGTGAGGATAACCAATGCAAAAGCCAGCATTCTGTTTGCAATGTCAAAATAGCAATGGCATTAATTCATAACATTTTCCATGCTGATGTTCATCCTGAGATCAAGCACAGTCAAGAAAGGGTCCAAGAGGGACTTCAGAAGTCACATCCCAATTTTTTGTTTGCCTTGTTCTGTACTCTTCTGTCATGTGTGATACAAGACAACGATTAGAATGCACATATATGTTTTTTGTTTGTTCTTTTTCCCAGAGAGGCATTTTTATTCTAAACATATTTTTATTGAAGCGAACTGTGACACATACAGGCACCATGTGAGAACTACCAAGGCAAATTGGTTTAAAAAGGTTTGAAATCATACACCAGTCATCAATAAATCCAAATCTTGGCTGAGTTCCGAATTGCCAAGAAAAGCACCCATAAACATAGGCAAATTGCTTTAAAAAAATTTGAAAACATCAACAGGTAGAGTCTAGAGGACAAGTCTTTAGGAGTTTCCAAATCTGAAATGCTTCTGAAACAAAGAAATGGAGGCAATCTTGGAGTTTCCTGCAACACAGCTTTTAAGGCTATGCACTGCTTGACTTTGTCTCAAAAAGTACAAAGAGGAACATCCAGTCAGTTGTCAGAAAGACTGTTATTGAAAATATACCCTTTGACAATATGTCTGGGAACTATTACCAATAAATTACATGTTCTGGAAAAAAAACCAGACACATTTGACTATAGCTTTGGAAATTCCAATAAAGCATTCTTCCCCTTGTGTCTATGTTAGGGAATTTATAGGGGAACACCTGTCTTCTGATGCAAACCCCAACCCCCAAAGAACAAGGTAACAAGGGCCTTTATGGATATATGTATCTCCTGTTCAGGCTCTGTTTAATATTTGTTTCAGCCTTATTTTTATGATCTTGTGGTTCAGTAGCTCTTCTGGCTTCATATTTGTTTTAGTACCTGTTTGTGTACTCCTTTATGGGCTTCTCCCATGGTCTTGTCAAAGGAATGGCTGGATTTTGCAAGAGAAGGAAAATTGGTTACTCTATCAAGTTTTTTGGGGGATGAATGTCAAAAAATGATTGCCTATCCCACCAAAGTGCTATCATTGCATGTTAGATCTTACAAATGGATAACCTCCTTTCAATAACAATGCCATAAAAAACCTGAGGGCACTGGCACTGGGAAAGAAGTAAAAAACAACGGTGATTATGTACTACTAAAATATGCTAACACATTAGGCTTTCCCACAAAAAATGACTTAAAAGTACTACTAAAATATGCTAATGGACTAGGATATGTTACTAGACCACAAAGGCATCACTACCAAGTCATTTACAACATTGCTCAACTCACCAAAAGCCGTTTTTCCTAATATTTGTGAACTTTCCATTGATCAGATCAGATTCAACTATGAATACTTTCTACTGTTGTTTTTAGTATTTTACCCTCTTATGAATTTGGATTAAAAATAACAATCTTGCATTCTAATTTAGTTTCTCCTCTTTCGACAAAATGTTTCTTTTCTTTTTTGGGGGAATTTTTCTTCTATTGGTGAATTTGCTCTTTTTAGGTATCAATTCGTTTTATGCTATTATGACTTCTTTATTGTCAATGTTTGCTTTCAGGGAAGCTAAGAGGTCGTCCTTTTCACAAAATCCCAATGATAAACTTTATGAAGTTTCTTTATAGAAATATGTTGAATTTAGTTAAGGATAACGAACATCAGAGAGCCACTACCCAACTCCTTATCAATGAACTATAATAAAGAAAGTGTCCTCTAAACTTCACATAAACTCCTCCAGTAAAAAGGAAATTGTTTAAATAAATTCAAAACCAAATCTAATCATCAATTCGATCAAGTAGATTCCACTTGACACTATCTTGTAACGAGGACAAGATGAATCACGTACTCTTCAAAATTTGCTTGACAAGTTATGGAAGGGTGCTAGTGCTTTGTCTTATGACTTCTGATATTTCACATTAATGCACCTATACCTTGGTCAACTTGGAGCAATATACAAAGGGTACTTGTTCCAAATTAATCCATAAAATGTGTTACAAGGGTAAGAATCTTAGGAAGCATAGATGAATATTGTTGATGCTTGAAATACAACCATTTCGAGTAAGCCTTAGTATCCCAAGTTGGACATTCATAGGAGTTGGCATTCATGCTTCTTCCACTTATGCAAACTACACTCTTACATCATCCACATCTCCATTGCTAGCACATAGAAAGCAATCTAGCCATATTGGAAGGGGCAAATCTTGGTCTCAATATCAGGGTCAACATTTTCACCAATTTAATTGGCATCGTAGTACCTCTTCCCATTGACAATCTATGAGGAAGTCACAAAATCTTTGGTTTAGAGCCCACAACTGATTGTTTATGGACCACCAATCAATCACAGAAATAACCAGAGGAGCACTATCCAATCCATGGTTAATTTTATAAGCCAAGAATCTAGATTTTCTCATATTTTATGGTGAAGTTTGCATTTGAGCCCATCTTAGTTAGGGACATAAGTGGTCAAGTAACAGAATTCTCAAACTCACTGATTAGACTTTCAAAATGTGATAATGCCCAAAGTTTCAAATAAATGAAAGTTTTTCCTTGTAAACTTGAGTCGGGTAAATGGTCCATTGCTTATCCCTACTCTCATGTTTGGCCTTCTCCTACAGAATTCTCAAACTCATTGTTTAGACTTCCAAATTATTTGATAATACCCAAAGTTTCAAATAAACAGTAATTTTTCCTTGTAAACTTGAGTCAAATTAATGGTCCATTGCTTATCCATCCTCTCAGGTTTGACCTTCTCTGCCATTTCACTTGCCAGTTTCAACAACGTCAAGCCTTCCTTCCTTATTGCAGCTTTTGTCTAATCTTAAGACTAAGCTTTTTCTAAAGTTTCCTCAAGTCATTGTTTCATGAATACCATTTTGACTAAATGACTACAATTCTTGGAAGAGAAAGGAATCCAAAAGTAAAAGATTAATGAACAGGGAAACAATAAAATAAATGACTTCATTTCTTTATTTCAAATATACGCACACACACACACACATACCAGAATTACTGAAGATGACAGCAAATGCATAACATAAAAATCTATTAAATCCCATATAGCATTAAAAAGCTTAATATAAACAATTAGCTTAGATATATGAGGTTATAGACATTGTGCCAAAAAGAGCTACATGAAATATTTCATAAACTTAGCTCTCAATTTTGAAATCATCAAAATCAACAACAAAACCATAAGACCTAACTCCAATAGATCCAATATAAGCTACATAAGGAGAGAAGGATGCTCATTATCCTCTCAGCAAAGGGAATGTTCTAGTCAAAACTTCCCGAGTTCACTCCCCAAACTTTTGATTGCCTTGTAGCATACTCTTCTTTTTTGTGGTATATTTGATCCTTGTCCATTTTAACTATCATTTTTATTGGTTCGTTTTTCCTCATCTTAAAACCTGTTTCTAACATAACACTGTTATCCAAGGTTGTACGTGTCCATGGGGGCCTCATGTGAGATTGACATGAACTTTCAAGAAATTACACATCTGACCTGATTTCTATTTGTAAAGTCCAAAACTGCCACTGGAGTTTTTCAAAAAACACCCTTAAAAACATCCATAAGTGTGGAAGTCTAGGTAAGAAGTCTCTGAGAATTTATAAGGAGTCATAAAATGTTACCAGAACAGGGAAACAGGAACATGATTAGTAGTTTCCTAAAACACAGTTTCAAATCCATTTTCGTAAATTGGCATTTAACCAAACATGCTTAAATTTAGGCAATGCTCACTTTTCAAATTGGGAAATCCCTTCAACAAATTACAAAAAATTTAAAGGAAAAAAAACATATGCATCGAATGGGAATCCAAGAGGAGCAAGTGCTAGTCCCTTGATTAATATAAATAGTTTCTTACAACAACTATAGAAAAACATCTGAAATTGATTTTTTTTAAACATTTGCTAAACTTAGGGTTTGGAAAACTATTTTTGGAGCAATAAATTGTTTGTCAATGCAAAAATAATTCTGAAATACTTTTTTTTTTTTTTTCAATTTTTAAGTTTATAATGGATTCTCTTAATTTTTGGAGTTATAACGATTTTTTTATTTGTTGAAAGGAATTAGGTCTTAGAGAACACTCTTCTTGGAGAACAAAGTGTTTGAGGCATTGATTATGTCCTTCAAGTTTGGACAAAGTTTATGAAGCATCCAATGATTTCTGTGTCTTAATGCTGCAAACACAGTAATCAACTTGAAGATCTTAGAAAATGATATCGTCACAGAGTATGTTCAAAGCATCATGAAGCTAGAAAGTAACTTGAAAGCAGTAGACACCATAATTGAGGACAAAGGATCAACCATTATTTTTTTTTAGGCATAATTTTGTGTAACTAGTTTTATCTTGAGTTTGAAAAAGATTTAAAAAATGTGGATCTTAATGAAATATAACATGTAGTTGTGTATTAAATTTAATTTCAACAATTTTGAGGTGATGGTCTTAACAGAATGTAAATAATAATTTAATTTTCAAGTTTTACGTGGAGAACTTAACAGGTTTAAAATATATTTGATTCTTAAGATTTAAGGTAAAGTTCTTAATGGGTTTCAAAATAAAGATAATAATACAATTTCATACAAGCATATACTATGAATATTTATCATTTTGTATCATCATTTATGTCCTCAAACTAATTTAGTAAAAGCCACAAGATTGTTCTTGCAGAAAGAAAAATGTTTAAAAGGTCAAAAGGAAAGCACACTAGATTGGACATTTGCTGGAAAACAAAGCACTTAAATGGGTTCCAGTTCAAGGTAGTGTAAGAAATCATACACCAATAAATTTGACAAACACAGCAATTACTGTATCAAAAATAATGACATCAAAACAGATGTTACTTTGAAACAGATGCACAATTTAAAATAAGGTGGAAAATATAGAAATAATAGGGAAAATGTCACAGGTGGCGGCAAGAATCAGTAATGCAGCTTCATAGAGAGTATCAAATTTTATGGCAGTGATTCAATCAAACTTAGTTTTTTGATTTCATAACAACAAAGCATATGATAGGTAGAAATGAGATATTTCTCTGAGCACAATACCAGTAATAACTTAACAGTAGCTCTTATAGATAGTTCAATTCATAAAATCAAAACAAAGGGAAAATTCCCATGAAGGATTCTGGCAATCAGATTTTACCCAACAAAAAGATCAACAGTATTTTCTATGGAACTGGATTAGAATATAAGAAGTTCCAACTTAATCACCTACCAGGTGAGAAATTTTTATTGTTGTTGACAAAAAGCAGTGTCTAATTAAAAAGTGATCCACTAGAATTATGGGATATGGTTGTAGATTTAAGAAGCAACAAGCCTTACACCGCTGCAGAAGCAGCATAAGACTTGGTCCTGTGCCATTACAGCCAATCAATTAAATCAAAACATGGAGGAAAATGTAGAAATATCAGGGAAAATATCAGAGGTTATAGCAAGAATCAGCAAAGCAGCTTCATAAAGAATATCAAATTTTTAATCAAATTTGGTTTTTGAGTTCAAAACAACAAAGCATATGATAGGGAGAAGAGGAGATATTCTTTAGACACATTGCCTTTAGAGGTAATTAAACATGGAAACGCACATTCAAATCTTGCAGAGCAATTTAGCATAATTGCCAAATGTTAAGTGAAAATTTGGGTAAATGACCCCATCCAAGTTTCGGTGCAGCATATACCCCAATAGACGCGGCCAGGTGCAAGTCTTGGGTGAATTCGGTGGAAGATATGATGAAATGCAGTTGGCTGCGATGTTTATTCTATTGATGTAATAATGAAGTTATATTAAAGAGGAGAAAGTGTCATTAGAAATGGCCTCAACTGAACCTTGCATTAACGGAATACCTAATTTCATAACATTCCTGCCTTTGTTACATCAATTTTCCGTAGTGGTAAGTTCTTGGGTTTTCATCCAGAGACCCAAGTTCAAACCCCGGTACGAGGGAATCGGGACCCTTCATAAAAACCGGCGCTTTACCATAACATTTGTCCGACAAAGACAGCGCAATGGTTAGGGCTTTGGCATCTCTTTGGGGAGGTCCAAGGTTCAAACCACGGCATACCCAGAAAGGGATAGGCTGGATGGTAGCAGCCGAGTGTTTGCCGGTTGGCTGCCCCAGTTCGATGCCCTGGATAGTCGAGAGTCCCGTTGACTTCGTCTAACCCAATGGGCTGGGGTTTATAGTGGCAGTATCCAACGGTGTTCCCAATTCCCCTATGTATTTTTAAAAAAAAATAGACACACTTAGAACTAAGTTGGGACAAGCACTCGGTCCAAACATCTCCAATCATTTGATGTACTAGGACACACTCATAACATCACCAAGAATTCAAAAGGTTCATGGGCTAGGAAACACTATAATTCGTGACTTACATCATCATGAACAGGGGACACACTCAACTATCCACAACACTTGTGACCAAGGACACACACAACCAGTCACAAATGATCAGTAGAACTGTGCCTTACTGAATTACATCATCTTATGAGTAGGGACAAACTCAGCTATTAGCACTAAGTGTTGCATGGGCCTCCATTTCATACATCTCAGAACTTTAGGGGGAATCTTAACCACACTGAAAAATACCTTGTAAATAGTGAATACAAATCCTTGACTTAATTGAGCAAACATATTCCTCCTCACTGTCCTCGTGAAGAGGGTCTTTGTCATGTGCTGCAAAGCCCAAGTCTTCAACATTATTATCACTAATAACCAATGCATTGTCTGTCTGCAACTTGTCATCTATGAGATCATTGACTTGTTGAATATGATTCATCATTATGTAAATTTGTTGCCTGCAATAGAAACACATAAGTCTATTCTACCTTTGTCTTCAAAGAAGTTTGAGTGGCTTCAAACAAAATATTAAGCTTGTTTTTCACAAGCAAATAAAGTTTCCTCTTTAATCGAGTCATTTTTCCTAACTCAATTTTCTTCATCAATCAAAAGGAAATTACATCCTCCAAACTAGGACCAATTTTGTTTAATATAAACACAATATCGTTATAACTCGATGGCATGCTATTTAACAAAAGAGCTTTGGCATCATCATTGTTTAACTTGGCATTAACTCTAGTGAGCTGATTCATTGGAGAGTGAAGTGTACTCTTATGTATTGGACGACTCTGTTGCCTGCCTTCATCTTTAGTACAAATAGTTTTGGTTTTACGACCATTTTTGCACTTGATGCTTGTGAGCCGAATAAGGAATTTAGATCATCCCAAACTTGTTTTGAGGTCTTTGAAAGATCTATGTGATGCAAATACGCATCAGATAATCCATGACCAATTATTGCCATCACTTTTCAATCTTTAATGATCCACTTTATCACATCATTGGCATCCTACAGCTTTGGTGTGTTCCCATTCACAACATCCCATAGATCTTTTTCAGTCAGGACCAATTGGAGTTTGACTTGCCAAGTATCGAAATCCACCTTTCAAACTTCCCAACAATAGCAGGCTTTTCTATGGTATAAAAATATCCCCCTCAAAAGATTTGTCCTTCATTCCTTTCAAAGGGCAAAGGCATGAATTCATCCAAGAAAACAATGTTCTCCTTCGTTCTCAACCTCCTCATCTTCATGGAACATGCACTCCCTTCACACTACGTTCACTTGCAAAATTTTCTTTTAAAAAAAATGCAATTTCTCTTAAATGATAATAGCATACCTTGCACTCTCCATTATCTTGTTGCACATCCCCATGTTTGACTTCGTCTAATTGAAGTGAGAACAATAACTCACTGTTCAATCTGTTACAAATGAGTGCAAATGAGAACAATAACTCGCTGTTCAATCTGATATAGATGAGTGCTTCATTTCCAAAACAATTCTTTACACACGTCACTCTTCACATACAACGTATTCAATGTGGACATCCTTCACCACTAGTTTTTCTCAGAAGTTGTTTGAGTGGGTACCCAGGAATGACATTGATGCCAACCTTTCATCTGGTTGCACCCTGACACCTCAGAGATCATCTACAAACAATATTCTTTATGTATATTTATCGAGTTAGATGGCTAATTATACAGCTGATCAAATAAAAGGATTTTGTTTACACACTTGTTTCGCATTTGTTGTACCAGATTAGAGGTCTCCACAGATACTAAAGGCCCATGTTGTTTGTTCAACATATTTAAAAGTTGCTCTAATTTATATATTTTAATTATTTAATTTTATTATATTATTTATTTAATAAACGATAAATTTGTATATAACTTTATTCCTTTCTAATTTGAATTATGCATCTGTATATTAAATAACAAATTCTTTAAATACCCAGATCTTCGACCAGGTATTGGAAACAACATTAAACAATTAACTAGATCAAACAGAAGTTGCTACAACTAAATAGTGACAGATAGAACATTAATTACGTGATGTGAGCATCATGCTTGTTAAATTCACTTTCCACTTTCTTGTGCTCTCATGTCTCATCGGAAGTGTGATTTTTGTTGGATGGATTCTTTATGCTTTGCTTTGAGCTCTAGGAAAAAGATCAGAAAATAGAACTTCCTGTAGCACTTTGCTCTTTTCACTGCACCATCTTTGATTCACGCTCCAAAGAAATTCTGATCCAGAATCTCGCCAACAGGTGACAAGGAAGAATGGCTTCCTTATTTCTTCACCCTTGAAGCTTCTTTCAAACGTATCTTCTGTGCAAATTTGCACATCTCATCCAATTGCAGATTTGCAGCCACTTCTTGTGCTACACGCCTCAACATTCTTCTTCACATATCTGCAGTACAAATCTGATCTCATCCAACAACGCGGAGACATCCTTCTCTCGTTGACTGTGTGCTTTCTTCCATCTCAACGTCTAGATCCGTCTCAATGTCCACATTCTGCCTTGCACCTTAATAGTCCTACCTCATGCCTACTTAGCGAAAGAACTTGCCCTCTCAGCAAAAAATAAAATGTCCGACACATTCACCACGTTCGGCATCTCTCTCCTCTCTTCCAAATCTGACCAGGTAGTGATATGAAAAGGGCAAGAAGTCTTATGCCTCTCTCTGAAAATGCCCTCACGTTCAGCAACTTATGCAGCAATAATGGAGGCAAACATATATGTTGCACAGTATGAACTCTCCCTTTTAAACTGAGATGTTTGTTCTATTAATTTAATAAAGAATTTATACAAGAAAGAAGAAAGTGTTGTTAGAAACTGCCTCAACCAAACCTTCATTTAACAGAATACCCTATTTCATAAAAAGAGATACCCCACAATCATGGCAGCTAAGCTAAAGGCCTCAATGAAAAGAGAATTTACCAACCAAAAAAATGAAATAACAAAGCATTATATGCTCTAGCCTAAGCCTGCAAGTATCGCTGAAGAGGGAATTTACCAACCAAAAAAACAAAATAACAAAGCATTATATGCTCTAACATAAGCCTGCAAGCATAGTAATGTGTGTGTGTTGGGGAGGCTTCAATCTGGCTTCATTTTGACTGGTCCCATGGGCCTCTTCCCCACTATATTCTATTGTAACTTCGATAATTCAGAGACATGATAATTTCATTTCATTTCAAATATCAGATCTGAAGGTTTCAAGAGAACAACTTTGATCCAAAACAATATGCTCTGACATAAACCTGCACGCATAGTAATGTGTGTGTGTGTCAATCTGGCTTCATTTTGACTGGTCCCATGGGCCTCTTCCCCAACAATTATATTCTATATTGTAACTTGTGCTTTCTTGAGTCCCATTAACCTACTTTGCTCATTCACCGACATGATAATTTCATTTCATTTCATTTCAATATCAGATCAAAAGGCTTCAAGAGAATAACTTTGATTCAAAACTATATATTAAGATCTACTAGGATGAAACACTTATCATATTTGTATATGTTAATGTTAATGATTTGACAATCACTGGCAGTAATATGTCAAGTCAATGGAACGAGGGGAAAACAAGTTATACAAGGCCTTAAATATTAAAAATTAGGGCTGTTGCATTTATTATTCACACATACAAGTTTGACCAACAAACCAAGTAGGAAACTAAATTCCATGAAAAAAATGAAGATTTCAGTTAGTAATCCCAACAATTTGTAAATGGAGACAAGCCTCAAATTGTCAAGAGATAATCCATCTAATATGTTGATGAAAGTATATTCTAAATGTAGGATCTCAATATCAAATGCCATGATCTCAAAAATTTTAAAACTTGGCCTCCCAATGAGGATACCCCAAATTAAATTTTGTCGAGTGATATGTGATGCCATGATAATAAGGTAATTTGTTGTAATACCACTATGTTGTTTGTTGAAATACTGTGGTAACTTGGTGACAATGCGACAAGGGTGGTGTCCAATTTAATCCTACATAACCAATTTGAAACAAAATAAATAAATAATCATAGGATCTCATTGACTTCCAAACTAACTAAAATTCAAACTTCTAAGTTGGGCAACAAGGCAATTTGATTGTGTAAAATTTTAGATAACTTATTAATTCACTATGTTCCACGAGGACTTGTCCTAGGATTTGGAGGTCGTCTTGAACATTCATCCTGTCGTTCCACAAATGTGTGCTGTCATCCTGAAAACGTGTCTCGCCAGCCAAAAAATATTCCCGCCAGCCCCATCCCACAACTTCGTGCAACATAGTTTATTCATAAAAAATATCCAACACCCTTACGTTGTGACAGTCAAAGTGTAACGAAGCTAATTATATATTGAATTGTTCATGCTCAAACTATTAAGTATATTTATATCTATTAGCAGTGCATTTGTTAGTTAATAAAGATTCATGAAAGTCGACTGTAGTTTCTCTTTGTAAGAGAGTTTCATGTAAGTTTTATTTATCCCATAAACATAAACCATAAAGTGAACATGTTCGAAGTACAAGTTATTACGAATAGGCCTTGGGCCCTAGATGCATGTTTATGCTTTGGATGAAAGTGGTATGTGACTGGGCCAAAGAAATCATCCATATTCAGCATCCATACCTTATCATAAAAGTTATCCACTCTTTAAGATATATTATTATACTAAGCTTGGAATTATATTTGGATGTGCATCCTTCTTGATACTAAGCTTGATAAATTTTTATTCTGAAACATTATTGCTCCTCTGGAAAGCTCACAATAACCATGTTTTTAAGAGAGAAGGCGCCAGAGACAACTGACTTCTCCAGGGAAGTCACCTTCTGTTCTCTTGTTATGCAGGTTTCAGCTTACTCTGGTGCACCAAAAGAAGATTTTGCTCATTTTCTCAGTGATGATTCTGGTGAGAGCAAGAACAAAAGAGGAGGGGGACGAGGGAAATTCTTCTCATTCATAACATATGGCATATGTTGAGTCAGATTCTTCTTCCCAGCAGGGTTATTAAAAGGTTTCTGTGGTCCTCCAAATTTGACAGAAAATGTTAATGTCAGAGATCCTTCTCCTCGGCCTTCTCAAGATCCAAATTTGTGTGAAAAGATTAGCTCCAACCCAGGTCATGAACATTGCAGAGGTACGGCTATATCTTTCCATCAAGCCTCTTCTAGCAAGCAGTCTTCATGGAATTTGAAGGTTGATCTTTCTGATATGAGAACTGGGTCTGTAATGCAATTTGATGATTCAGTGGATCCCTACAAGCTTTTAGCAGATTCTATTGATGAAGACCTGTATTATACTCAGCAAGAGGCTATAAATGAAGCCTGTGCACCTGTATGACAGGGTCAATTCAGGACATTTGCAGATTTCATCAGTTCCTAATATGAAGATTGCAGGTAGATCAGGGGCTTCTAGTCGCAGACTAAAGGCCTATCAAACGTCAGGCAGAGCATATTGTTTCAGCTGTCACTCATCCTTCTGGACATTGGAAGGATACAATATTCAATGCTACAGAAGAAGTATAGAAGAAAATGAATCAGAGACTTCACTGCAGCTCTTGAAATCTGAGAATTTTGATATTTCTAAATATAAAATCTACACTATTGGTAGTTAAAAAAAAGAAAACGTGGAGAGCTTGGAACTCTGAATAGAGGTCCTTGGTCCAAATCCTGTGGGAAGTAGGGTTGTACACCATGCTTCAGTAACTGGACTATGGTTGGATAACCATATATTGGATAAAACAAGGGTTGTCTCATATGGCTTATGGCCTCACAGACGTTAAAAACTAATTTACCCTTTTACTTTTCTTTACACCAGGGTCTCTTCATTGGCTCCAATTGCCAGTTCTTCTCCTCGGATAAACAAAGTCGGTTCATCTCTAGCATGCATGAACCAAGCTTCACATCATCATCTCTCATGAGAAAATATGAATCAGTGCTCAGATCTCACTCAAAGGCAATCAGAGATTTTCAAGTTGGTCCAAAGTGTCGTTTCAAGCAAAAAGATGTTGAAGACCGTGAGATTTTAGCTGATGAGCTGTCTCCATATGAGAGGCCTGAGAGATTTAGATAGTAGCTGAGTTTAAGACTGTTATTTCAAACTGTTTGTGTTCAATTGTGTATGTTCTCGCATACATCTTGATACTCTCTGTGTACATACATATATAAGAAATGCAGGTGACTGAAAACATGAAGATGGATCACATAAACCTTGAGGTGATGGAATATTGTTGACTCATTGCCAAAAGAGCATACATTATGCATCCTTATGATTATATTTTGTTATTTCGACATTTGCCTTCTTTTATTCCAATGCAATCAAATGATATGGAGTGCAAAAACTTCTCCAAAAGTTGATAATGAATCTTCTTTTCAACCCTGCCTCCTCTTCACAAACAATTACTTCCTCTTTGTCTAAGTGAAACTGAACAGCCATTAGATTTCATATTTTGGGCTACACCCTATTTTCCTACATTATGTTAGCCTTGTTCATAAGTTTCATGTGTGCATTTTACAAGTCATCATTCTTCTAAAACTTAACAAGGTTTTACCTGAATGTTTCTCTTTCCTTCTCTCGATTCAATCTTCTCATTATTTCTTCTTTTTCTAAGTGTTCAGACCAAAATGTAACATGTAAATAATCAGATTTCTGTCTTTATTTGTTCCCCCATTGACTACGACAAATTTCTTACAAAAATAGTATATCATTTGTAACTCAGGAAAATAGCATTCATGTCATGGCATGTTCTTAAACACCTTGTTCATTTGGTAATATCTCCGAAAAGCCTGCATAGATCATACCTCTTATACTTCAAACAAATCCTTTGAATCACATCTGCACTGCAAGTTTGCTTTCACAAAAATACCACCCTTCACCTAACACCAAAGGCTTTACATCAATACCGATGTGGTTGCTCTCAAAGAACCGAACAAGAATTCTCCTTTTTGACAAGGTTATTTGTTTCCTTTACTTTCAATATCAAATTTTATCTTGCCTGGCTTTCTTACGTGATGTCGTTTTGTCTCAAACTGTAATTTCCTAAATATAATTGACAAATGCCAAAGGATGCTTATTTCCTTTAACATCATTATCCTCTCAAGACATATAAATGCACAAAACTAGACATCAAATTCCTATCTTCTTTTGATTAAATGATCCCCAAAATTATGCAAATATGATTCATATGAATAGGAAGAACTAAACTTATTTTCCTACTTTAAGCTAATAATCGCTAGTATTATCCAAGCCCTCTTCAAAAATGTCAATTAATTCAAGAATTCTCCAATTGGTCAGCAGAGGCACCCTCGCCAAAAATGTGCATCATAATCTCTCCTATCCATTCAGTACAACTCAAGCAAACATTTGCAAAACACGTTGGATAAAACTAGGACAGTTGTGAAATACTAACAAAACAGAATAAGACCATAAGCCATCATGAAATGACTAAATTTGCTAGAATATGTGTGGAGATGGACATAATGGAAGGCTTACTAGAGCATATTGAAATTGAACTACAGGGTCAAGTATGGAAGCAAGAGCTAGATTATGAGCAGATCCCATTTAAATGCACCCACTGCCATGAATATGGACATTATGTCCATAATTGCCCAAGCAAAGCAAGACAAGTATCAAAAGAACAGGGCAATGAGAAGGATAATGAAGGATTTATGAATGTATCAAAGAAAAAGCAGACTAAAGGAAAGTGGGTACCGACAACAAAAGAGACATCAATGAAAAATCAATTTGAGGCCTTGGAGAAGGAAAAACCACAAGAAGAGATTACAACAGGGGAAAAGAATTCAGAAATGAATAGTGAGGAGTTTGAACCGATTGAAGAAGTTCAAAAAGGAGAAGAGGAAAAAGCAGAAAATCGAGAAGAAGAACAAGGAACAGAAGGTGAAAAAGTGGAAGATGAGGTAACAATGCAGGGTGGTATACTATCCCTAAGTCAAATAGAATCACAAGTAGACTGTGGGACAAGTACCAAGAAGAAGGTAGGAAGACCCACAAGGTCGGAGGTGTTGCAAACATATTCACAAAAAGCCATTGAGGAGGGATCTCAAAAGCAAATCAGTATAGAGGACAAGATAGCAGAATTAAATCCCCCAAGTGGACAGGGAGGAAAAAGTAAGAAGGTTGTATTGCGCAGCCTGAGAAAATGATTATATTCTCTTGGAATATAAGAGGTATGGGTTCTACCTCAACAAAAAGAACCTTAAAGGGAAAGATTCAAGAATCTGGTCCCGATATAATTTTTCTTCAGGAAACTAAGATAGCAGAAAATGAATGGACAACTATGGAAGGAATATGGAATACTAATATATACCAGAGTGAATGTATTGGCTCGAGAGGCCAGGCAGGAGGCATTGCTACAATATGGAACAGAAGAAAATGGAAGTTCATAGAAGTGGTTAAAGATGCACATTGGATACGAATATCATTGGAATGCCAGAGATCCAGGAAAATATATCATCTTACAAATGTGTATGGACCCACTCATCAATCTTTGGCAAAAGAATGCTGGCAAAGAATATGGCAAGATGGATCATCAAATAGCCTTGAAAATTGGATAATAGGAGGAGACTTTAATTTAATTCTCAAATTAGAGGAGAAGAAAGGAGGAATTATGAGTCTAAACCAGAATTCAAGAATGGTATCAGATATGATGGAAGAGAGGAACCTGGTAGATATCATTCCAAAAGATGGTATTTTCACATGGTCAAATAGAAGAGGAGGAGCAGCCTTAATTCGAGAAATATTAGATAGGTTTTTAGTAGATGAATCCATCCTAGGAATAAATGTATCAATGGAGTCTTTTATACTGTCTAGAGCAAGATCAGACCATGCACCAATACTGTTGAAGATACAGGAATTTGAACCTCCAAAAAATGTGTCGTTCAAATTTAATCCTCAGCTGATGGAACATGAGGAGTTTCAAGAAAATGTTAAAAAATGGTGGAATGAGATTGAAGTTGAAGGAACAACAATGTTCAGATTCTATAGCAAAATGAAACATATCAAGAATAAAATTAAAGGATGGCAGAGAAGCATAATGAAAGTTGAAGCTGAAAAGAAGAAAGAAATATGTGATAGATTGGAAGAATTAAACAAACTGGCACAAAATGGAACAGATACAGATTTGAGTAGAGATGAGGAAGCTAAGTTGATTGCACAAATGGAAAGGATTGAGGAGGAGAGTGATCTATTAAGGTTAAGAGCAAGAGTGCTCTGGGCACAGAAAGGGGATGCAAATTCTAAGTTTTTCCATAAAGCCTTGATTGCTTACAGAATGAAGAACCACATATCATGTATCAAGCAAGACAATGGGGAGGAGATGGTAGAGGATAATGAAATACGAAATGCTGCGAGGAATTATTTTCAAACCACATTATCAGATGATAACATTGACAGAGAAGAAATCCAGAGAGAAGTGGTTGAATTAATACCAGAAGTAGTCACACAAGAAATGAATAATCATCTAATGAAGGAAGTCAACATGGAAGAATTAAGAGAGATAGTGTATTCATTTAAGCTAGACAAAGCTCCAGGTCCAGATGGATTTCAAGCAAAAATTTTTAGAGGAGCATGGGAAATTATAGCTGAGGATCTGCTAGCAATGGTGGAAGAAGCGAGAACAATAGGAAAAATTTTAAAGTCAATAAATTTGACATTCTTGGCACTTATCCCAAAAGAGAAGGCAAGTAAGTTTGATAGATTCAGACCCATTTCTCTATGCAACTTTTCCTATAAAGTAATTTCAAAAATAATGGCTAGTAGATTGCAAAAATGGCTGCCTATGATCATATCAGAAGAGCAAGGGGGAGTGGTTAAAGGAAGATAAATTTTAGATGAAGTCATCATTGCACAAGAAGCAATTCACTCTATAATTAAATCGAGGAGAAGGACAATGATGATCAAACTTGACTTTGCTACAGCCTATGACAGACTCAATAGGAGATTTCTCTTAATGGTCCTCCACAAAATGGGGTTCTGTGAGCAGTGGGTAAAATGGGTGGAAGGTTGCATCAGCTCTAGCACATTCTCAGTTTTAGTCAATGGAGGACCATCTGATTTTTTCAACTCTTCTAGAGGCATAAGACAAGGCTGCCCATTATCACCAGCTTTATATGTCATCATGGTTGAGGCATTGAGCTATCTTATCAAGCAAGCAAGAATGCAGGGACAGATTGAAGGAGCATCAATTACTTCAAATGTAGTAAACACCACCCACCTACAATTTATAGATGACTCTATGTTAATGGGACAAGCATCTATTAAGGAAGCCAAGAACATGAAAGAGATATTAGAAAAATTCTGTATAGCAACAGGAGCTGCTATTAATTGTGGTAAGTCTGTCCTTTATGCATATAATTGCTCAGTAGCTTTCGGGAGGAAACTTGCCAGAAATTTTGGCTTCAAACTAGGCGAATCCAAAGAATTTTATGTATCTAGGGGTGCCAATTGGCCCATGCAAGCATGCCAAAAAGCAATGGGAGAATGTCCTCAACAAAGTAATACAAAGATTGAATATGTGGTCCCATAGATGGCTGAATCTAGCTGGGAGAGTGATTCTAATCAAATCAGTTTTATCCACCATCCTGATATATTTAATGTCATCTATTCATGCACCAAGATATTAAAGAATAAAATAAAAAAAAAAAACAAAATATTATGTATCTATTCATGCACCAATAGGGGTAATTAAGAACTTTGAGAAGATAATAAGGATATTTCTATGGAAAGGTGCCAGAGAACAAGAAAGAAAGAAGTTCCATTTGGTTAAGTGGGATATTGTATGCTTACCCAAAAAATGGGGTGGATTAGGAATAAAGCATCTGTCCTTATTGCCAGAGGTGTATGGAGCTAAACTAATATGGAGATTAATCAAGGAAAGCAACTCACTATGGAGCAAGATCATGGTGAACAAGTATTAGGAACCAAACATATACTAGATGAATGTAACTTCAGGGATCTACTACATGGTCGAATCTGTGTGCAGCGCTATCCTTTTTTAGAAAAGGTTGTTCATGGCTCATCGGTGATGGCAAAAAAGTAGACATATGGATAGATGCAATCAATGGCATGCCACCAATAGGAGGATATCTAGAAATACTCTAGCTAAGAGATTGCTTCAGAAGCAAAGGTATGGAAAAAATTTCAAATTTTTTTAAAACTGACAATTCTCAAAGTGAATGGCCAGAATCTAGAATCAAAGATTTGGGGGAATGGGAGATTGAATCAGCAGACTTGAAGAATGAATATCAAAAACTTGCCAAGTTGTTAAGAGAAAGAAATGTCAGACTCAAAGATGAACCAGACCAGATAATATGGGGACCAATAAATAAAATAGAAAAATATCATGTCAAACAAGGATACAAATGGCTATTGGCTAATAAATATGGTCACTTAATTCCAAATAGCAGGTGCTAGACAAAATTATGGAGTGTAAGATCCATTCCAAAAATTGATCATTTTATGTGGATCTTAACTCACAAAGCGATTCTTACTGCTGAAAATCTAAGTAGAAGGGGTATACATGGGCCATCAATATGTATGTTATGTAAGAAGCAGGAAGAAAATATTGAACACTTGTTCATTCAATGTGAAGTCTCGAACCAAGTTTGGAACTTCATGTGGCAAGCATTGGGCTTCAGAGTTGACATCCATTCCAAAATTAAGGAGTGTGAGGAATTTTTAACCAAATGGGACACTAATTATCCTTTTTGCAAAGATGGAAAATCAACAATAAAGTTAATTTGGGAAGTACTACCACGAATTGTATTGTGGCAGATATGGAAAGCTCAAAATGCAGTAATCTTTTGAGACAGAAAGATTATATTCAATAGTAATCCTCAAACTCTTAATTAAAGCCAATAGAAGAGGGATTGAGAATGAAGACGTTGTGCGTGCAACTGGAACCAGAACTGGGATCTAAGGAAGATTGTACCCGAAGCTTTTGTTGTTTGATGTCTACAAGAGAAGCACAAGATGGAAATAGGGATGTATTGCACTGTACAGGTTTGTCAAATTCTTTGTTCTAATACAATATAATATTATATTCCAAACGATCGAGGGTTTTAGAGAAGCTCATAAAAGAAAAAAATATTGGAGTAGGAACGAACTGGGGGAGGAACGAATTTGGGGTAAGACGGAAAACCCTAGCATCAATCGATTTTTACCGGGAGAGATCGCTAGTATTAGTTCAAGTATGGTACTCCTTTGGCTTTAGCTTTGAAAATATTTCATTGGCTAGGGCTCGAGTCAAGAAATTACAAACAATAAGGACCTCTTCTTTGGGAAGCGATTTATGGCAGTCTGTTGGTTGCAATGACGACAACAGCCTCACTTTTCAAACAAGTAGGCAATGAGGCCTTCTCCGTGTTTTCGCAACAATTTCCCTTTGATTAGGAGAAGCTGGATCATATGCATCAAGTGCTTAAAGTGAGGAAAGCACCCTATCCAAAACCACCTGCTCGCTCTAACAATGGTACCTTTGTGCCCAGGTTAGACGAATCTCCGGTGATTGAGGTGCCTCCAGCCCTCACCCAACATCCTTTGCTCACGCTTTCCACCCAAGCCCTTGCATGCAAATTTGTGGGTATATGGCCTAATACAATCACAATCCAGAAGTGGATTAACACACATTGGGGAGGTAAAATTTCCTCTTATGAATTCATGATGACAAGCAGGGGATACTTTATTGTTAAATTTGCGTCTGTGAAGGACAAGAGCGCTATCTTTCATGGAGGTCCCTGGTTTCTGGGATCCAACCCTCTCTACATGACCTCGTGGAGCACGGCGTTTGATCCTCAAGAGGAGGAGCCTGAAGAAGTTTTTGTCTGGGTGAGGTTGCCATTTCTGCCACTACACCTATGGAACAAACCCTCGATGGAATTAATAGGGAATGCTATCGGAACGTTCATTGACCAGTCTCTCCAAAGGCCAATAACATTATATGCACACGCATTTGTGTGCAAGTCCATAGCATATTGGAATAAAGGTATTTTGATTGGATACATAACCAACCCCTAGACTACGAGCATATACCATTCAAGTGTATAACCTACCATGAGCATGGGCACTTCTCCCGAAACTGCCCAATTAAACAAGCACAAGAAACCAATAAGGAAGAACCAAGCTTCCAAGAAGTCAAAAGAAGACCACGCAAATCAAGAAGCATCAACCTCAACCACAAGATCAAAAAGCATCCAACACAAAAATAAATTTGCAAGTCTTAGTGAAGGAGAAGGAAATCACCTCTCTAAATGTGAGGGCTCCTAAAGGTAAAGAGAAGACACCTACGATTGAAGTGAACAATTCGCCAGAGATCTTAGAAGATGCACCAAAGAATACAACAGCTGGAGAAGAAACTGATGGGAACTCAAAGGAAGAGGTAGAAGAAACACAGTGGAGGAAATAGTCATTCCCGAGGGCTTGCCGACCACACAATCTGCAGCTAAGGGAAGAAAACCGAATCAACAACTCAAAAATGAGCAAGCGTAGAAAGACTTGCAATCCAAAATGCAGGTCAGAATTGAGGAGAGCTTTGCAAAAAATAAGAAGCAATCCAAAAAATGAAGATTATGTCAAGGAACTGTAGGGGACTAGGAAGTCCTCTAAAAAAAATTATCTCAAGGTTCTAATACAGGAGCAAAAGCCAACAATAGTCTGTATTTAAGAAACGAAAACAGCAAAGGCAACACTGACTACAGATGGCAAAAGATATGGGCACAATCAAAATTGATAACTATTGATTATGTGGGAGCTTCAAGGGGACTAGCTTTGGCTTGGGACCCGTAACAATTAGTCTGTAGCTTACAACATAAGCACAATAACTGGATAGGAACAAAATTCCTCTTACAATTTGTTTGTCTAAACAGATTAATTCTCTCCAGAAACAGCTAGACACGCAAGCTAGTATTATACTCTCCTTGCAAGACCAAGTGAAATACGGCAACCGCATTATCACGGATCTCCAAATTAAACTTCAAGATCAGCAAGCCATCATTACTCAATTGCAGACTGCACATACAGAACAGCCTCCTCAAAATTCTATGAATTTACACTTTGAAATTTTAAAAATTCGAGATGAACAAGCTGTTCTTCTTGCTAAGCAAGAACGTCTCAAGGAAGCGTCAACTGCACAAAGCCAAAAATTAGCCGACCAACAATCTTGGGTTCAGGTTGTAGCGGAAAGAAACCCCCCCCCCCCTCATACTTGAGTTTGCTATCCAAGCTAAATTTGAAGAAGAAAGATTCCGTAATGCGAAAGGGCTCAATCTCAGGGTTCGTGGGGTGCCCAAACCTACGGATTCGCTTCAAGCTGGAAATGCCTTCATTCACAACACTCTTGAGTTAACAGACGTTACTCTCGAGAGAACATGGTTCTCTCCCAACTCCACATTAATCATACGCTTCAAAAATGTGGAAGAGTGTATAAATGCATTGAGGACCAAACGGAAATTATTTACTCTTCAAGACAAGATCTTCCTTGATGAGGACCTTACGCGACTCCAAGGTGAAGAATTGAAGAAAGCCAGGGAACAAGTAGCCGCAGCCAGGAAAGCCAACAAATGGGCAATTATTCGTAATTTGCGTGCAATGATTAGGGACTCTCCCCCACCTAGGTGGTCCAAACCCTTGCCTAACAAATGACTCCATCGGCACGGAAGGGGGGTGGCAGATAAGCTAGCTATAGCTTGCTGGAATTGCAATGGTATGATGTGGTCTGCCCCAGGGTCCTTTCTTGATGTGATTAGCAGACATGACATCATTCTTATCTGTGAGAAACACGAGAGTCCTGAGCGGGCCCTTCCAATTATCTCTGGTTACTTTTGGTGGTCCAGTTGTCGGCAACTCACTCGACGCTCTGGGGGAGTTCGAGGATCAGGAGGTGTTGCTACTCTTATCAAGGATAGGCTCCAGGGTTCGGTATCCCTGGTTTCAACTGACTCCAACTCTAGGTTTTTATGAATTAAAATCCATTGTCACCCACCTCTTTGGGATACCTACATTGCCACCTGTTACTTTCCCCCCACCACGTCCAATTTCTCTATTCACACGGACAAGGACCCTTTCTAGGATCTCTATGAGGACATTACTAGATACTCAACTTCAGGGAAGATACTCCTGTTGGGAGATTTCAATGCTTGAACCGGACCTATGCAGGTTTCTCTCCATGACCTCACAACCGATGAGATGCAAACTCAGGAATTGGATCTTGAGGACCTTGGTTTTGCTCGAACCTCTAGCGACACACAGGTGATTGCTTACGGTAAGCATCTTATTGAGTTGGGTGAATCCAACAGGCTAGTTCTTCTCAATGGTATATCTTGTTTTCCGGATTCCAGTGGGTTTACTTGCTTTCCTCATAGTGGTGGAGCCAGTGTCGTCGACTATGCTATTTCCTCTACCAGCCTCATTCCATTCATTTCCCGATTCAACGTCTCTGATCACCCTCCCCCCTTACCGATCATTCAGTTCTTTCTCTTACATTATCCACTGTTTCCCTTCCTGTTACTCCTCTCCCTCCTCCCTCCCCTTCAACCCCTCGAGTCATTATAGACTTTGACTATTATTATTCCTTTATCTACATGGACCGGTTGCATCAGGTTCTCCCCAAGGTGTCTTCTCTTCCCGATGTTTCCAATCGTTCTGCTTGCTTGGTCCAAACTATTTGGAAGGCTGCTTTGGACTCGTACCCCCACACTATTCGTCCTCCCCCTTGTCCTTGTCCCCTTGGTCATTGCCCCATGAACATCTAGTATGATGAGGAATGTAAGTCTGCCCACCGAAGGTTGAAATATGCCATTCGGAATCCTTCCCAGCTCTATACCATTTCTCACAAAGACTACAGGATGCTTCTTTGAAATAAGAAGCGTCTCTTCCTCTCTCGGCATCGACTTTATCTTATCCACTCCCTTCAGCAGTCTCCTAAATCCTTCTGGCGCCTTATCCTCCCCCGTGATCGGATTACTCATGGAATCAATCTTTCCTCTTGGACCATTCATGCCTCTTCCCTCTATACCATCCCAAATCAGCCTCCTATTACCGTTCCCTCCCCCCCTTCTTCGTGCCACCTCTTTTCTACTGGTCTTGTCAAGCAAGCTATCTAGAAACTCTGTACGAGCAAAGCAGCAGATTTGGATGGGTTACAGGCAGAATTTTTGAAGCATGGCAGAATTTTTGAAGCATGGTATTGACCCTCTTGTTGGGCCCCTCACTGATCTCTTCAATCTCTTTGTCTGTTCTGGGTTTCCTGATTCTTGGACTCAACATATCATTCACCCCATTCATAAGGCAAGTGATCCCCATGAACCCAATAACTACAGGACTATCATGATTGGGCATATCTTTGCCAAGCTCTATGCCACAGCATTGGATGTGCTTCTCTCCCGAAGGTTGGAGGAGCGGGGTATCATTCACCCCATTCATAAGGCAGGTGATCTCTATGAACCCAATAACTATAGGACTATCATGATTGGGCATATCTTTGCCAAGCTCTATGCCACGGCATTGGATGTGCTTTCTCTCCCGAAGGTTGGAGGAGGGGGGTTTCAAGGCTCTTCGCCAAAATGGTTTTCGGCAAGATCACCAGACCACATATCACATTCTAGTCCTCAGAGCTATTATTGAGGAGGCCTGTTCCAGGTCCTCGAAGGTTTATTGTTGCTTTGTTGAAAGCAAGAAAGCCTTCGACACGGTGCATCGACATTTACTTCTTGACATACTACGGTCAGTTGGCATCTCTGGGCAACTTTTGACAACGGTTACACGATTATATGAGACTATGAAAGGTCGGTTTCGCTCCCCTCAAGGGTTTTCAGATAGTATTCTTAGCACCATAGGAGTGAAACAAGGGTGCCCCTTTCCCCGACACTTTTTGGGATTTTTATCGACGAGCTTGAGACTTTTATTAAGGAGAACGCTCATGCAGAGGATGGTTGCCTTCTTCACTATGTACTGATTTCTATTCTCCTCTTTGCTGATTGTGTTGTTCTTTTGGCCTCTTCTCTTGAGGGACTTCAGCACCATCTGGAAAGCTTGCCGCTTTTTGTGACTCGAGACAGCTGACGGTGAATCTTTCTAAGACCAAGGTTATGGTATTCAATACTACCAACGAGGCTCTATCTCATCTCCACTTCTCTTTCCAAGGTCGGGAGGTCGAGATCACCACCTCTTATGTGTACTTGGGGGTTCTTTTCACCGGCCCCACTTTTAGTATGAAACCCGCCGCCCAGGCCCAGGTGTGTAAGGGATATGCAGCTCTATCTTTGCTAGAGAGGAATTGCTTCAAAGCACAATTTTGGATACACCTGTGAAGATGAGAATTTTTTATTCCTTGGTCAAGTCAACTATTACTTATGGGTCAGTGGTTTGGGGTCCTACACTTGGCCCGACTGAGTGGTCACGGGTTGAACAAGTCCAGACACTCTTTCTTCGACGATTCATTTGCTGCAAGGGCACAGTCCCCCGCTCTATTATTCTAGCAGAGTTTGGGGCTTCTCCTCTCCAGCTTGAGATTATCTTCTTGATTATCGGTTATCTTCACAAGATTCGTACTTTCGGAGATACCCTTGAGGGTTGCAGGCGGTACCCTTACCTCGCCCTTCGCTCCTCGATGGAACTTTCTCGGAGTTCTTAGGGAGGCCGGAGGAGCTGGTATTTTCAAGTTTCTGCTCTCTTGGCTAGCATTCAAATACGGATACACAAGCTCCCGCCTTATTCTTTCCCCCCTCTCAGCTTAGTAAGGAGAAGATGCTCCACGAGATTCGAAAGGATGTTAGTCTCCAGTACACCAGATGCACATGGATCTCTCCTGTTGCCCCTCTTTCCCCCAAGTTCTCTTTCTACCATGAGCACTTCTTACAGATTCAGGAGGGCAAAATAGTTCCTCCACAATACCTTCAGCAGCACACAATGAATAGTCTTCAGATCTATTGGGCAACTTAGGGTGTGTTCTCACCACTTCCGAATTGAGTCAGATCACCATCTTCCGACGGAGGAGTGGATTTGCTTGTTTTGCTCCTTGGGTGAAGTTGAAACCCTTCATCACTTTATTTTTTGTTGTCCCATTTATTATGAGATCCGAGGTAGGTTCCATTGCCTTTTCAGGTTCAACTCTCAATCTATTTCTACCTTCTTCAGATACCCGGACCAACGTTATCTCACACTCTTTCTTAGGGAGATAACTCAGCTTCGACGACATAAAAGTTCTCCAAATGGATCTCACCCTCCTCAACATCGGCTCATCACAACATACTTCACCAACTCCGATGGACCAAGTGACTTCAATCGGAAACGCCCCACATCATCCAATTAAGACAGAAATTGGGTCACTAGACAATGCACCAACAGTTTATCAAGGTTCCGAACTAGCAATGGGCAAAGACATATCATGGACTTCTTCAGCTCCGGTACTTCGGCCTCGACTGTTAGGAGAGATTAGTTTTTGGCGGGTTCTTGGAGCTTGCCCCCCCTGGGCTGCTCCCTCCCCCCTCCTTCTCTCTCTCCGTTCTTCTTGGCGTGCACTCCTCTCTGTTAGATTGCAGCCCTCCCCCCCTCTGCTCTCCCTTTTCTTTTCTCTTCTCTTTCTCTTTGGCCCGTTTGTCGGTTTTTATCTTGTATTTATCTTAGTTCTTTTCTTTGTTGGGCTTTTTAGCCTGCTAGTTGGCAGTCATTATTGTCCTTCTTATAGTCCCTTGGGTCTTATTTTGGCCCACCGCGGTCATTAATAATATTTCATTTCATTTCTTACCAGATGGAACTAGTGTAGCAATAATAAATTTTTATGGTCCAAATCATCCTATCTAGAAAGAGAAGCATGGCAAAACTTAGCACAATGGCTAGACACTGAGAAGTTTGACAACATAATACTGAGAAGAGATCTCAATATGATGCTCTACCACTAGGAGAAGGTTGGGGAAAGTTTAGCAAGAGATCCAAATAGATATCTGCTTAATCATATTATGGCAGATGAAAGCTTCCAAGACATTCGACCGACCAAAGGGAAGTACACTTTGAGCAACAAAAGTGCAGGGGCAAACTATATTGCAGAAAGATTGGATAGATTTTTTATCAGTGAAAATCTCCTAACAAACTTTCCCCTCACTTCTAGTCACATCATTCAGAACTCTATCTCAAATCATAAGCCAATTCTCTTGGATAGCGGCCAAAGCCTACAATCCCGAAAAATTCCTTTTAAATACAACTCTGAATCGGCGATAGAAGAAAATTTCAATGAACTTCTGGAAAACACTTGGAACCAACTGGTCCAATCCACCAACCCCCAAGAAAATTGGAAAACCAAAATTCAAAAAATGAAGCACGTGATAAAAAAATGGTTGGCAGAAACACATTGAAGGCTTAGATCCTAAATGGTTTGGCTAAGCAAGGGGGGTAGAAACACCAAATATTTTCATCTGAAAACCATGCAACGCTACCAAAGAAACACAATCAAGGAGATAGAGCATGAAGGAACCACTTATACAAACAAGGAGAAAATTAAAGAACTTGCCAATCAGCACTACTCAGCTCTCCTCTCCAGAGAAAATGGAAACCCACATTCCCAAGGAATACTATTGCAGCATATACCAACAGTATTAAGTTCGAAAGACAAATAGGATCTCAATCAGCTAGACACTATGGAGGAACTTAAGGATATTATAGCAGCTCTGCCAAAGGACAAAGCTCCCGAACCTGACGGATTCACAAACAACTTTTACCACCAATACTTACACATCATCGGAGAAGATCTACAACCCATCATTGAGGATGTTAGGGTGAAAGGTCAGCTTCTTGGAACCATCAACTCCACCTTTCTAGCATTTTATTCCTAAAGAAAAAAATACCACTACTTTTTCTAGATTCAAACCAATTTCTCTTTGTAACTCTTCCTATAAAATTATTACCAAACTGTTGGCCAATAGAATAAAGAAGAAACTTGACAAACTAATATCAGAAGAGCAAGGAGGGTTCATGCCTGGAAAACAAATATATGATAATATCATAACGGTGCATGAAGCCCTCACACTAATAGAAAATCAAAAAAGAAGCAAATTGTTATATAACTTGATATGGCAAACGCCTTTGATGGAGTTAATATACAATTTGTAGAACAGGTCCTACAAAAATTTGGATTCCCACATCAGGTCATCAAGTGGATCGAAGCATGCATTAGAAACCCATGGATAACCCCCTTAATAAATGAAGAACCAAAAAATTTCTTTTAGGCTACAAGGGAAATTAGACAAGGGTGTCCATTATCACCATATCTTTACATCATTTTAGCTGAGACTCTTGGAATATTAATTAACCATCTTCGAAGAGAAAGAAAAATGACAGGGATAGAGGCTGCAGCACCATGCAAAGCTGTAACACAAACCTAATTTGCGTATGATACCATTCTTCTAGGCGAAGCCACCAAGCAAAATGTTAGACAATTCAAGCAATGCCTGGATTGGTTCACACAAGCTAACGGGGCTCATATTAGCACTCAAAAGAGTCACTTCTATACACATAATGTTGCAGCAACAAGAGTCAAACACTCTTGTACTATCCTAGGATTCCGGTCTGGCACGGATAAATACTTCAAATACCTAGGAGTGCCCATGAGCTTCCACCTCAAAGCCTCAGACTGTTGGACCCCAACATTGGACAAGATGGTTAGGAGGATATAGGGTTATAGTAATAGTTGGCTCAGTCTTATAGGAAGGGTAGTATTGATCAAATCAATGTTAGCTTCTCTTACAGTCTACCAACTATTAGTATATCATGCTCCCAAGTTTATTTTGCAAAATGCAGATGGAATCATACGCAACTTCCTATGGCACGGAGATAGGCAATCAGAAAGAAAAAAGTTCCACTTGGTCAATTGGGAGATGGTCACCAAAGGTAAAATTTAAAGAGGACTGGGAATCAAAAAAATGGAGATAGTTTCGAAAGCATTAGGAGCAAAACTTCTCTGGAACATGCTTAAGCACAATCGAGCATGGCAGCACATACTAGTCAGCAAGTATGTAAAAAACCAATCGGGTATTCAAATGCTCAAACACATAGACAAACTTCCCAGAGCCTCATTGGTTTGGAAACATATAGTGGCAGCAAAGAGCATAATAGAGGACAGAATTTCTTGGCTACCGGGAGATGGTAAGTCCATTAATATATGGGAGGACCTGATCCTAGGAAATCCACCATTAATAGAGAGAACTCCAATCAAATTGCAGAATCACTTGGAAAGCCAAAGAATACTCAAATTAGGTGACTTGTTTTATTGGACCTCAGAAACTCTGAACTGAATCTCCCCTCCCATTCCATCTCAACTTCAAGGAGATTGGAATTATTTTAAGTCCCATGTGGCGAGCATTAGACCTCTTCATCCTACAATGCCAGACAAACTTATTTGGGGTAGCATCAACAGTAATGGGGAATACTCAAATGCATCTAGGAGTTCAACATCAGCAGATTGGGCCTGCCAACAAAAAACTATCGATAGTGTGGAAAAATCAAGCACCACCTAAATTACAAGTATTCAGCTGGCTAGTCTCTCAAAACAAAATATTAACAAGTGATAATTTGCAAAAGAGGAGTATAGCAGGGCCTCATGTTTGTTACAAGTGCATGCAAAACAGTGAAACGGTTTCCCATCTTTTGTTTGAATGCCCGAAGGCAATTTCAATTTGGTTAGGAATAACCAAAATTCTTGGCACTTCCTACTCTAGACGGCTAACCATAGACACATGTTTTACCAAGTGGAATAAAGAATATAAAGGTAAATTGGCGGGTACGCCCCTCCTAAAATACCTTATAACCATATTTTATCATCTAGCACATCTAGTTGGATAGAAACTAGAGGATTTTTGAAGGCAAAGGTAAGGACAATAGAACACTAATATGAAGGATAAAAGAAGAATTAGTCTTAAATGTCAAATCTAGTTTCTGTCAACAATAGTATGAAGAAGACTTATCACCCACAAAAAGAAGAATGATGTACCAACCTAATCTCCAAGCTTTCTTGACAAAGGGAGGCCGCGGAGCAAACAATTCCCCACTTGAAATTTGTTTTTGGGCACTCTTCTTTTAAGGTGCCTCCAAGTCCAACCCCGGTCAAGCAGCAGCAGGGGGAATGATTCTTACAGAACCCCATTAGATCCTGCTCAAATACATGATCAGCTTGAGAACAACATCTAACAACGTGGCAGAGGCTATTGGATGCAAAATCGGCTTAAAATTGGGGGCAAAGAAAGGAATCACTCGGGTCACAATTTACAGGATTCTAAACTGATAATAACAGCTCTTGCTAAAAATAAAGATTTTAGATCTTTATAATTGAAGATTATTCAAGACAAAATCAAACAACTAGGCAAGATTATTGGCAAAATATCCTATCAACATGTAAGGCGGGAATTCAACAAAGAGGCCGACACACTAGCGATTCAAGCTATAAATATAGCCCCTAGTTATTGCTGCCAAATCATCAAGAAGCAGAAAAGCAGGGGTTGTATGCGAGGATGACGAGGACTCCAATAATGAGGTCCTTTTGTGTCTTCATGATCTGTTTTCTAGAATGCTCTATTCACTTTGATCTCTTTGATCAAAGAGTTTTGTATCTTTTTGTTAAGTAAATAAATCTTTTCCTTTAAAAAAAAAAAAGAATGAAAACTCATTGGTGGAAGCTGAAAAAAGAAAAAATCAGCTTCTAGAAATACCGTTTGTAACCCAGCAAGTACATAAGAAAGATGAGCTTCCAGGATTTAGTATTGGAGCATACCATCTATTTTTTGATGGTGCATCGAAAAGGAATCCAGAAGCAACTGAAGCGATATGGACTATAATGAATGACACAAGCAGAGTATTGGTAGAATACGCTTAAGGATTAGAAGCGAATTCAAACAATTTTGTGGAATTGTCAACTTTGAATAGAGGATTGAAAATCGTCATGCGGAAAGAGTGGTTAGAACGAATAGTATATGGAGATTGAAAATTGGTTGTTAAAAAATGAGCAGAAAGGTGGAAAAATCAAATCTAATGCTAGATGTGATTCTACAAGAGAATCAAGAAATATGCAACCATTTCAAATCCATAAGTTTTGTACATGTAAGACACAACTTTAACAAAAAGGCTAATCAACTTGCCAATGAAGGAGTTCAAATGGAGCATGGAAAGACCCAAAAAAGATATTTTGACATTGCTGAAAAAGGAGTTACTGATGAAGGAGAAGCGTGATTCACATGAGCTACAAAATAGTACAAAAGCGACGGAGAAAAGTGCAACAGATGTTGGCAATATATTTTGGCGCTATATACGATTGGAGCTATTTTGCTTGTGCTAGATTCCAATGGGGCATGTCACTAGTGCTACACATCACTCATACCACACATCATTGGTGTTGCACGTCAAGGGTGCTACACCTCTATGGTGCTACACATCATAAGTGCTACACCTCAATGGTCCTACACATCATAAGTGCTACACATCACTAGTGTCACAATTTTTTATGTAAATAGTGTTATGTGTGGATCAGGATATTCAGTTTTACACATCACTGGTGCTGCATGTCAGGGGTGCTACACCTCAATGGTGCTACACATCACTAGTGTAACAGTTTTTTTATGTAATTAGTGTTATGTGTGGATCAGGAGCTTCAATGCTACAGGGAGAAAAGTGCAACAGATGTTGGGGACATGTTTTGGTGCTACATACGATTGGCGCTATTTTGCTTGTGCTAGATTCTAATGGGGCATGTCACTAGTGCTACACACCACTGATACCACATATCATTGATGCTATACATCACTGATACCACATATCATTGATGCTACACATCACTGGTGCTGCATGTCAAGGGTTATACACCTCAATGGTGCTACACATCATAAGTGCTACAGTTTTTTTAAGTAATTAGTGGTATGTGTGGATCAGGAGATTCAATGCTACAGGGAGAAAAGTGCAATAGATGTTAGCAACATATTTTGGCGCTACATACGATTGGAGCTATTTTGCTTGTGCTAGATTCCAATGGGGCATGTCACTAGTGCTACACATCACTGGTGCTGCACGTCAAGGGTTATACACCTCAATGGTGCTACACATCATAAGTGCTACAGTTTTTTTATGTAATTAGTGGTATGTGTGGATCAGGAGATTCATTGATGCCACACATCATTGGTGCTGCACGTCAAGGGTGCTACACATCATAAGTGCCACACATCATTGGTGCTGCACGTCAAGGGTGCTACACATCATAAGTGCCACACATCATTGGTGCTGCACGTCAAGGGTGCTACACATCATAAGTGCCACACATCACTGGTGTAACAGTTTTTTTTTTTATGTAATTAGTGATATGTGGATCAGGAGATTCAGTTTTTTAGAAGTAATGCATATTGTATAAGTTACTTATTTCACCAAGCGTAGAATAGTCCATGTCAAGAGAGAGCTTGGCTTAGATAAACAGTGGCTAGATCATATCTTCTGATTTTACCCATGGGAATTGGGTAAGAATTTTGTATCATAAGCTTCTCTTTATATATAAGGAATTTAAAAAAAAAAAAAAGGTTCACCTATGGGATCGGAACCTTGGTCTATCTTGTGAAGCTCTTCACCCCCCACTGCTTGCCTCACACCCATGGACAAATGTTAAGGTTCACCGGCACCCATGAGATTAGAACCTTGGTCTATTTGCTCTCCACCACTTGTTACAAACCCCATGGGCTTCAAATTTTCAAAAGTCATGAACATTGAATATTATATTTTTAGTATAAATTTAATATCATAAAGAACAATGTATTTAGTATTTTAAAATAATTATTTGTTACATAGAATTTGAAATTGTGATTCTTAATGATAGTCTCTACCTTTCCATACTTCTTTGAAATCCACAACTTCTGTAAACCTTCTTCGCACTCCTGCTTGGCTGAGTGTATACTACAGAAAGAATTGCAACAAACTGAGGTACACAACACCAAATTCTGATCCATAATACGTTTTACAATGCTCATTGTAGATTCTCAAATTCTGAAGCCACATGTTAACATAATTATTGGTTACAAGCTATGTTACAAAGATACAGCAATACAGAAACAGATACTTGTATGAACAAACTTGTACAAATCTAAAAGATAATGGTAAATTGAACCCATTGCCTTGTATGCATCAATATGGGTCCTTAACTAAGAGCCCAAACCAGGGACCTTGCCATTTACCTTTTGTACAAAACCACAATGTTAGAACACAGGAAGTGTAACTAGGGACTTGCCAATCTACCTACACCTCTTGTGTGCGTGTGCATGGGCATGCATGAACATGTTTTTGTGCAGAACGTCTGAAAGCCGATATTAAAGATTTGGAAGTAGACCAAGCTGTTCAAAAAGACAGTTGCAATTTCAAAATGCAATGAGCAGAAGCAGTTTCTGGTGGTTTCTTAGTAGACAAACTAGTATCAAAGATAATATACTAAATGCTGCTCAATGTATTTAGTATTTTAAAATGATTATTTGTTACATACAATTTGAAATTGTGATTCTTAATGATAGTCTCTACCTTTCCATAGTTCTTTGAAATCCATAAAGTCTGTAAACCTTCCTTCTACCCCAGAATGATATGGGTCCTTAACCAAAAGCCCAAACCAGGGACCTTGGCAACACAATTACCTGGTGTATGAATCCAAAATATGAGAACACAGAAAGTGTAACTAGGGACTTGCCAATCTACCGACACCTTGTGTGCACGTGTGTAAGCATGGAAAACACAGGAAATGTAACTAGGGACTTGCCAATCTACCTAAACCTCACGAGCATGCATAAGTAAGCATGCATGAACATGTTTTTGTGTAGAAAGTCTAAAAGTTGATATTGAAAGTTTTGAAAGTAGACCAAACTGTTCAAAAAGATAGTTACGAGTTCAAAATGCAACGAGCAGAGCACTTTCTGATGGATTCTTAGTAGACAGACTAGCATCAAATATGATATACTTAAAGGTTGCACAGTCGGTGATAGTTACATAATAGATTGGTTATTCATTAAATGCACCTTGATGGACCCAGCTTCCATCTGATTTATCCCTTTCATCTATTTAGTCATCTGCGAACATTAATATAACATTTTTTCCTTTCTTTATATCTGAATAAATAGAACAGTACATGGATAATTGAGATCATAGGCATGGCTCATAGTCAAAATTGTTGCTCAGGCTCTTACATTATATTGACTGTGCTTGAGCTGTGTCATATCCAAAAGGTCTTCCTGAGATGAAGCTAAAATCTAGAGACACTTCTCTCATAGTAAAATTAAAATCCTACCGTTATGTATTGGCAATGAAGATTGCTTATTTCTCCACAAGCAAGTGATTATCAGAATACCAATGGCAGAACTCATTAAATGATCTAAATAGTATCCTGTTAAATAAATATTCTATAGGATTAATCAAAAAAAAATTTGCTTTTTTGTTTTTGTTTTTAATTGAAAGATCCACCTAAGTATCTAAATATATCCACTTAATACATGAATACAGCACAGATATCAAGCCATAAGGAAAAACAGTGTATCAGACTCGTATCCTACTCTATCAATACCCCAAAGTAACTGGTTACCTAGATGACAAAGGAATGGAAAGACCCTACCTACTCAAAGAACTCATCTATGTAAGCTTTGCTACTTAATTATCAAGTGCATTTGAACTTGTACCTTTAAAAGGCATTATATAATCCCTAATCATTTTTAATTGGACAATAGAAGATCTTTCATACTACCTTCCATGCTAAGACTTCACAGAAAATTGGAGGTAATTAGACTAAGTATCCATGAAGAATTAGCTCTTTAACCATATGCCCCTCTAGGAGTCGCAAAACTCAAACAGTGTTTGCAGAAAACACCCTATGCAAGTAAAGGTTGTTTTATCTCGCCTACAGTCAGATACAGGATGGTATATAAGTCCCTTGTATTTTTAGCTAACAGAATATATTCAGCATTTCAACACCGTTTCTCTACATTGATATTCTCTTGAAAGGCCTGACTGCAAGCATGAGATGCTAAAACATTAGGGATTTAAGTGCTTCATAGTTAGTTGTAGATCCATACTTAAAGAAACAGTTTGAGGAGAAATTGGAATAGTTTAAAAATGGGAATTCTAAGTTAGCGTGCAAACAAAGAAAAAAATGTAGGATACCAGATCTACCACGAGACCTGTAAATCCCAATAAGTAAAATAGACAAACTTGAAAAGCAAAGTAAAAGCATAAGCAAGGAAAGCCTGCATATAAAATTCTGCATTTTCAGAAAGAGTAGCAGTTAAAACCTGTAAAGTCATAGTAGGAATTTGATCCCTTCCACATTGATGATCGGTATATAAAGAAAGTGCGTTATCCAAAGAGTTATGAAAGACGCATGCTTCACGTTGCACACTAAGGGCCTGCTCAACCAAAGATTCCAACCTCTTTTCGGGAATCATTATAGAAGGTGGTAGTAATTGCTGGATGTCTTGCAAAAGCTTCATTCGATGACTGGAATCCCCATTCCCCTGCTTTCTATATCCAAGCAGCTCACATCTTGAAGGTGATACAATGCAGCTTGCAAGTTCGTGAACTCTCTGTGTGTTTATTCTCAGTGGAGAAATCTCTAACCTAAGTGTCTCCAAAGCAGCAAGCAAATTAACTTTATCAACCAAGAATTCAAAGAACTTCTGCTGTAAGATCAGAAAAGTTGCAGCCCGTAGCGTATCTGCGTCCACTTGCCCAATTTGCTGCAGAGTAATGACACTTTGATCCCACTTTCCATCACGTATTTGCTGTTTGAATAACTTCACAATATCAGACTCAAGAGGTAATCTCGACTCCTTTTCCAAAACGTCACCAGCATCCTGGTAGCCCAAAGAATAGAGAGCCTGTGTTATTATCCTTACAAATTCCACCCTTCTTATCAGCCCCTTTGAACCCACAGTCTCACCCTGTTGTGAGGGCAACGGTTCGGCCATTAAGGTGTCAAAGGACCCCAAAGACGGTATTGGGGCCTGCTTCTCAGGAACTCTTCTTGCCTCCGCCGAAGACACCTTAATGCGCTTCAAGGGTGGTTCGTCATCCTCTCTGCCTCCCATGAAACGGTAACAACGCCTCAAGTTAGCCCATAAATGTATTTTCCCACACAACACTACCCGATCATACCATCAAATGCACTTCTCAAAATATTCGCCTCCCCTCTCAGATCTTAAAATGAAGACGACTCCTTCACTGCAACTGCACATAAATGACAGAGAAAGAAGGATTTCAAGAATCAAATCCAATCAATACAGTGCCAAAATCTATCCGGCAAGAATAGCGATACTTTTTTCAGCTATATCTCCTAAAAGAACTCGGTAAAACTATATTAGACGCAGAACTACATCGTCTAGGCATTAGCTTCTCTTGGACACCTATTTCAGTACTCGAGTTCCATCCATTAAAGACTAAGAGACAATTCGCATTGATAGTTATGATCCACACCATTATTATTGAAATTCTGAGACCCCAAGAATCAAGTCATCATGTTCTAGACGTCTAAAACCTTATTGACAGCAAAACTCCAGAAATTTCAACATATGTAGAACAACGATTGGCTGTATCTACTTGAAGGGAACTACACATTTCAGAAATCTAAAATCGACAATTCTTATAATCAAATATTTCAGAAACCTAAATTCCACAATTCTTATAATCAAACGTTAAATAGATATCGGTGACTATCCGAAACACATTTAAACAATCTACATATCCACTCAACCATCGTAATTAATGCAATGTTTCTAAACTTTTTCGTTTCAAATGATTTCAAAAAACCAGCTGCCTGGATCAACCCTACCTTTCAATCCGAGAACAAGCAAGCAAACAATAAAGCAACTATTCCGTGCAATTCCGTGCAATTCAATTCAAATTGAAAAGCACACCGAAGATCAGAGGTTTCAGAGATAGATATTTCCCTACCTACAAATGTAGCGTATTAAAGGATCAATGCCTAGATAACGATGTCTGTTAATCCTGGAAACAAACGCTATAGATTTTCCAGCCTTCCACTTGGCTCGGATTTGAATACTGCTGAGTCTTTGAGATATACAACACAACCAGCTTCGTCTTCTTGTATGCTGAAACAACCCTTATCTTTCTTCTCCTCCTTGTCCGTCTTTTCTCTTTTATTCTATTCTATTCATTCATTCTTTCTATATATATCTCGCCGAATGGGGGAAAACCAAACTAACCCTCGAGCTCCCTGTGCCTGATATATTCTCTTCCTCTTCCTCTTCCTCCTCTCCTCTTGATCTTATGTGGGAAAGAAAGAAAAAAAACATGGAGAAAGCGGTCCTCTATGGCAAAAGCTATCAAACAGGTCCTTTATTTATAAGGAGGAGAAGGAGAAAGGAGGAGATTGAAAGAAAATAGAATTAAAAATACATATAGGCCTCTAAAGCCAAGAAGGTGAGGGGAAAGGGGGAGTGGTGTGGTGTGGGTGCCTTGGCGTGGCGTGTAATGCGTTGCAAATGCAGATGGATTAGCGTAATTCCCTTTGCTTGTAAAGGAGACCCAAGAATAGCATGGAGAGAATATCCATTGCTTGTCCCTCTAGGTTGCCCTCGTGTAGTCGGTATAGTCGGCAACTCCTTCAAGTTTTTGGATCTTACCTTTTGGTAACACCTTCTAATTAAAAAAATAAAAATAATGTTAAATAATGTTTTAGGGACAGCGGAACACTATAGTTTTCGTTTTTCTTCAAAAGGTTTAAGGTTTAAACCGCAGCATGGGCAAATATGTGAGGGGGTGGGTATATGTATAGTTGTGTATTTGGCCCTTATTGATAAGCTCGGCTTTACCCTTATGAGAGGTTATAGTTGGAATGGAGTGCGCAGCCCTAAGCGTTGGTCGTAGGAGTTTCTCACATTAACCTCAATCAAACTTATTTCAGGAGGTCTAAGGTTCAAACTAGAGCGTGGACGAGTGTGTAAGGGGGTGGGGGTGTGTATGGTTGTGTGTTTGGTCCCTATTGATAAGCTCAGCTTTACCCGTGTGAGAGGTCATAGTTGGAATGGGATGCCCAGTCCTGAGTGTCGGTCGTAGGGGTTTCTCACACTAACCCCTTATGAGAGGTTATGATTGGAATGGAATGCCCAACCTTGAGCATGGGTCATATGGGTTTCTCACACTAGCCTCGAAAAAAAAAACGTAAAAGTTTATAAGAAGACATCATTTATCTAATATATATTTATTCAATTATGTTTCATTTAATTAAGATTTTGTTATTTAGAGTATGTAATAAAACTTTCTTCTCTTTCATATTCAAATATTAAATTTTCTAAAGGTTTTTAATGTGTATGAGGTTAAAAAGGGATTATGGGACAAGAACTTCATAAAAAACCTAAATACTTTTTCTACAATATTGATTTTGATGACAAATTCTCCTACTTTCTCTATTCTCTCCTCTTCAAACAATGATTATATTGCAAGAGTATTAATATGTCTAAGTTTTAATATCATTATATGCCTCGTATTCCAAAATAAAATGTTTTTTCTCTCTCAACTATCTTTATGTACAAAAGGTATGTATTCTTTCCTCTCATCCTCATTGGGTCTCTTTTATCTATCTATTTCAAAATTAAGTAAGTGTGAGTTGGTTCAATTGGGTTATAAGCATTTTTGTTCTACAACTGATGTTTGTTTCTTTATAGGCCTTTTGTTGGTTGATGGTATGTAGAGTTAAATTCAACAAGATAATATTCTTCCTTTTCTTACTATCTTCCTATATATAGGCCTTTAAGGTATATAGTGAGAGAGACAATGTTACTATAAATAGGTAGATTATAGTAGTGAGTAGGTACAATGTAGTTCTTCATTTAAAATTCTAGAGTGTTCAAGTCCTCCATTATATTGCATTGTACTATTTTCATGAGTTGTCATTAATGGCATTTTAATGAGCTATTGCAAAAGTCTATTCTCTTATTTTTATGCATATTTTCGTGTCATTATCACATAGTTATCATAGCCTACGTATTTTTGATCTTGTGGTTGCATTTTATTTAATATACATCACCAAAAGCTAACAATGGTATTAAAGTCACGATAGATCAAATAGGAAATAGGAAGAGCCACGAGAGAGATTTAGATGAGATCAAATATCTCATTTTCAAAATTTTTGAAAATTGCATTTGGCTAGAGTCTTTCCACAGGGTTACAGAAAAAACTCATGAAGACTAGGACTCGATACTAGTTCCACTAGATTGACAAATCAACTAGTGAAGACTGATTATCTCTAGATTTAGAGTTTTTTTCGTTACAATCATAATACTTTGTTGCAGGAAAAGGAGATTCAAAGAAAGCTATGAATCTTCCTACAAAGAGTTATGAAGAATACCTTCTTTGGAATCAATCCAGTAGTTGAAGCAACAAATTGAAGATCGAATATTTGGATGCCTAAGGAGAAGTTCCCATTGTAATATTGTAGACCTATAGAGTGTAGAAGAGGAAAAGGCCATAGGAGCCTTATTGCAAATTGAAGAAGAAGAGACTCTAGAGAAGAGTCCAAGAGAAGATTGGAGGTGGGTGATCTCCATTGAATATTGTAGATTGTAAATTGAAGGAGTAGCAGAAAATAAAAAGGCTTAAGAAGTTGAAGACACCCATAAGAGGTCCCATTGAAGAACTTTCAATTCATGAAGATTGAAAATATAGAAGGACTAGGAAAATTCCTATTCCAAATTCCAAAAGTAGCAGATTTCAGATATCCTAGTAAGGAGATCTCATTGCAAAACTTTCACAATAGAAGATTGAAGAAAATGTCTCATTGAGAAGACCATAGAAGTTGCGAGATTGAAGACCCTAGAGAAGAGGTCTCAAGGAGAAAGAAGGAGAAGGCTAGGAAAGTCTTATTACAGAATTTGAGAAGGCCATTAAAGCAGATTGCAAAGGTCATTGAAGGAGTTTCGAGGATAAATCATTGGAGAACTTTACTAGCAAGGAGTTCCTGATAGAACAAAAATTGGGACAATTATTGCAATCTGACAACAAGCCGAAAAGAAGAAAAATTTGACAAGGAGTTTGCCAAATTTTGGGGGAAAATAGTGAAGACCTCAAGACAATCAGAATCTTGAGAAGAAGGCCACTACATAGGCCAAGATTGAAGCCAAAATTTGATAAGGAGATTGAAGGAGAAAGGAGATAGAGGAGCCACCAAATATAAGAGGTTTGGGGATTTCCATTGAAGTCTTGAAGGTTATTTTGGAGAAAGGAGTTTGTTGATTTTACAATAGAATATTTAAGGTCTTTAGGAGACAAATCTTAGTTGCGATTTAGGGGAGTTCCCTACCAAATTTGGAGATTCAAGGATAGCATTTTGAAGGAGAAATTGACTACGAAAGGGTAGCATTACTAGTTTCTAAGTCTTAGATTTCAAGAGAGCATTGTGAAGGATAGTTAAATCCACCAATTTATAGTTCTAGGCAGCAAGTTAGAGAAGGTTAAAAGCTGCAAATAGGTGAGCTAAAGAGTTGTTTTGGACAACAAAGGGAGACCTACGATTTCATCCATTACAAGACAACATTTTGGTGAATTCAAATCACCAAGTTATTCATCATCTTCAGAGCTCATTGAAGGTAAGCAACTTGGGTGCAAGAGGTTCATTATTTGAAATTTAGTTATTTGGTTCTTTATTAAATTTCATTAAGCACCACATTAGAGTTTAAAAGTTGCAAGGAGAAGGTTGCATATTAAATTCTTCAAGGGAGTGTAGAAGATAGTTTTTACAAGGGTTATAACTTGCACACAAAAATGAGTTAGATATATTTCAAAAGAAAGGAAAATATCATCATCCTACCTTCTAGTAAAAGCAAAGAAGATATTATCTGTAAGTGAAAGTTGCATAGATTACAGTGCATATTTCAAGTTATTTTAAAGAGTTCATTCAGAGGAGCAATAAGGCAAAATTGCTATTGCACTATACTAGTTATTAAAGGTGCACTAAGTATTTAAGTTAAGGTAAAAATAAATGTATTCAAAAGGGCATATTTGTTAAGAGCTTGGATTCATTATTGCTAAGCTAACCAAGCAAAGGAGAGAGTTGTCTAGCAAGGAATACAACATCAAAACATTGTTTGCCACCAAGGAGTAGTGCAAAGAAGCCACCTCATCAAGGAAGAGAGAAAGCTTGCAAAAGGAGATTCAAAGACTTCAAAACTTTGGTGCAAATTAATGTATTATATTGTAGCTATTGCAAAGCTATTTGCATTAGATTATTGCACCATATCTCTCTTTTCCTACATAGTAAAGGGGACAAAGCTAGAGTGTCTCAAAGATACTAAAACAATAAACTTATTACGTCTACAAAGCAGCCATATATTTAGATTAAAGGAGCAAATTTCAAGCTAAGGAAGAGAGCCAATGAAGGGCTCATATTAGCCAAGTTTCACGGCGTCTAAAAATTCGTCACTAAATTAAGTGTCTACAAGTAGCATTAACCTGCAGCATCAAAACCTACATAAGGAGCCCATCATCCATTGCATATCTATGTAAAAATGATAGCACAAAGGGTCTACGTAAGGAGCCTATCATCCATTGCAAACCTACGTAAAAAGGATAGTGTTAAGGACAATACATTACAAGCATAAAGAAGCAAGTTTCAATGAAAACAAAGGGTCATTACCCAAGCTATAGCTTGGAAAAACCGCTAGCTAAGAACAAAAAGACTTGAAGCACCTAAAATCACGATTACAGTACCATAGAACCACCATTGCTCATTATAGAGAGTAGCATCACCATTCACCTGAGAGAAAGCGTTGAAGATAAGACACATAGTGCATTCATGGGCAAGAAGTATACAAGGAATAAGAGACGTTGAAGGCAGTCTTACATGCAAGGGAAAGGAGTGCCACTTGCAATTTAGAGCCAAGGCATCTTGTGCTACTTGGCACAACAAAACAAGGTGCCCATATATTCCTTTAACGCTTGCGCAAGAAAGAAACGCTCATGAGAAAGTAACACCTAATTTTTGAGCATTGAAAGGCATCATTTGGAGGTTATAAGGCATAATCGTCATAGCTCATCATTTAAGGGAGATATGAGTGTTGAAGGCATCTAAACCAACTCCCATCAAGAACGTAACCTCCAAAGCACCATGTGGCTAGAGTCTCAAGGAGCATCAAAGCATATTTAAACACCCAACATTGAAAGAGAGCGCAAAAAATTGAAAGCACACAGTCAAACATCAAGAGTGGAGTCAAAGTGCAATTAAGGAGAAGGAGAAGGCACCCATGAGCATTAAATAATCTTTCCCATACACAGGATACCAGGAAATACAACGTTTGTATTAAAGAGTCACTCCATAGACCAGTCGACACGCACATTACACTTTGCAATGAAGGTAAAAGACTTATATTATTTAATATTTGCTTTCCTTAAGTTTAGGGAGTTATAACGTGCTTAATATAAGGTTGAAAATTGTTTATTAATGCATTGAAATATCAACCTTAAAGAGTTAGAAGGTAATTTTAGCAAAGGGAGTATATCTTAGAAAATATTACCAAATTGCATGAGATTTAAACATTAATATTTGCAAATAATTAATTAGGAGATATAAGGTTTTCAACATTGGAAAAGTGAAATATATATTTGCTAATATTATTACTTTCTAAAATTCCAAATTAGGGAGTTATAAGGCATACTACATCAAACTTTAGTTTCTTGGAATTTAGAAAAACTAAACCATTGAAAATTGAAGGTTAAAGGAGCAAAACCATTAATTTTTTGGAATTTGGAAATAGCATTTTGCATTAGTCTCTTACATTAATTTTGAGGCATTAATCCAACTAAAAGGTCTTGAAGGAAAAGAACCTAGTAAAACTTGAAGGTGCATCATAATCTATCTTTAGCTTTCTACTTACTATTCAATAGGGAGAAATAAAACAATATATTCAAGTTGAACATTAGGAAGACAAAAGGAATTCAACTCAAACTAGGAAAGCTAAGTATACTATCAAGTTTTATAGTGCTTTCAAACACTTGCTAGATAGAAGGCATTTTACAAAACTTTTAAAATTGTAAAGTTCTTAGCAAGGTTGAAGCTAGGGAGGTATAAGGTAGTCTACAAATATCATCATGACAACAAACAAATTCATTCTCACTGAATCACAACTTCTTAAAGGTCCAAACTACTCTTCATGGAAAAACAAAGTGAGGGCAATTCTAAAAGTTGAGAAAATTTGGGATATAGTCAAAGGAACCAAAACTAAACACCAAATTCAAGTGATAGTAAGATTCAAAAGTTTGAATAAAATGAATCAAAAGCATTAATGATAATAAATTTTGTCATTACAGATGAAATACAACCCTACATTAGCTCAGCAGGAACATCTACAAAAGCATGGAAAACCTTAGCCAAAATATTTGAAGGGAAGAATAAAGCCACTATCTTAAATTTTCAAACTTAATTACATTCTCTAAAAGTGAATAGTGGCAAAAGTATAGAACTATTCCTAAGGAAAGTAGCAGATATAAAAGGAAAATTATCAATCTTAGGAGAAAAGGTTGAAGATAAGTTTATTGTTCAAGTAACCTTGAGAGCACTTCTAGACAGCTACAAGCACTTAGTTACATCTTTACAAATCATAAGTAAATATACATCTTTTTATGAGTTAGTCAATATTATTCAACAATATGAGGTGGAAAATACAATTAAAGATGAAATGACTAACAATGCATTAGTTTCAAAAGATAATCCACAGGGAAATGTTACCTCATCTTCAAAAGTATGAAGACCATGGAATAATAGATATTGTGAAGTTTGCAAGAAGAAAGGACATAGTACCAACTACTGCATATCCAATCCTAGAAATCAGTATCAAGGGAATCAGACAAACTATGGAAGCAAACAAAACATGCCATTCCAACCAACATAATATCAGAATCAGTGGTCCATATCAACAACAATTTCAGCATCCATATCCTTCTCAGAATCAATACAAATTTCCTCAATTGCAATATCGAGAAGGGAATAAAAAAGGGCACTTAGTTCACAAGATCCTTGAAATTCAAGAACTAGAAGAACCTATAAAGGAACATGAAGTTAAAGCTCTCTCAGCAAAGATAACATTTTATGAAGACACTAACTACTTGCTTGAATAGGATATGGACTAGGAGCTGGATAAAGAAAACAGAGAAGAGTACAAGTTCCAAAATCAGACGAAGATCCATATTGAAGACTAAAGTCTTCAATACCCAAATAATGTAATACAAGGGGGTGTTAGAGTATATTACATTATTTGGTACATGCTAATGTACCACCTTGGGCACATAACTAGAGTAGGAGTTTACTTTAGAGTAAGGTTTGAGTTACTTCATGCAATGTAATAAATGCACAAGTGTTAGACAGTATAATAATGTAAATATGCATGTAGTCCACATTTACATGAGTCATAGGATAGGTAGATGAAGAGTCATGGGTAGAGTAAAGGCCAATGCATAAATCTTCCTATATATAGACCTTTAAGGTATAGAGTGAGAGAGAGAGAGAGAGACAATGCTACTATATAGAGGTAGATTATAGTAGTGAGTATGTACAATGTAGTTGTAGACACCCAAAAGTCGCACATTGTCCCTCTCCCCATCTTCGTGGTCAATCAATTTGCAAAACCCTTGAAAATTGCATAAATTGGCTAAAAACACTATTCATTCATCAAAATCACTATTCATCATCCTTAGCCCCTTTGGGCTAGCTAAGCCCCTTCCTACGCTTAACCCTAGGTCCTCATGTGACCTCATTCCCAACTCAACCAAGGTTGAATTCTCCACCATGGTCAAAAAGCACTTTATGGTCAAAAGTCAACATTTTTGGTCAAAACATGCTTTATGGCTAATCACATGCTTAATTAAATCTAATCTTGATTTGATTTGAGCCTTCCACCTCACCTAGTCTACTTTGACTAGCCTAGCCTTGCCACCTCTCATCCAGATATTTCTCCACCTCACACTCCCCTGGGTCATAAATGAAAGATGGAGACTTTTGCACAAAAGAAGCAATTTTTAATTAAAAGATATTTCCAAAAAGGTGTTCATTAATGCCAAATGGATATTTTTAGCAAAGTCATCATTATTTGTGGATGGGTGAGGGATTCTCTCACCCAACCTCATTTATGAACCAGGACACCTCAAGGGACACCTCTTAGGTGGACACCTCACCATTGACACCTCACAGGGGACACCTCATCCCCTCCCTCTCACCTTGGCCAAGTCTATAAATAGAAGGCCATTTTCACCTTTTCATAACAACCAACTTTTGCTTACCGAAACTCTACCAAAATCACTACAACCATTACATCCATCATACATCCATCACACAACCATCGTACACACATCGCAATTGATTTATCACTTTCATGATGTTTCCTTGTGATTGAGATAGGTCAATAACCCCACAAAAAGTGCACTTTCTGAAGGTGACCCATGCAAAAATCAAAGAAGCAACTACTCTAGGACAACCAAAAAAGTCATCTTGCAGATTCGATCCAAAAAAGATAGGTTTGCACGACCCCGTGCGAACCTATGCTATAGGCACCAGAATCATTAGATAAGGTAAGTATAGGTTAATTTAGTGTTTTTATGCTATTTTTAGCAATTATTTTCATGTTTTAAGCTTGTTTAAGAGTCTTTTTGTCTTCATAACCATGGGGTTTGACTGAGGCAGACCCCTCAATGCACTAACAATATTTTACAGGTTCAACAGGTACAAAGAACACATCCAACCAATGGTGGCACACGAGCAAGAAGCCCACCTACACTGAGGAACACAAAGAAGATAGATCCTACTACCTTTGTACACATCCGAAAGGGCTTCCTTAGGGAAGACCCCATTGTAGCCTTCAGGGAAAAATTTATAAAAGGATATCAATTTGTAACCCCTTTTATCATTTCAATAACAAAAGTAGTGGATTCTATAATTTTGAATGAGAATTATAGTATCATTTTTGTTGCTTTCATTCTAGCATACCCGGTGGGACCCCACCAAGCACTAGCTTAATCACCTTCTAACAAAAATTATGGCATATTTATGTATGGTAGGTAATTGTCATCTTTGAAGAAACCCCAAACCAAAAATACCCTGAAATCCATCTCAGGCCAAACCACAAAAGGTTCATTGGTGCACCGATGAGCCTCCAAAGAGAGTAGAGAGTACACACTTGGGCATGTGAATTCCCCAATCTACCTCAAAATTGATACTTGATACCCAGGTATTGGTTCCAGACACCCACAACCAATGGCAAGGTAAGTCAGGGGAGGTTAAGAGCCTCATGTTCCTAGGGATTGCATGCCCCCATACCTAGACCACCAATCATCTCTCACCATGGTGTATGCAAGGTTAAAGCATCCTTGTATTTTTGTGCGGTAATAGTTAGCTTATTTTCCTATAATTTGCTTTCTTCAGGTATATGCAAAATATTTTAGGGTTTATGTTGTCTTGCCAAGCTAAAAATTGACTTTTGGAACTTTTTATGTAGGTACCTATGCTAGAACACTCCAGGAGCTTCAAAATCATCATCAAGACCCCAAAACCAATCAGCCCAATCTTTAGAACCAGGTTCGCATGACCCCATGTGAACCACCTACCAGAGGACAGGTTCACACCCCAAGGTGTGAACCTTCAAAATCAACACAACTTCAGAGCAAAAGGTGAATCAGAAGGTTTTACATACACCTAGATGCAGGTATTGTGTGAAATTTATGTTTTTCCTTCCATTTTGAGGCTAACCTTTCCTATTGGGCTTGTATTCCACAAAATCACATCTGCTTGTTTGTTTTAGTTAGATTTACACTTGCTTTCTAGCTTAGATTCAATTCCATTTTCTTTTTGTCATTTCCCTTCCAAAAGCATTTAATTAGATTTATTTCTTGTTATTTCCCTTCCAAAAGCATTTAATTAGATTTATTTCCATCTTTCCTTTCTCATTTCATTTCAAAAGCATCTAATTAGATTTCCATTCCAAAATTTAATTAGCTTCCTTTCAAAAGCACTTAATTAGATTTTCATTTCGAAAACCATTAGACTAAATTTATTTTTGTGAGGATGCAAGTAATTAGATTTATTTTGAAAAGGCATCCTAGCATAGCTTTCATTTGAAAAGGCATTTAGGGTAGATTTGCTTCTAAAATAGTACCGCACAAACAAACACCACACACTCACATCCCATTTTTAACGGTGTAAGGAACTGGCTTTCATCTCCAGTATAAATTGGATTTCATCACCAATTCAACACCAGAGTTCAGTGAGGTCTAGGATTGTACTCTCCACTAGCTCACCTCCAATTTTAGTCACCATAGTATCCCCCAGGTGGATCATTTCAACATTAATACCCGATCGGTCCTTCCCACTTTGAGTGTTGGTTATCCAAATTTAATCACTGGAAGGTACCTTCGAAGTGGGTAGTTTTAGAAAGCCCCTTTACCATAGGGATTTTCAAAATAATTAGTGGGCACAACTGATCATTACTATGCATGCCTTAAACGTGAGGGTTAAGCGAAAGCATGGGTATGCCGGTAGCACCACATTGACAATGTGACCTCTCTTCGTGAGAGTATATTGACTCATTAGAGCATTTTGAGTCTCCCCCTTTGGATACCATTTTACTATACCAAAATCCATCTAGGTAGCCATTCACCCATTGGAAACATAGTTCTATTATATGCACTTTTGGGTGTTGTAGGAGGTTCTATGCTACAACATACCTATTTCAAGTAGAATTCACCCACTTCCCATGATTTGTTCTTAGGGCGGATACAGTACTTTCATCAAAACACACGAAAATCAAAAAGAAAGAACATTTGCTTATTGTTGAGTCTCATGAAAGTGGTTACAACAACATATAAAACTTGCTATAACTCACTCCTCAGTTGTTCCACAGTTTCACTTCCATGCAAAACACTGCACAGTCTATTTTTAGGTGGTTTGCACCCCCTAGTGCAAATTTCCTACACTCAGATACATTCACACGACCCCATGCAAACCTAGCTTCCAGGCTACAAAACTTCACAAAATAGGTCTACACAACACACAAAGGTCTCCACAGTAGAAATCCATCCTCTATCACTATTTCTAGTGGTTCACATGACCCCTGCGAACCTCTGGTTGTAGAAGTGGTTCACACAACCCCATGCAAACCTATTTTTTAGGTCATAAATTTCTCACACAGCACACAAACACCTTCCACAACACATATCTATCATCTATTTCTAATTTTGGTGGTTCGCATGACCCCGTGCGAACCTTCGATCTTAGAAGTGGTTCGCACGACCCCGTGCAAACCTATGTTTTTGAGAACAGATAGTGTCACATTCAACCACAGATATTCCTAGAGTCTAGATTTCACATCTTTTGGTTATTACCACACTATTGCACACATCACCATGCTAGTTATGCATAGTCAGATGCGTGAAGCCCTTCATCATGCCACCGAGGCTACTAAGGACTATCATGACCATAGGTGCCTCTACTTCTCAGACCAATGATCCACCTTTCGAGTCTGAGCAGGTTACTTCCATTGTTCCACCTGATCTATTGATCGGGCCCTCAACCCCTAGCACTAGTCCTATGTCCCATATCGCATCTTTCACTCCATCTCACCTCCTAGATGAGACCTTCGAGGAGACCCCTCCTTTGGATGATCTCTCCTCTCCTAATCCCCCATCCACCTATTTCCAGCATGTCATATATACCCCTCCTGGTCACCCCATACCCATTATGGTGGTGGATGAGTTCACTCCACCCCCTTCACCATCTACCACCCATCCCTTCCTAGAGCATTCATCTCATCCACTTTTGGGAGATGACTCAATCTTATCATTTCCCAAATCATGCCTGATGTCATTACTACTATCCAGATGGTAGGTATGATATCTACACCTCCTTCTTCTACACCACCTACTTCCACATCCTCATCCCAAATCCTACCATCTCAATAGGCCTCATCTAGCTACCAACCTTCATCCCAACCACCATCATCACTCCCATCATAGTACTTTTCACATCCATCTCAGTACTACCAGCTCTCATCACCACATTTATCACATCCCTCATTGCAATTTCATCAACAACAGGTATCCTTATCCTCATAACCACCTCCATTTACACCCTAGTTTGCTACCCATACACCCACTAACTATCCACCATTTTCTTCATATGGACCCCCATCGACACCTTCCTCATCATTTTGCTTACCACCTCCACCTTCATTTTGACCTCCACCATCGAATCTCACTTATCAAGGCCATCCACCTCGCTATTTGGTTCAACCCAAATCCTTGCTCGCCATTCCATCTACACCACCCCAATCCTCATCAGTTGCACCCCCATATTCAAACCAATCCTCTTTCACCACATCTTCATCTCTTCCACCCCCATCTTCTACACCACCTACTTTCTTTACCTCACCACCCACATGGTCCTCTACCACTACTACCCAGGTGCAACCAACTTTCCAATATGCGTAGCAACAATAGGTGCCCATACCTACCCAATAGATTCTAAGGTATTATGATCAACAACAACCACCACCCACATTCCAATCTTCATACATCTCACCTCATCCATCTCAGGTTCCTATCCCACAATATCAAGCTATGTTAACACCTGATCCACAATAGGCTACTTACTATCATCAGTGGGAGGAACAACAGTTGCAATATCCACCACATTTGGATTATTCACAAACATCATCACAACCATTACCTACATCTACACCATCACCCCCATTTCCTACTCCACCAAATACTACCACGATGCTCTCTAGTGAATTTCAAGCCATGCAAGAGCAGATTCGTACATTGGATTTGTGCACGACTAGTTATGGGCCTCAAAAACCCACATATGATGAATTGTGCAATGAACCAATTCACCCATCTATTCCTATACATCCATATCCTTACCGATTTGAGATCCCTAAATTTGAAAAATTCAAAAGTAAGGAAGATCCTAGAGAGCACCTTAACAATTACCATTTTGCTTGTTACCAACTTCATGGTAGTGATCCCCTTATGCTCCACACATTTACACTTTCTCTTGGGGGACAAGCATTATATTGGTACAATCATCTACCTCACCACAACTTATTCACATTCAAACAATTGGCCAATCTTTTTCTTGAGCATTTCTCGATCAATATCAAAACCAAGCTTACCTTGTCAGATGTCTATGCTTTACACCAGTATGATGATGAGCCTATTACTAATTTTATCGCCCATTGGAGAGTGGTCATTCATGATCTTGCCTTTCCTCTCCCACCTTCAAAGCTCATCAAACTATTTTCCAAGAGTTATCACAAGCAAATCTCTCAAACATTATAGATCCATCAGAGCCAAACATTTGAAGAAGCCATTGCCCAAGCCAAGGTTATCGAGGACATCAAGGTCCACACAGAAAAATCAAGCTTTGATCGAAGCAGTCCTACCCAACCAATTACCACTACAATCACCCCCCATACGTACCACCCACTACCAAGCCACCTCAAACCAATCAAGTACTCCTAAATTCTCCATATCCACCACCGCAAGTTGCATCAGCTCAATCCCCACAAACCGCACCTCCATGACCTCCCCAAAATGCATACCAAGTCAATCCTCCACCACCTACCACTCCATACCAAGTCAACCCTCCAACACTCTAATCCATACCAAGGTCACAATCCATGTCCACCTCATCCACCATGCAATTGGATACCTTTGTCTGAGCCCATGCCCACTCTATTCCATAGATTACATGAAGGAGGTCTCATCACTTTGCCAAATATCCAACCTCTTGATCCAAACCATCCCCTCCCATGAGACCACAATCCATAAGAATTTTATGATTTCCATCACCAACATGGCCACACTCTTGATTCATGCCACATTTTTTGCCATACCATGCAAGATCTTATCGATCGAGGCACTATTCAAGTCTCTAATCCCCTCGCATCACAAAATCAAAACTTGGGGATATATCAAAATCCATTACCCGAGCATGGGGGTAATCCACCTCAATCTGATCCATGCCAAGTCAATCATGTCAATCGAGGTCCTTCTCAATAGGGATTTGTGGGTATGATCAACATCGCAACCCGTAATCAATGCTATCCACCCCCTATTGAAGCCCAACATCCTTCCACCTCTCAACCACCTACTTCCAATCCATCAAACCCTCCACCAATTCCTCCACCTATACCATAGAATGTCATCACCATCCATGGTAGTATTTCCCATCAACTTCACACCACCCCTGCAAGGTTATCCATCTATGACCTCCTACAACAATCCCAACCTCATCATGAAGCCCTCGATTCTATCCTTCGCTCTCTCGATCTTGAGACTCATGATACATATGCATTTTCTAACTTTATTGGCAATGTTTAGAGATGCCTACAACCTTCTATCAGCTTCCATGACCATGAAATTATAGAAGTTGTAGGTGAGGGAGTGGATCCCCCATTACATATTCAAGCCTCCATCAACATCATCACCTATAAGCGTGTTCTCATCGACACAGGCTCATCCATCAACATCATTTCTACCATCGCCCTTGGCCACCTTCACCTTCCTCCTTCTCATATAGCCACTCCATCCATGGACCTTCAAGCTTTTGATGGCTCTATGCATCCTACCATTGGTACCATCATCCTTCCCATCAAGGCTAGTGCCAAAACCATTTCCACTCTCTTCCATGTTATCGAAGGTGAGATGCAGTATAACATCCTTTTGGGATGCCCTTGGATTCGGGACATGCAATGCATCCCTTCCATACTACATCATTGTATCAAATATGTCCATAATGGCTTGGTCCATTGCATCCCCATCGATGGTGATCCATTCGAATTTTGTAACATTATCACCCTTCCACCAGGTCCACCATTATCATCCATGTAGTTCACCCCTACCCCACGTCATTCTTTAGATACCACCTATCCATCATCTTCACAATCACATCCCACACCTGATCTGAGCAACATTGCATCAACCTCCTCAAATCCACCTCAGCCTCCTAGTGCCCCAACTATTCCCACATTTTCACATCACCCTTCTTCATCCTTCACACCACTCCCTCCATTCACCTTTTTTGCTACACCCTCCTTAGCATCCTCATCCAACAACCCTCCCATTCTTCCTACACCACCTCCATATTCCCATCACTTTGTACCTCGATCTGCATGGCCATGGGTAATCTCTAGTTCACCAACCACAACCTCTATCCCCACTTCTCAATTCACCCATGCCAATCATCCCATCACTGGAACACCTATTGAGTGCTATGAGTGGACACAGCACATCGCTCGACTTGATGACCAATTAGCTCAATCAGATCCTCCTAATTCATCCCCTTCACCCACCAATCCACCTACACCCATTCCACCATCCTCTCCACCACCCAGGGGGTCCTCCCCTCAACCTGAGCATACAAACCCTCCTCATGTTTCTATACTCATGACTACACCAGGTCCTGGTGAGTATAACATAAGCAATGCTCGGGTTATTCCCTCCACCATCCAGTCCACCCATGACTTTGGTCGACCTCATGATGTGCCCTTGACTATTGGGGTAGTGGTTCCTCTTGGTCCACCTAAAAATTGCACAAACTTTGTATATGGGGGACTTGACTCATCTATAGAACCTCCAACACCTCCACCATCACAAACTAAATTTTATGGTAACCTTAACCACATGTCCAATCCTAATTTTTCCTAGCATTATCTTCATATGTATAACTAGCATGGTTATGGTCTAGGGAGATATGAATAGGGGTGTCACACCCATATCAATCCTCCCTCATGCAAACCTACCGATCGATCAAGAATTGGTTACCATCCTCCAACAATCAGTACCCTCGAGCATGAGTTGCATAATCTTGATCTTGATCCCCTCGACCTCCTTTTTGATGAGGAATTTGAGCTTAATATTTTGATAGATAGTTCTTCCCCTCATTCCACAATCGATATTCCATCCACATTCTTTCCTCCATCCCCACCCCATGAGCCCCTCTCCTCTTCAGAAGTTGAAGCCCTCGCCCATCAATTCACCGACCTATCACTCGATCCACCTCTATCAGTCGATCCACCTTCCTCACCCCCACCAGCTATTCCATTTTTCCCCATTCAAGAGATAGCACCACCTCATGGCACACATTCTCATTCCCCTTCCCCACCTATGGTGTTAAACCCAGGTCATCACCAACCTTTTTAAATTCATTGCTATCCTCATCTGATTCATCACCACCTTCATCACCTACCTCCACCATATCTAGCACCTCTATCAACATGATATCTATTGACTTATATGCTCCACTACGATATCCAAACCATCCCAATTACATTCCACCTCCTATCACCAACTTTATTGATTTCGATGATATCTCCTCCACACCCTCAACCATCGAATTCCTTCCAACACCTCAAATGTTGTAATCCACTAATGCACCTTTACCTTCCATTCCACCTCATATCCCATGGATTAATCATATAAATATTTATCTAGATGATGAATTCCAGCTCCTCGAGTCCATCGATGACCTTCACCTCATCCCCACACCTACCCAACTCCATGATGGTTCTCACATGCTTGTCGAGGACACTATTGAAGTTGACATTGGCAATGATCCGAAACACCCTCACATCGTCTACCTCACCGCTAGCCTTTCTGAAGAAGAACATGTCCTTTTTACTAATTTTCTTAGGCACTACATTAAGGTGTTTGCATGGTCCTACATGGATATGCTAGGCCTTGATCCATCATTAGTTGTGCACAACCTTGTCCTGGATGACAATGCCAAACCTATCAGACAAAATTTGCACCGCATGCACCCCACCATTGCTCTTATGGTCAAAGAGGAGTTACAAAAACTCCTCGATGTGGATTTCATATAACCTATCGATTACCCTGAGTGGGTTTCAAACATGGTTCCTATCAAAAAACCCAAGGGGGTATCCGTATTTGCACTGATTTTAGGGATCTTAACAAAGCTTGTCCCAAGGACAATTTTCCACTCCCTAATATTGATACATTGGTCGATGCTACAATCGGACATGAAATACTATCACTCATGGATGGTTTTTTAGGTTATAATCAAATTCATGTCAATCCAGATGATCAACACAAGACCTCTTTCACAACCCCCTAGGGGACATTTTGTTACAAAGTCATGCCCTTTGGCCTCAAGAATGTTGGGGCAACTTACCAACATGCCATGACCTACATTTTCCATGACATTATGCACAAAACTATCGAGGACTACATCGATGATCTTATCACCAAATCCAAAACCCATGGTCAACATCTTGAGGACTTGCATCAAATATTTGATCACCTCTTAGAACATAATGTCCGATTAAATCCAAAGAAATGTGTCTTTGGTGTCACCACTAGAAAAATCTTAGGTTTTATCATTTCACAAAGAGGCATCGAAGTAGATCCCCAAAAAGTCCAAGCTATCATTGACATGCCTCCCCCTACAAATCTCAAATAATTACACAACTTGCAAGGAAGAATTCAATCCATACGATGATTTATCACCCAAATTTTAGACAAGTGTCAGCCATTCAATCATCTTCTCCAAAAGGGGGTCCCTTTCAAATGGGATGATAAATGTCAAGCCACCTTTGATGCCATCAAATCATACCTAACATCTCCACCCATTCTAATCCCACCCCATCCAGATCACCCCTTCCATCTATACATTTTTACTACTGATGTCGCATTGGGCACGCTCCTTGCTCAAAAGAATGAAATGGACCAAGAACAAGTCGTATACTATATCAGTCACACATTGATTGATTACGAGACACGAGTATGCTTACATGGAGAAACTTTACCTTGTCATTGTCTTTACCACCCAAAAGTTATGACATTACATGATTAACCATACTACCTATGTAGTTGCCCATGATAACCCACTTCGCTACATGATGGGTAAGAGCTACCATAATAGTCGAATGACCAAATGGATCATGCTTCTCACAAAATTCATTAGTCAAAAATCCATCAAAGGCCAAGTCATTGTTGATCAGTTGGTTGAAGCCCCTTTACCAAGTGATGCCCCATTACTTATCCAACTTCCAGATGATTCTATATTTCATACAACCAAAGCTGAAGAACTAATGGAACCTAAATCAATCACTAAATTAACCCTCTTTTTTGATGGCTCTCATTATGAGCATGTAGGGGTGCAGGTATAGTCTTTTTCACATCCACAAGGGGAGCCACTCCCCTTTTCCTTCAAATTAGGCTTTCCCTATACCAATAACAATGTCGAGTATGAAGCTCTTATCCTAGGCCTAAAGCAAGCAATATCAATGCACATTCGATGCCTAGACATATATGGTGACTCCCTCCTCATTGTAAATCAAATTAAGGGAGAATGGCAATGTCATTACCTAGTCCTTCAATAATACAAATAGGTAGCCGAAAACTTGTTGGCCCAGTTTGAGTGGTATGACATCACTGCTACTCCTCGATCCACAAACCATTTTATAGATACTATGGCTTCTCTAGGTTCACTCATTCTGCAAAACCCACTTTTTGACACAACTCACGTGTCCATTCACACCCTCTTCCATTCCACCATTTCCACCAACCCACCTTCTCATGATGATGGCATCAATATCATCGAAGTTGAACCGCATGACCCATGGTTTTCCCAAGTCAAGGATTACATTAAGCTCGGTATTCTACCACCTGATCTAAATCATACTCACAAATGAGCTTTCAAACTACATGCCATTCGCTATACATTGCTAGGTGATATCCTTTATAAGCGAAGTTATGATGGCATCTTATTACACTATCTTGAGCCCTTTGAAGCCCAATGCATCACCCAAGAAGCTCATGATGGTACTTGTGGTGGCCACTTTAGTGGTATCGCCATTACCAAATGCATCTTATGAATGGGCTATTACTGGCCCACAATGGAGCATGACTATTGTGATTATGTCAAAAAGTGTGTTAAATGCCAATCTTACACATTTGCCTTCCTAGGCTCTGCAACCTATTCAATCAATATGGCCCTTTTCACAATGGGGTTTGGATCTTATCGATAAAATCACTCCTACCTCATCTAGCAATCATAAGTTCATCATTACTACAACCAAATACTTTACAAAATGGGTTGAGGCCATCCCTTTAGTTCAAATGACTGGTCCAAAAATTGTTGATTTCATCACACAACACATCATTTATCATTTTGGCATCCCATCAAAGATCATCTCTGACAATGGTACACCATTCAAGAACAAGAATGTTCATGCATTATGTGAGAAATTCAACATTCAACATAGCTTTTCTACTCCATACTACCCATAGGGTAATGGCCAAGCAGAAGCTACAAACAAAACCATTTACGCCATTCTTCGCAAAACCATTGTAGAATCACATCATGATTGGCACAATCAAATGCCATTAGCATTATGGGCATATCACACAAGTATTCATACTCCAACAAGGGCAACCCCATTTTCCCTTGTATATGGTATTAAAGCCATCATGCCCTTGGAGCTCGAAATCCCATCCTTACAAGTTTCCATGCAAGAATTCATTGATGATGATACAACCCATCAAGCCAGGCTAGACCAATTAACCCTATTGGATGAACATCGCATTCATGCTATTGAACATACATGCATTTATCAAGATCATCTTTGATGTGCCTACAATTCTAAGGTACACCAACAAGAATTTCAAGTTGGAGACTTAGTCCTCAAAGAAAACCAACAAATTACTAGCCAACCACATCATCTCCATGACAAATTTACACCCAATTGGCTAGGCCCTTACATGGTTACTCAAAATTTTGGATCTAGGGCATATCACCTTGCCACATTGGAAGGTATTACTGAACTTGAGCCCATTAACATTATTCATATACGAGCATTTTATGCCTAAGTGTAGGCATTACAGCTCACCACTACTTGTACATATGTTTATAATCAAATACAAAACAAAAACCACAAAAACAACAACAACAACATTTTTGGCATTCTATGGCATTAAATCAAATTGCATTTACAATCAAATCTGCTTCATCTACATCTTCTATCTTTCTTCCTTCTTCATTCTCTTCCCCTTCTTCTATAATGAATGTTGTATGGTCATGCTTCGAGCGGCTACATACCTTTCATCCCCCCTTATTTTCTTCACCTTCTTCCTTTTCTTCTTCTTTTCTTCTCTTATGGTTACTTATCAATGTTGTATGGTCACGCTTCGAGCGGCTACATACCTTTGATAGGTTTCTTTTCTTCTTCTTCTTCTTCTTCCTCTTCTTTCCCTCTCCTTCTATTATTCTTTTTCTTCTATTTCCTTCCCACCATTTCCTCCTTCACACCATCACCCCATTCCATTGTCTATAATACTAGGGCAACCTTGCACATAAATTCCTACTTTCATTCACTACCATATTACATCATTCATTTCATACTTTGATTTACATCCATACATTTCACATGCATCAAAATTGCATTCATACATGCATCTATACATAATCATTGTGAATACCATACTTGGGGAATTAAACATGCACATGCTAGCATACCAGTTTGATGCCCAAACCCATTTTTAGGAGATAGGATTATTGAAATATTTTGAGTGCTTCACCCATAAACAGTTATATAATCAACCACCATCCAAAGTTGGCACATTTCAAAAACATTTCTAGACTTCCCTTGGTTACCTTGCTCTCATTCCTAGATTTACTCGCACGTCCTACACACTAATAACATTTTGGAAATAGGATTGGCTACACTGTATGCATACTGATGCCTAGAAAAAATCACCATGCTCATCATATCATTCACATGATTTATCTCAAACCTAAGGATTGAAAAAAGGACAAGCTACAAAAGAAAGAGAAAAAGGGCAGAAAACAAAAGCCAACGCCCACAAAAAAAAAGAGAGAAAAAGAAAAAGAAAAACAAAACACTCATAATACAAGGGCAGAAAACAAAAGCAAAAGCCTTGAGAGTACTATCCAAAATCTTGAATCCCTACATTCCTCAGGTCCTTACCGATGAGCTAGCTTACAGGCTAAGTTACCATGCAGTTACAAACCACCCTTTTTCAAAATGGTGAAATGAACATCACTTTACACACACAAATCCAGGATTGAGGTCTTGTTTACCAAGATAGCCTAGAACCTATTTAAGAAGTTTTGCTCAGTTAGTCAATGGGTTTGATTACTTACAAACTGTAATGTTCGAATCTCCTCACTACAATCTTCATATCCAACTTCCTTGGAAAAATGGAATGGATTACATCATCTGATTACTGCAACGATGCAAATGCTGTCCCCAAGCAATACGTCTACACATTTGCATTTTCATCCTATGCATACTCATTATACATCATTTCATAATGTCACATCCTATTTACCTATGCATTCAACCATTCCATTTATATATCAAGTTAACCACTACCGCATCTACATCATTCATGCATCATCATAAGCAGAAGCAAACAAACACATAAATGCAATTAGACACAAATGCCATAGAATATCATGTATATATCTGTATATATATCAAAAGAATACCATCAAGCTACAATAAAATGTGTGGGTGCCCTTATGGGTATGACATCACATGATTGTATCATATCTATACATCTAGCTATCAAAAATACCATACGACTACAATGAGTTGTGCATCCATGCTGATACACGAACTCCCAAAAATAGCTCATCATGTACATATACCAAAATACAAAATCATGGGCCGATCCTCCATCACTGCTACCCCACAGGAGTCTCCCCACTCCCCTCATCCATTAAAACCCACTCCATTACCACCACTTGCACTGACTATGCATCCCCCACCTTCACCATTGCTAGTACCTCCACCCATGTTGGTGGTGCCATCCCTACTACCTGAGATGCTACAGGCACCACCATCTATTGCATCCTCCCACCAACTGATGGGGAACTCCACTGACTCCGATGTGACTACCCCTACGATAATGAAACTGAGCTAGAGTATGAAGGAATAGGTATCCCTCATATCAATAACTCTCCCTCACACTTCATCCTCTTCATAGCCTCCTTCATGTTGGAGGCTATCAATCCCATATTTACCTACTACAAATACCCAACCTCTACTCATGCCACCTCTAACTATGGCACTATCACCACCAACCCTATAATATCCTCCTCCACCCATGCCTTCATAGCCAACACCTCATGCACACTACACTCCAACTCTACAATCCTCGCTAGATGACTAGCCTTAATGACCTCTATCTCTGCCCAAACCTCATCCAACAACACCTAGAGTCACTCGATAACCTCTATCATCTCATCCCTCTCCCTTGGGAAACATCTCACTCACCCCTCAACGTATCTCGCTCAATCCTGAGCGCATCCATCTCCTCTATCACCTACTACAACACCCTAGCCTCATCTCGCTCCTCTAAGGTGGCCCTTAGGTCTACCTCTACCTCCTTCTTCTCCTCCACCATTGAGCGATCACTCACCCAATCTATCTCGATATCAAGAAGCTTATCTCTAAGCCTCTTCACCTCCCCTCTCAGCTCTCGCACCTCATCCTCCATAACCATAGCCTCCTCCAACCCTCCACCAAAGTCAAAATCATCTGGCTCTCCCTCCATATCCTCACCAATCACTGGTGACTCATCGAATGCATCATCATCAATGTCCATCAATGAGACATCCTCCATCACCTCTATACCCTCTCCTATCCCCTCACCCGCATCAAATGATGACCCTACGGTGCTATCACTCACCAATCTATCCTACTCATCATAATGTAGCCTCACATACCTAACCAATCGGTCTAGCTCCACCTCCTCCTCCTCACCCAACTTGGGTGATCCCACATCCTCACCCACATGCCCTGGCGATGCTACCCTCACCCCACCTAGAAGTCCCTATCAAGAAACACTCCTACTACCTCAACCCATCCATCCACCACACCAAGCACTAGCTCCCACTACTACCTAGACCACCACACATCATAATCTGGTGTTCCTACATTGTCCACATTCGAGGACAACCAATGGCTCATCAAGTATCAAATCTAATGGTGGCACTACTAGCTACGGTCATGTATCACCCTCCACTCTATAAATCACCATAGGTAGCTCTGGTCACCCCTACCATAATCCAAACTATCACTACACTCTAGAGAATGAGAAATACTCTACCTACGATAGATACTTCCCCACCACCCATCACCCTCACCTAATGTGCACCAACTGCTCCACATCCTCAATCCAATCAGGTGCTCCTCACCATGGCCTCCACCTCACATGATCCATAACCAACCTCCCCAACTCCTCATGGTGATACATCAGATCACCCTCACATACCCTCTTCCACCTACTCTCCATATCTCCCTCCACCTCATAGCATAGGGCACATCCTGGATCTATGTGCCTCATGTGGTAAATCTATTAGACACAAAATCAAAATGTGCTCCCAAGCCCATATCTATAGCAATGGACTCACACTGATACATATCCTCTCCATCCTCACCACCGCATGCAACTCCTAATACACCTATGCTAGCAATATGAGTGCCCATGCATACACTATCCATCGCTCTACCATATCACATACAATCCCCATCATATTCCAAGGGAATCTCACCCCTAAAGTATCTGGTAGCGCATGGCTCGCTATCAATAACATCACCATCGCATGATGATTTGACAGAAACTTCTTCTACCAATACTTCACATAATCCACTCCCCCCTTGGCATCCACCCGCTGCCATCGATGCCCAAATACCCTCTCCAAAATACCATCCCATAAATCCTTATCCACCATCATCACTATAATACCCTCTATCAATAACCGATAGATGTGGTATATATCCTCCAAGGTCACCATCATCTCCCCTATAGGCAAGTGAAAGGTGTTCCTATCAGGATCCCACCTCTCACATAGAGTAAAAATATATGTATGGTTCACATGAACCTCACGCATCTCCCATACACCATATAATCCCACCGCCCTCAACCACTCCCCATCCTCCGCCTACCACACATCCTGCAAGGCCTTCCTACATTTATGCAATCGATGTCGCACAAATATCTTCTTCACCTACCACAAAACACATGTCACAAATCAGCAACTTGTATATAAAATCAATCCATTTTTTGCTTTTACATGTACATATATGCAAAAAAACAACACAAAAAAATAAGTTTGCACGACCCCGTGCGAACCACGTTCACAACCCCATCAACCTCCCAAAAATTTTGCACACGCATGTTCGCAATCACATCCCCATCCCATCCATACCATTCACACATGTGAAAAATGACAAAAACATGCCAAAAAATGCAAAAAATATTGAAACCCTCCCCACACATGCATGCAAAATGAGGTGGTCAAAATGAGGTCAAATCAGTCAAACAAAAGCAAATCTGGACACCCATTTGGCTTCTTAGGAGCCCCCACTTGTCAATTTTCACATGCATTCAATTCTCACACCCCATCCCACACATCACATCACATGCACGCTTTCCCACAAGCAAAATCATCACATGCAAAAACAAAACCACATCGGGATACCCATTTACCCTTTTTACACAAAGTGCACACATTTCACCCATCCCATGCATACACATCAAATCTATGACATTTAAAGCAAAAATTCACATTTTCTATACCCTAGCCAATCACACGCTAATCAAGAGAGAATAAACCACTTACCTCTAGTATTCCCACCCCCATGCTCATACTTGTCGATGCACTCGCCATCCCATCTCACCCGATCCACAATCTAGCAGCACTCCATTCCATTTTCTCCTCTCCCACCACTCCATATTTCATGCGAAAATGATGTCAAAACATCATTTTCAAGCTTAAAAACCCTCATTTGCATAGGTTCCAACACTCAACCAAGGTTTGCATGACCCGTGCGAACCACCCGGTTTGCATGACCCCATGCAAACCTATCCTTCCTAGCCAAATTTCTCACACCTGCATCCAATTTCCCTAGGATTTCTCCCAATTCTTTAATTTTGCTAATTTTCATGCAAAATTTTCCATTTTTCTTCTTAATCATCATCAACCGTTTCATCACCGATTTTCATCTCCTCCATCACCAATTCATCGCTTGAGGGGGTAGTCATCCAAAAAAATCAAAAATCTACTTTGCACATGATCAAACAACCAAAAATCCAATCATAGATTCAACATCTGCCTAAGAAAATTTTTGCTAACGATTATCTCAAGACCAAAATCCTAATCCAAAAACAAATCAATGTTTGATAAATCTCAAAATGCCTCTACCTGTAGACACCTCATGGATTCCAATCTTCATAGTGGCAGTCGTAAGACCACTTGTGAATGAAGCTCCTAAAAGTTCTACCCTATGGCTCCAATGATTTGTCAAATATTGTCAAACGAGCTCATCAATCAATCAAAAGCAAAAATTAGCAAAGGCATTTGTTTCATCCAAAATTGAAACATCTCAAGTTGATCACAATGCAAGGCAATCTTACGCCTTCCTCCAAAAGCAATTAATCATAAACCACTTTTTATCAATGCGTCTCTCTCGCAATCATCCATAAATCATCAATCGCAAATTCTTTGCCTTCCAAATCATTCCATCAATTCACATCATCAATTTTTGTACTAAACCATGTTTTCACACAATCCAGTACAAAAGGGGTAAAATGTAGACACCCAAAAGTTGCACATTGTCCCTCTCCCCATTTTCATGGTCAATCAATTTGCAAAACCCTCGAAAATTGCATAAATTGGCTAAAAATACTATTCATTCATCAAAATCACTATTCATCATCCTTAGCCCCTTTGGGCTAGCTAAGCCCCTTCCTACGCTTAACCCTAGGTCCTCATGCGACCTCATCCCCAACTCAACCAAGGTTGAATTCCTCACCATGGTCAAAAAGCACTTTATGCTCAAAAGTCAACAATTTTGGTCAAAATATGCTTTATGGCTAATCACATGCTTAATTAAATCTAATCTTGATTTGATTTGAGCCTTCCACCTCACCTAGTCTACTTTGACTAGCCTAGCCTTAGCCACCTCTCATCCAGATATTTCTCCACCTCACACTCCCCTGGGTCATAAATGAAAGATGGAGACTTTTGCACAAAAGAAGTAATTTTTAATTAAAAGATATTTCCAAAAGGTGTTCATTAATGCCTAATGGATATTTTTAGCAAAGTCATCATTATTTGTGGATGGGTGAGGGATTCTCTCACCCAACCTCATTTATGAACCAGGACACCTCAGGGGACACCTCTTAGGTGGACACCTCACCATTGACACCTCATAGGGGACACCTCATCCCCTCCCTCTCACCTTGGCCAAGTCTATAAATAGAAGGTCATTTTCACCTTTTCATAACAACCAACTTTTGCTTACCGAAACTCTATCGAAATCACTACAACCATTGCATCCATCATACATCCATCACACAACCATCATACACACATCACAATTGATTTATCACTTTCATGATGTTTCCTTGTGATTGAGACAGGTCAATAACCCCATAAAAAGTGCACTTTCTGAAGGTGACCCATGCAAAAATCAAAGAAGCAGCTACTCCAAGACAACCAAGAAAGTCATCTTGCAGATTCGGTCCAAAAAATATAGGTTCACACGACCCCGTGCGAACCACCCGGTTCACAACAGGTTCACATGACCCCATGCGAACCTATGCTACAGGCACCAGAATCATCAAATAAGGTAAGTATAGGTTAATTTAGTGTTTTTATGTTATTTTTAGTAGTTATTTTCATGTTTTAAGCTTATTTAAGAGTCTTTTTGTCTTCATAACCATGGGGTTTGACTGAGGCAGACCCCTCAATGCACTAACAAGATTTTGCAGGTTCAACAGGTACAAAGAACACATCCAACCAGCGGTGGCACACGAGCAAGAAGCCCACCTGCACTGAGGAACACAAAGAAGACAGATCCTGCTGCCTTTGTACACATCCGAAAGGGCTTCCTTAGGGAAGACCCCATTGTAGCCTTCAAGGCAAAATATGTAAAAGGATATCAATTTGTAACCCCTTTTATGATTTCAATAACAAATGCAGTGGATTCTATAATTTTGAATGAAGAGTTATAGTGTCATTTTTGTTGCTTTCAATAGTTCTTCATTTAAAATTTTGGAGTGTTCAAGTCCTCCATTATATTGCATTGTACTATTTTTGTGAGGTTTCATTAATGGTATTTTATTGAGTTATTGTAAAAGTCTATTCTCTTATTTTCCTCCATATTTTAGTGCCATTATCATATAGTTATCATAGCCTGCATATTTTACATCTTGTGGTTGCATTTCCTCTAATATGCATCACCAAAAGCTAACACTTAAATCTATTATATTGCTAGCCCACATTTCACATCTATACAGTCTCCCAAATAAAACCTATATAGTCTTCCAATACTATAATTCATCATTGAATTTTATTTGGGAATACAAAAAGTGATCTCCATCCTCCTAATATTCTTTTTGTTCTACATGTTTTCCAACTAAACTTGTTATTGAAGTCTATCAAAAAATATTTGTACTTTGTGTCTTCTTCCAAAAGACCCCTTTCAAAATAAAAACTAATTAGTTTTTTTTTCTTTTGATTATAGAACACTATGATCTTGGTTTTGATAGTACTTACTTGTATGCCTACCTCCTTGTAAAAGTGCTTTAAGACCTTTAAACACTCTCTCAAATCCTTAATGGACCTTACAAATAGAATGAGATCATTTGCATATAAAAGAAGACTCATCACATAACTTCCCAAATGAACATCATCCCCTCCACTCATATTTAGCCATTTTCTAATTTATTAATATAAAAACCAAATAAGGTAGGGGATAATGGGCATCCTTGTTTAACTCCTATGTTACATCTAAAACATTATGAAAGGCTTAGAACTCCTCATAGAGTCTATGAATTGTTGATTTATACTTTTCTAGTATGCCCAGGTCTTCCATTCTACTCCATAGTTTACTTCTAGGCACCAAGTCAAAAGATTTCTTAATATTTTTAAAATAACAATAGACCTCTTATTTTTCATTCCATATTTTTTTAATGATATGTCTTGAAGTGATGACGTGGTCTATTGTTGAGTGTTTTGGTCTAAAACCTACTTGTCCTTTTGGCCTTTTTATTTTTTCTATCTACTTATTGATTCTACTCTCAACCATACTTTCAGACAACTTTGCAAAGAGGGGATTGACCATAATGGTTAGATAATTTGAGGGGTATTCCATATCTCCACTTGTGAAGAGAGGTATCATTAGACTTGTCATCCAATTCCTTGTAAATACATGTTGGATGATGTTGTTGAATATCCTCCTAATATGTAGTGTTAAGTCCTATACTTTCCATTAAAAAATTATGTTATAGTCCATCCATGTCATAAGCCTCACCCATTCCTAACTTTTTAATAATTTCCTTGACCTCTCATAAGGTAAAAAAATTATGTTGTGATTATTATAGAGGGACCTCTTCTTTTCGCTCTCGCTCATACATTTGTTTTACATATTCCGACCATTGGATTTATATAACGAATTTTCTATTTGTTTTTTCTATTGAAGTTCCTTCCATAATAACTTTAAGTTATTCTTTCCTAATTAAATTAGTTCTTTGCATTTTGCACTCACATACTCCTTTTTTGCTTTCATTATCAATTTGTATAAACTTTTATTTTCCTCTTCTATACATAGTTCTATAAAACTCTCCTTTCTTCCTTACATTCTTAATTATACCATGCATTTGCCCAAAAGTTGACTTTTCCTTCTTCTTAACTTTAGACCTCTTGTTAGAGTAATATTCCATTCTTTGGGATATTTACCATTTTCCTACATTAGGTAGATGTTATTTACCACATGGTAAAAAGTAGGTTGTTACTTTTTACCACTAGTAGTTACTTTTACTAGTTACTTAGGTTATTTTACCTAGCATTATTTACTTTATGGACGACATGTTATGTTGGTCGATATTGTGGACGACATGTTAAAACGACAAGTAAATATCCTAGGTTAGTGGTTAGGTTTAGCGCTTATCTTGCTAAGCGTGTTTGTTAGCATGGTTAGAGATAATTAGGGGATATTAAATCCTAATTGTAACCTATTTAAGACCTACCTTCTAATGTTATTGTTAATGGTTCGATTATCAATTATTTCATTATTATTGAAACTTACCTTCTAACATTGGCATCAGAGCCATCTTGTCAAATGAGTGCACTTGGATAAGCTACTTGCAGAGCAGAAGAAGGTGACATTGTGTCGCTCCTGCATTGAACCTGGGGGCACAAATATCAAAAATCCCCTTTTGGATGGGACACGTTTCTTGAGGTAGTCTCCTTTAACATCTCTTTGGCATAGATCTTGAGGCATGGAATTCTGACTCTATTAGTTTCTAGTTTTTTGTTCTTGCACAAAATCTCACATTTAGCCTGCCCACGTGTGGAGGTAGGAGGCCTCTCACTAGCTGACGACACCCCAAATGAATGATATCAAGCTACTGTCAGGCTCGACAGAGCCTGATAGGCAACCCACATAATCCTGTTGGCACTCACCGAAGCCTTCATACCCTAAATCACACTGATACAGTAGATCGAATGCAAATCTTGAGGGTCTGAATACTGCGTAGCTAGCTGACTGCATGGCTTTCAAGGTCCTCACACCTAGCAGCATGTGGCAATATGACGGGTGTGATTACTAAGGTGGAACTGGTGATGTGACATTATGCTAACTAGACTAGTGGGCACGAACTCTAAGATGTGATGTGGCATTCGTTGACGTGTCTCCGTGGTTGTTGACGTGATATTCGATCTGAGTTGGCGATGATTTGACATGGTGTATATGTGGTGAACTGGCATGGCAAGCCGTAATTGGATGAAGGTTACTAACGTGTCCCTTCCTGAGTGGCTAGTTTGTGTGACAAAATATTTGTTGATGTTGATGGATTGCCTGTAGGCAATCAAAACTTAAAGGGCACGTTTGTCCTTTTAAGGAACAAAACTGCGTTTGCGGGACGCATGTGGGATTAATCCCATATTTTTCTCGCTTCGATGTGGGGAAGCCTTCAAAGTGAAGGCCTTCTCCTTTAGTTTTCGTCGGGCGGGATAGCCCGACTGGCTCAAGGAGCCAACCAAGGGCTAAGTCCCGTAGGGTCGCTGGTTCGACTCCTCGCGGGGGCGGAATCCAACCTATTTTTTTTCTGCCTAAGCATCTACAAGGGGCCGACAAGCAAACCTAAGGTAATTTTTTTTTAATTAGTTCTTATTTAAATTTAAAGTTTTTTTTTTTAAATGTTGTTAATAATATAAATATAAATTATATTTTTTAAAATTATTTTTATTAATAAATTGATTTTTTACATAAAATATGATTTTATTTTTATTATTAATTACAATTTAAAGATTAAATTCTTTATTTTTATTTTTATTTATTTTTAAGCAAAAAACCCCTTGCGGGGCCACCTTGGTCTGAGAGACCACGAACATGGGGTTCTACACCATCAAAGTCACCCGGGAGTCGCACCCGACCCTGCCCGCACTAACATTATCAATTGGATTTTGGATACCCAATTCAAATTTTTGGTAAGATGGAGATTTGAACCTGGGATCTCCCTTGTAGGATTACCCTCTCCTCTCCAACTCACCTACAACACCTGGGTGATTAAATTCTTTATTTAAATTTTACAACTTTAAAGAAAAAAAAAGAATAAGTGACCTGTTTTTTTGCAACACCAATAAATTATGCTTTTGTTTTCTCCTCGAGGATGGATATAAGACATTTAATAGCACATATTTTCTTGCAAAATTAGAGAGCCCTACAATTTTCTCAAACCTTGTTCATTTTGTATACAATAAAGGTTCCACATTTGATTCTTTATTGCAAAATTGGAAAACAAGGAGACTGAAAATTTTGTAAAATTCAAAGGCAAAGTGTGCATTTGTTTTCTCCAAGGGAGGATATAAGACATAAAATTGCACATTCTATTTTTTGCAAAATTGAGAAGAAATTGAAGCCTTGGGTCCATAAAAACTATGTTGTGTGTCGATTGGTTTTGGAAGCCTTTCAAATGCGGGTCATGTGTCGACTTGTCTTGAAATGAGTGCTATTTGTTAAATTTGCAATTCAAAGGGGGGAAACAAGCAATTTGGATTTCTTTGCAAATTTGCAACACAAAGTGAGGAGTACTTAAAACAAATTAAACTTGTTTATTTTGCAAAATAAAAAAGGATAGGCAATTGTTTTATGCCACAATATTTGCAAAATTGTAAGACAAGGAGGAGACAAAATATATCAATTTTTTGCACAACACATATTCAAATTTTGTTGCAAAAATTAAAAGGTGCATTTTCGATTTTACTCGACAGCTTCATTGGAAAATTAGGTGCATTTTCGGTTGCATCCGACACCTATGTGATAAGAATTTTGTGGGCATTCTTGTTTGATTATTGCATTATTTATTTGCAATTATAAGTCATAGAATCAAGAACACTCCATACCCCAAAATTTCACAAATTTGTGTAAATCCTTGCACATATTTTAAGCCAATTTCTTTTGATATTCTCTCCTAAAAAAAAATAACCCTAATTTACTCTATTTGTTTGGATTAAATTTTCTCAAACTGATTATCCCTCTTCAAGAGGATTTTCAGGCAGGTGCCATTAAATATATTTTTTAGTGAATTATCTTTTATCTCTTATTTGTTTAGCTTAATTTCCTCAAATTGATTATTTCTCTTCAAGAGTATTTTCAGGCAGGTGCCATTAAATACCACTTAAGAGTGAAAGAAAGATCATATTAGTGCAAATTATAGAACCTTCATCATGACATCTATCAAAAAATGCTTAAATTATACACAATTGCTTAAAGGTCCTAACTATTCAGCATGGAAAACTAAGATGAAAGCCATCCTAACTGTAGAGATAATGTGGGATTTAGTAGATGGCACTGAATCAAGACCTGCATCACCAGGAGCAGATAAAAAAGCATGGGATAAAAAGAACAATCGTCTTCTTATGTTGATCCTCCTAGCTACTGCTGATGAGATCCAACCTCACATAAGTGAAGCTAAAATTGGTAAAGAGGCATGGGATGCTCTTTGTACCATTTTTGAAGGCAAGAATCAATCAACTGTTCTAAACCTTCAAACACAACTTCATACACTCCATATGAAGACAGGTGAATCAGTAGAACTCTTCCTCTGCAGAGTGTCAAAACTGAATTCTAAGCTCAATGCTTTAAGAGCTAAAGTAGAAGACACCATTTTGACTTCAGTAATATTGAGGGCTCTTCTCGAATCCTATAAAATGTTGATTACATCCCTTAATGTATCACAAAGATCAGTCACCTTTATGGAGTTAGTCAATTTGCTTCAAACAGAGGAAGCAAATCAACTCCAAAGCGATGAAGTGTCGAACAATGCACTTTACTCAAACAATTAGGGTGATAAGAAGAAAGGAAAATTTCAAAAGGGAGGATCATCTTCAAAAGGTAAGGGAAAGAAAACTCAAAATAGGTTTTGCTCGCATTGTAAAAAGGATAACCATGACACCAATCGGTGTTGGTTTAAAAACAAGTAAAACAAGAAAGGCAAAGGCACATCACAAAAGCAAAACAAAGGCAATATTGCTAGTGAAGTGTCTAGTTCTGATTCTGATTCTGGTTCAGAAAGGGCACACAAAGTGCTCCTGGCTAAGACAGTATTGTAAAGGGGAATCAAATTTGCCACCTTAAGCAAGCACCATTTCCTCTCTCTTTTTTAGGCTTCATAAATAGCATAAGTTTTTATTTGAAGTACTAGCAATAAAGGGGTGATTGTACCTATTTTAGGCTTCATAAATAACAAACTCTCATTATTTGAAGTACTTGTAACAAAAGGAGGGAATTTTCTGGTGTAAAATTTTTCTAGGAGGTAATATTTGTAAAAACCTTCACAATGCTTCTTAAGTTGCACATCTTTTGCAATTAAGGGGGGATAAACATTTCTTTTCCTACTTCACATAAATTTTTGTAAAAAGGGAAGAAGACTTATAAGGGTGCATTTTCGGTAGTGATCGATACCTTAGTCATACTTCTTTCAAAAATTTGATTACAATATGATTTGCAACAAGGGGGGAAACTTATAAGGGTGCATTTTTGACAACGACTGACACCTTAGCTACCTTAACAACACATTTTTGCAAAATCATATTGTAAATAGAATGAACCTCGTATGAAGTGATCTACTCTACTACACCTAGTGGTTGTAGCAGTTGGTTACCCATGCAATTTGGTTGGATGACAAGATTACCATAAGGACATTCGTTTATGTGAGAACAAAGTGAGGAATGACCCACTTCTTTCTTAGAGCAGCCAAGAGTACTGTGACAAGGCCTAAGACAAAGCAAGAACCAGCAGATCAACATATTTTTCACTGTATTGGGGCAGTTATATACATTACCCAAATAATGTAATAAGGGGGGATGTTAGAGTAATATTCCATTCTTTGGGATATTTACCATTTTCCTAAATTAGGTAGATGTTATTTACCACATGGTAAAAAGTAGGTTGTTACTTTTTACCACTAGTAGTTACTTTTACTAGTTACTTAGGTTATTTTACCTAGCATTATTTACTTTATGGATGGTATGTTATGTTGGTCAATATTATGGACGACATGTTAGGACGATAAGTAAATATCCTAGGTTAGTGGTTAGTTTTAGTGCTTATATTTCTAAGTGTGTTTGTTAGCATGGTTAGAGATAATTAGGGGATATCAAATCTTAATTGTAACCTATTTAAGACCTACCTTCTAATGTTATTGTTAATGGTTCGATTATGAATTATTTCATTATTATTGAAACTTACCTTCTAACACCTCTTTCACCCTTTTAATGCCTCTAGAATTATATTCTTTAACTCACAAATCTTGATTTCTTATTCTCTTGTTTTATTTTCCTCCCTTTGTAAAATTGGTTTTACTACTTCCCTATAAATTATGATTCTTGTGTTATGAGGATCTTTCCTTTATTGATGAATGTAGATTAGGATTACATTTTTCCATTTTGTTGGTTCTTTCTTGTCATCATAGTTTTCTACACACTAGGTCATGGTTTGATTTAAATTCTATTGGGGATCTTTAATCTCTACTTTCATTATCTTGTTTATCAAATATCATGAAAAAATGATATAGTCAACAATGCTTGCCACATTATAAGTTTTATATGTATACTTTCCATATTTCTTCTAATTAATCACACCATTACAAATGATTAATCCATATATACCACAGAGAGTCAAAAGTTCTTCATCAAAATTAGTGACCCCTTGTCCTTTGAGCGTCTTATCTATTATTGGTATTCTTCTTTTTTCTAGCCATAATGGATTGCTTCCTAGACCCATCTTATTGTTTAACTTGTTGGGTTTATTTCTTGTTGTCATTGCATTAAAACCCCCTACTATAATTATATCTCTAAGTTTGAATAATGATGAGATATATTTCTTTAGATCTGCATATGGATTCCTCATAGTCCATCCCACATTTTTTGTTGGCTTTAAATGTTTGTGGAGTGAAAATAACAAGTTGTGACTCTAATAGTTCTTCCTTTTTCACTTATTTTAATCCAAATGTATTGTTTGTTTGAGTCTTCTTTCTCTAAAAAATATTATTACCCCAAGTTTCCTTTATCATAACAAGTATACCTTCATATCTCTTGCCATTTCCTATTGTTTTATTCCAATTACGATCTTCCTATTACCTTCAAATTTTGGGATCTTGCACCCACCATGTTCATGAGTTTCCATGAGAAAAATTATACCTCTTCCTTCTACAATGAGCCTTAATATAGGTCATCTCCTCTAAGAATGGTCTCTACAATTCTAGCATACTAGATTTAAGTACTCTTTCATTGGGTATTTCCTTATTTTATTTGGAACCTTTGACTAAAGACAAGCCTTTCCTTTATTCACCTATGTCTATTTACATTCATTCCTCATTGTTTGTCCTTACTCCAACTTCTCCCTTCTTGCTTCTTCTTGTATTGGTGTCTCTCAAGAATTAAGAATAATGATTGAAGCCCTTTTATTTTTTAACTATTCCCATTTGCCTTCTTTATTTATTGTCCTTAACTTTTTCCAATTCCCATCTTCTCTATCCTTCTTGTATTAGGGTTAAATATTTTTCTATAAAAATTTGTGAAGCTTTCAAAATATTCCTATTTTCTAGGATTTGGTTCTTGTCCTCCTTTTTCAACAAGGCAACTTTGATAATTATATGTCTTCATTCTCTTGTTCTTCTCATCCTCCTTGCTTGGTAAATTTGTCCTTTTTATTGTAGTTTATCTTGAGAAAACCTCTTGTAAGATTGAATGTGTCTTTAGCTTCTCCATACTCTCTTATCCCTATGATGATTATATATATTCCTTTATTTTTTCTTGCATGTGTTCTAAATTGTTTCTCACTTGTCTCTTTCTTCCTCCCTATATATCCTGTCACCAATTGTGTCCGTGTCTTGAACTCCTTTATCTAGTTTCCTATATTGCTCTTTTTTAATTCCATATCTATCATTGTTGTTTGTTTTACTACATTTTTTCCTTCCTTGTACCATTTACACATTCATTCATATTTATTGATTTTTATTTTGTTGGAGAATAAGGGGTTGTACTTGGGTCCCCCACCCTTGAAAAAATTTTACATGGATTTTTATGAGGGGTATCGATCCCCTCTTACTAGGGTTTGAACTTGGGTCTCCTAGATGAAAACCTAAGGACTTAACACTACAGTATTCCTCATGGGTCTCATATTTATTGATAATTTTTCAATAAGTTTATACATGTTTTTATGAGGGGTCCTAGTCCCCTCATATCGAGTGGGATTTGAACCTTGAACCTCTCAAAGAGAGGCCAAATCCCTTACCATTGCAGTAAGCTTACAACTATCATACTTATTGATTCTTAATTACTTAGCATATTTTATTTTATGGTTTACCATTCTTACATGTCTCCATTTAAAGATTCTTATATCATTGCTACTTGTTAATTTAGTATTATATTATCCTTCTCCACCTTTTGACTCGTCTCTACAATTCCTTGGAGCTTGTGATTATTCTCCTACTTCCTAGTTTCCATGCATTCCAATATACTCTTGAAGCTCATTGACTCTTCGACATAAACTCTATCATGTCTTTTAGTATTGCTTCTTGATTTTTTAGTATTATATTCCTCCTCCAACTTTTAATTTGCCCCCATAATTCCTTGGATCTTGTAGTTATTCTCCTGCTCCCCAGTTTCCATGCATTCCAATTTACTCTTGAAGCTCATCAACTCCTCCACATAAAACTTTTTTTTTTTTTTAATTTGTGGAAAACATCCCAAAAGGGATGCCACTTTCGAGTAAGACCCAAGGAGGCAGGGGTATCCACCTCCACATAAAACTTTAATGCCCATGTAAGCAAGGTTGATGTGGGACTATATTTTTCTTGGCCCCTTCCTTTCGCTTCTTATCTACTTAATATACCTCTTTTTTTGTTTGGTTATTCAAGGTTATTTTTGGTCCAAAATAACTTTATGGTTTTGTGTCTTTTATGTGTTTGTTTGGGCTTGTCTATGCATTAATATCGTAGGATGTTTTGGATTTACCAAAACTAAAATTTACTTCTATCTAATAATGATCTTTTTGGTTGGATTGAGTCATATATAAAAGGGACCTATATGCATTGTGAGTATGTAAAGGTGCTTTCAACTACTATACCCGTTATGATTTTATGGTAGAGGTTTGTGTTAGTCATTGTATGTTTTCTCATAACATATGACCCCCAAAATTTGTTGTTTTATTCATACTTTCTGCCAATTGATGTGGGGCATTGATGTTTGTTTAAAGTAAAAAAAAAAAATTAAATAAAAAAGAAGGTAATTCCTAATTTTACCAACAAAGATATTGTAGAAATAAAGTATAATGTAATAAATATTAGTTTTTGATGCAAGAAGATGCAGAATAATATGAAATAAAGTAAATCTACAAGATGACTAAAAATATACTATAAATAGAAATGATGGAGATGTTTATAAAAGTAGTTGTGGAGGAAATGAACACTCCATAAATATAGCTACAACTCAAGAATGGGCATTGAGCATATTACACCCCATCACTACATCACACTACTACATCATGCCACTCTGGTCTATATCACACAATGACTATGACTTATGACTATATCATGTGATATCTGACATCTATACCTATGGCCCTTTATATAGGAAATAAGTTCCTTGGCCAACACTCTACCTAGATGTGCAAGGGATAGCTTGCACATGTACAACTTGCACTTTGACACTTGTGCATTTATTACATTGCATGTAGTAACAAGATAACTTCCCCTTAAAGTAATATAATGTCCTAAGTATGTACCAAGAAAAGTACATTTACATTATCCAAATGATGTAATAGCCTATTTCTAACACCCCCTGTATTACATTATTTGGATATTGAAGACTTTAGTCTTCAATGTGGATATTCTTCCAATTGATGATCTTCATCTTGTTCAGGCTCACCATCCTTGTCTTCTATCCAACCACTTGTATTGTTCTCTTTGCAAATGTCTTCATTTGGTTTTGAATGTTGATGACTGAGTAGAGCATGGTGTACTTGTCCTCTCATCTTCTTGATTTCGATGTCCCTTGATGTTAGGAATTTTTGGTGAACAATTGTTCTCATGATTTTGTATGTCATGAGTGGATCTAAATAGGTTCTTCTCCTTTCTTTTGTACCTGTGAAAGACCTATTTTTTTTTCTCTTCACAAGTATCAACCTTGAGATCATTGTTGTTATTGAAGATAACAATTTATTCTCTGTAGTAATCTTCTCTCATAGCCCTTGTAGTATCTAAATTTGAAATGACAAGAAAAGGATGAGTGATTTATTCCATCATAGTATTTGCAACGAAGGAAACTCCAACAAGTTGATTTTTTATGACCATATTGATTGCAATAGGTGCACAATAGAGATGATCTGATAGCTTTGAAGTCTATTTTAGGAACATCATGTTTGTCTATTTCCTTAATAAGATCTTCTAACCATATGTGCACAATTGAAGCTATTCCATATTTTCATTTTTGAATAAAAACTTGTTGATCAACCTTTTTTTGTCTTGCATCCCCTTTAGATTCATTAGATGAATCTTCCTGTATATGGATTTTAATTTTAGAGCTTATTTTAGTTTGTAATGGTTCTTCCTTTTCTTTACCTTTTTCATCATTGTAGTCCAATAAGGTTTTTGATCCATGTTGGGATATTTCTTAATCCACTTTTAAGAGTGGTGCTCAGCATGCTACTAGACATTTGTATTACTTGTATTCTTTAGGATAGAGTAGACTACATTATGGCTCCCAAATTAGTGTGTATAAAATCTCAATTAATATAAGCTTGATTTGATAAAGTCTATAATAATAATCCTTGTTTTTTAGACTACCTTATGTCTCCCAAATAAAGTGAGTATATACTCCTAAGGATTTTTAGGTTATAAGGAAAGCTTATATTTTGTAACTTGATAATCTATGATGCATGCCTGATATTACCAAGTTTGTAGAATGCCTTATGACTCCCTAGTATGCCATGGATAAGATATAGTGCTTTTGTAGAATTATAGTTCAATATTGATTGATTTTGTAAGGTTTTACAAAATACCAAAATCAATTCCTATTATCCTTTATTACTCCTATTGAACTAAGCATTGTTCCCAAATTTTAAAGAGGTTATAATGTTGGATATTTTGTATCCTTTTGAAAGGAATGAGACAATAATATTATGAATATCCAACTTATGAGAAAACTTTCTTTATGAATAAACCTTTGGAAATTAGGTTATGTGTATCTAATTTTCCAATTAAATGATTTGATGTAGTAGCCCTTATGACTCCCTAATCTATGGACAAATTAGATCACAATCAATATTTGCAAATATACAATATTTATCCAATAGAAAATGTTAGTATTCTAATCCTAACCATTAATTAATCATTCACCATTATTATTTTATATGGACCATTGTGTCCATTCACTCACAACTATAGGATATATATATATATATATATATATATATATAATCATTCAAATGGGTGTAAACAACCATTGATCAAATTGTAGACACCTAAAACACGTCATGTTTAGGAGACTACTCATATGGGCACCTTTGCAGACCATATGAATGACCTTGGACCTTTCTAAGAAGAAGAAGTGGTTATAATAACTAATTTTAGGTAATCTAAGCCTATACAACCTTAGCTGCTGATGGAAACAACTAGGATCCTAGGCGCTGATGACAATAGCGGCTACAGGCAGCCTATCCCTAGCCGTGGTTGACAACCGTGGCTAGGATCCTAGCTGCATTGAGCAAATATGTCTAGCCCTATAACAAACTCAACCATCTTGAGCCAAGAAAAATTAGTTGCAATAATCAAATTGCAATAATTTTGGAGTGGTTTGGGCTTGGAAGCGTCCATAAGCTTCCTTCCAACTGCCAATTCTTGTTCTTGGCTTCTCCATCAGGCTAGAGTAAGGATTTTGGGAGTCTATTTAAGACCCCAATTTTCAAGAGCAAATCCTAAAAAATATTTAAATTTGAATGTAGTGAAGCCCTACCGAATTGGAGAGCCACTTGTAACCCCTGAGGAGTGCTTACATGTTGTCAATTTGGAGAATCATACATGCATTTGAAGCAATGGAGATTTCAAGATCTTGAGGAGCAAGCTTACCAATTGACCTACTTCCATTATCAATTCCAACGAATTACACCACCAATCTATTTTAGAACACTAAGGTAACCCTTGATAATCAATTCCTTGGAGGATTTGAGAGTTTTTGACCCTAGTTTCCAGAGAAATGGGAGTTTTCCCGTAGTCATGGTTGTCAGCCATGGCTAACAGAGCCAACTGTGCTTAACACCCATGGCTAGGTTTTGATGCTCTTTTCCCTCTATTTTAGCAGTAGATTTCCATTTCCAGTTATACAAATAGCTTAATCTAGCATAGATTAGCATTGTAGCAAAAATTTGCATGGTAAATTTATAAATTAGATGTAGCTTTACCTTAATCTTTGTCACATTTGCTTAGTTCCATAAATCTTCATAGATTAGTTTTATTCATGCTTTATGTTTCAAGTTACATGTTAGATTAGCTAGATCTATATGTTTTCAAGCATGCTTTATATTGATTCAGCAATTTCTTGAGTATCTTTGCATATCTTTATGCTTCTTTCAAGTTTAGCCTTATTTCTTGCATTTCTTGTCAATAGCCTCATCATGAGAGGCTTCATATGCGTTTAATGTGCTTTGTTGTTTCTTGTACATAGGTTACAGGTTATTTCAAGTTTCAAGGCACTCTCAACATCAATTTCCTCTTGACAAGTAGAGAAGGAGGCATCCTTATAAGCCCTCAAGCAGAGTTGGTGGAGATATGAAAATCATTGTGAAGCACATCTTCCCCCATTTTGGGGTCATTTGCATATTGTAACATTGTATCAAACTTTGGTATCCCTAAGAGGGACAAATCTGTAATAAGTGATTCATTTGATTAATAAAAGAGATCTTCCTTTATTATTTCCTTTTTTGTCAAATGATTTCTTAGATTACATGCTTTCCCTTTGTTATGTTGCAATAGATTTAGTTGTGTGGTTTTCATACCATTCTACATAAATAAAAGAATATAATATTTATCTAAATCCATTGGAGGGATCCCCCTTACCAGTGCAACAGTGATTCTATCCAAAAGCTGATTCAGTACATTTCTCATCCATTTCTCACATAAATTCCATTTGTTTTATTTGTATAACCCGCTAGGACCTAGATTCCTACCATTTGGTATCAGAGCTTCGAATCTGGAAAGTGGGAATAAAATTTTCAATTTACATCATTGTATCCAACATATTATAGCCTTGTGAATATATAGCAATCTAGTTCACAAATGCTATTCTAAATGAGACCATCCTCTTGTATTCTCTAGGGTCATCTTCTAAGTTCTTTGACCCGCTATCCAAACTACATAAAAATACAAGTAATCAACAACGATTTCCTACACTCATAACAGTCGACATCATTCTATTTCTAAGCAAAGTGATAGAATCACTCATCCTTGGAAACCAACTTTCCTAACTCGAACGTGAAAAAATCCCTCAACAGGTCCAAAGGCAGACACGAAAAGAGACTAATCATATTTTGGGTAAACCATGTATTCGTTGGATGATTGCTGGAATGCCAAGCCTTTTTTGTGAATGTTAGCATCATCGAGTATCATTTTTCCTTGCATATTAATAAAAAATCCGATGGTACATATTGTATTCTCTCCTCGTAAATACCAGACATCAAACTTAAATAAAACCTAAAGAGAAAAAAATTATCCTAAATTTCATCTTCGATCATCCTACCATAATTTCTTGATAACGACGATGCATCCTTTATGAGTGAGCATATGAATCACCCATCATAGAGCCCATGTAACGTTACGTGGTGGAGAAAAATAATGAATGTTTGCGGAGCATAATCATCGCCTCCTTATAACAACAGATACGATGCAAAGGGAATTTTCAATTTAGCACAAAATAATTAATTCACAAACATCTTTTGGTATTAGGAACTCTTTATCTGAGTAGCAACACGGTGCTTGGAATTAATTTTAAAACCTCACAAACAATTGTTTTACAAAAATATACGTCAAAATTCAGTCATTACGAAGTGAATCATCATGTCTTTGAGTTACAAACGATCGTCTTTGGCTGCGGATGTCACTATTCCAGTGTCATAATTTTTTTTGATGAACAAAGTTTAATTAAATCACACATTTCCTATAGTTTATCTATAGTGATACTTTTTTCCAATCGTCGTGATTAATATTTCATCATCGTCTTTGGTTTTGGTAAACATATCAATGAAAATCAACTAAAAACATCGAGACTTTAGTCCCACATCGCTGTGGCTACAACCTATTCAGTGCTTTATAAGGTCAAAGTCATATATTTTAAATCGTGACTATTAGCCACACACCCTCTGCATTCCTGCATGTGACTACCCCGTAATTAGAAGTTAGCATTCTCCTACCTTCCCGTTCTTATCCACCATTCATGTCAATCCTATCATCCCATTATCTCATGTGTTCGTGCATCGTCCTTAGTGTCGTATCCACTCTATCCCCTTGTGTCACCTTACCTCCCACACCCTGCCCTTGGCTGCTCTTCACCTACCACTGACATGTGTCACACCTTGTCCTCCTCACCCCCACTACTGGCATCACCCTTTAACATGTAGTGCTGTGTTTCTCGTCGAAGTTCAAAATTAAAAAAAGAATTGACCGTTGATATCCAAGAATAGTTGCTAAACCAATTTTTGACAAAATTACATAGTTTTTGCAAAATTTTCTCAAAACCTAATTACACTCACCAAAGAAGATTTGAATTTTACAAATACTCTAAAATGGCCGATGGTAGGAGATCGCAAGAAATTACTCTCAAAAAAATTTACTAGGAGTTTCACCAATGAAGGACCAAATTATTATTCTTTATCGAGGCAAGAATTTGACCAAAGAATGTCCCCATAAAATATTACACCACCCCAAAACTTTACCAAATCTTACCAATCAATCATATCAGCCCCGAGGAAATGAAGGAAAGAAGATAAAAATGCCTTTGTTTTCATTTCAATGAGAAATTTGTACCCAATCATCAATGTATTACACCTAAAATATATATTCTGGATGCAACTATTCCTTGTAGTTCCACCAACAAAGAAAATGATATTGATGTAGAAGTAAGGATGGATACACCTGAGGATAGCACTGAAGATGAGGCAGATGAGCAAGAAGTTTCCCAAGCACCTAATCACAATGATGAAGGCAATAAGGTTGATATACCCATAGTGATTGATGCACAAAGCAAGGATGAGATAGAGATACACAAAGTGACCAATGAAGGCCAGACATACACTCTACACAAACTACACACAAGTTCCTCACCAACATTGAGTTCTCATTGTATAGGCAACCTAATTTAGAAAGGAGGCAAAAGAGTGAGTGCACCTTTATTTTCCCTTCATTCTACACATGAAGAACCGGCTAAAGTGGACACTCACCATAATGACATCCCTCATGACATCCCTCATGATATCCCTACCTTTAGAAAAGTGACATTAAAATAGTATAAGAACTTACACAATTCTACTTGGAAAACAAGGGACAAAGCTCCTTTTAAGGAGGGTGGCATGTTAGGATTCTAATCCTAACCATTAATTAATCATTCACTATTATTACTTTATATGGACCATTGTGTCCTTTCACTCACAACTATAGGATAGGTATATATAATCATTCAAATGGGTGTAAACAACCATCAATCAAATAAAAGAATATAATATTTATCTAAATCCATTGGAGGGATCCCCCTTATGAGTGCAACTGTGATTCTATCCAAAAGGCGATTCAGTACATTTCTCATCCATTTCTCACATAAATTCCATTTGTTTTATTCATATAACCCGCTAGGACCTAGAGTCCTACTAGAAAACCTTATTACTCCTAGGTTTTATTTTGTAAATATTTGATTTGATTTGATAAAATATTTCCCTTAATATATATGGCTTCCAATGTAAATAAATTCCTTTTATTTAACCCTTATAAATCCAAGTAAATAAAGCTCATACTAATGAAAATGATTTTACCTTTCTTCATGCACTCTTTAGCGCTGATTTCAAAGAAGTTTGAACTACTGAAGTACGTAGACATCATAGATGTTTTGGATGTATCCTCTAATGGAATTCCTTCTGTGCTTAATGCACTCCAAATATCGCATATTCAAGTATCTTTCCTTAACTTCAGTTTCCTTGGCATTAAAGGTTCAAACACCTTATTGACTACTGCAAATCGACCCTTTGTCACTCGGACAACGTGAGAATAAATTTGATGTCAAAGAATTTTACTTGACTTTGGTAGTTGATGTTATTAAATGGGAATGATTCGTCTCTTATGCACCAAGTGGCACGATCATTACCTTTGAGCACTTGAGGAGAGTTTGGTGCCAACGAACGCTTCCTCTCCTTATTGTAACATAAGATTGTTATGTTCTTTAGTGAAATGCTCGGTCTTACTTCTTGACAAGTGTATCCAATGCACCAAATGCACCAGGCTGTATAGGTAACTCCTCCTTGAAGATGAGCGCTCTCTTGAATTGAGCATTAGGGATTCCCTTGAGTGACAAGTATCACTTTCTTCTCTGCATGGATGTAGACCCTATTACTGGTTTGAACAGATCCTTTGAGACCTTTTTAGTCTTGCAATCCTCTTCCTTTACCTTCATTCATTTGCACAATCTTTCATCGAAATATGGAGCAGGAGTATGGAGGCCTTTGAGCACCGCTTTCAATGAATGTACATGGAGTAAGTAGTACTCCAAATGGTGCTTCAACTTTATTGCTTTGTACTTGATTTATGCCCTCCTTACATAGACTCTCTTGCTCTTTAATAACGTTGTGCTTCCATGCTTTTGTACGTATGTTTTGTAGATTCGACGCTCTTGAATGTGAGGAGTATGAGCCCTTCGAATGGATCTCAAACTAGGCTTGAATGGATACTTACGTACAACTAATTTTAGTTGGTTTTTCTAGCAAGAGTAGTGCCTTTTTGGCACCTTTGAATCTGCCTATTTTCCTTGTATAACTAGATTAGATCAAGTGCACTATCATGTACAATAGTTTTAATACAAGATGACCTTGTTGCACTTTATTTTGCACTCCTCTTTATTGTTCATAAATTATTGGTTTTTTTAGGTAGAATATTGAGTGCAATATAGGGGTTTTGAGGTTGTCTCTAGATTAGACACCTTCCCCTATTAGCTTGGATATTTTATAAGAGAATCCAATCTTGTAACCATATGATAGAAGCTTATTTTTTTGCACCTTTTTTTCTTGTGCTTTGAACTTGAGACTCACCAAGTCTCGTTCAAGGATTTTTTTGATGCTATTTATGGTGGTTAAATTCTTCTCCAATGCTTGGAGGATTGAGCAAATTTTGTGGCTTCCTTAGGCCACTTCAAAGTTGCAGATCACAGTGCATTAATAGTGCCTATAGACACTTTGACAAAATATTATTTTTGTGCCCTTCTAATGAAACACAAACAATAATATTTGAGAACAATATAATAGTGCAAAATGAATCTAATAATACTACACTAACAATTTCACCTTATCACTCCAATCAACTCTCAAAAGTAATGCACTTAAATAATTTACTGCAACTAATCAAGAATAATCTAAAATGAATCTTCAAGAATTATTCTAAAATTTCTTTATAAGAAAGGTAATAGGAGTTAGTCTTCATTTTATTTCCAAAGTAGATGATAGTTATTTGAGAATAGTTTTTGAAATCTAATCAACTCCTAAAGTGCAAATGAACCTTAAATAATCCTTTCTTTTTGCACACTTTAAGACTCTTAATTCAACTCTCCTTTTTACAAATTTACTCCAATTAAGGTGCTTACAAAATTTTAAAAGTAATCCACTTAATGAATTTACTTGCACCAATAGTTGCTTATCTTTTTCCTGAAAGCCCTTTTTGTCACTTCTATAGAAAATGTAGATCTTGGTGTTTAAGATCACCAAGTTGCTGTCTTGAGTAAGATCTTGCAGCTCTCTATAGGTTGCCTTGAACAACTTCATATTTACCAAAAGATGGTCTCCAACCCTCTTTCACAAGCCTAGGTTTTGGTGGCTTGTTTTCCTCTTGTAGTATTCTCCTTTTTGTTGTAGATTAGACGAGATCTTCGATTTTGAAGTGATACCTTCTTGCTGTGAGAGGCAGTATCAAAATATCTTGGATTTGGTAGGCTTCTTCTATCTGAATCTTCCTTCAAGTTTCTTGTCAAACTATGACTTCAAACATTATCTTCTTCTCAAGATTCTAAATGTCTTGAGGTCTTCTGAGATTTGGCACTCCTTGCCAAATTCTTCTTCTTATGCTTGTTTTCGAATGACGATAATTGTCCCAAATATTTCACTATCTCCAATAGTGAATTTCTCTAATGAGTTCTCCTTGGAACTCCTTTGATGATTTCTTTAGCAAGGCTCTCCAAGCCTTTTATTGAATGCTCATAGAGGCCTCTCCAAGGCCTTGCAACTCCTTCTAGTCATATTTGAGACCTTATCTTCAACCTTCTACTCCTAGAAGTGTTGGTGGTGAGATCTTCTCCTGGATATATGATTTTGCTGCCTCTGTATTCGAGCAGGACTTTACTAGTTCTTCTTCATCAATGAGATCTTCTCCTGATCTCTTTTGCTTCAGGTGCTGGATTAATTCTGAAGAAGATAATCTTCCTAACATTCTTTTAGGAAGCTTTCCCAACTCATTGAATCTATTTTTTCCTGCAACAAAGTATTAAAACTGAAATCTAATTTTGAATTAGATACTTCCTCCTAGAGTTTTCTTTAGGATCAAGGCTTCTAAATATTTTTATTCAAGGCTTATGTGGCCTTCTATTCAGTACCAAGGCCTATGTGGCCTTTATTTAAAGGCTTCAATGGCTTTCTCTTCAAGGCTTCCATGGACTTTCCCTCTAGATCAAGGATTCTTTAGCATTTTCTTCTAGAGTAAGGCTTCTGTGGTCTTTTATTCTTATGAAGTTTCCAATCTATCAATGGAGATCTCTTGTATCCAAAATTCATTTCATTTATACTCTAAAAGTCTCTTTTGTAGTGATGTTCTCTTGCAACAACTAATCTCTACACTATGAAGGCACTCTGACCTTCGAGCAATGAAGTTGGAATCTCCTAGCTTTCTATTGTAGGAGGTGTCCCAATCATCTGAGTATTAATTCTCTGCAATAAAATAACCTCCAAGTTAGTTTATCTAGATATTTTAGATGGACTTCACTGGTTGATTCATCAACCTAGTGGATCAAGTGTTGAGTCCTAGTATTCACAAGTTTTTCCTTGAAACTATGTGGAAAGACTCTAGTCATATGCAATCTCAGTATTCTAGAATATGATATTTCATTCAGTCCTTACTTGTGGCTCTCCTTAATTCTACCACCAAGACTCTATTGAGTATTTTTGACAATGATTGGTCCAATGAAATGTCAGGTTCTCAAAAAACTCAGTCAATAATAATGGTGGTTTTCCTATTGACCTATCGTGGCTCTGATACCACTGTTAGCTTTTGATGCAATAGTAACGGGAGATAGAAAAACACAAGATACAAAATAATATAAAATAAATTAAATCCGTGAGATGACTGAAAATATACTATAAATAGAAATGATTGATATGTTTACAAAAGTAGCTGTGGAGGAAATGAACACTCCATGAATATAGCTACAACTCAAGAATGGACATTAAGCATATTACATTCGATCACTACATCATCCTGCTACATCATGCCACTATATTCTATACCACATAATGACTATGACTTATGACTATATCATATGATATCTGATATATATACCTATGGCCATTCATATTAAAAATAGTTTCCTTGGATTACAATCTACCTAGATGTGCAAGGGACAACTTGCACATGTACAAATTGCACTTTGACACTTGTGCATTTATTACATTGCATGTAGTAACAAGATAAATTCCCACTAAAGTAATATATTATCCTAAGTATGTACCAAGAAAATTATATTTACATTATCCAAATGATGTAAAATCCTATTTCTAATAAACAAGAAAGTGGAAGCCCCCTTCAGAAGGCCAAACTCTAGAGAGAAATAGAGAAAACCTTCCAACGAACACCGATAACATATGGGGTCCTCCAAAAGACCATAAAGGTCTACCAAGATAGTATTCCTAGCTCCAACTCCTGAGCTGAGCCATCCGAAAGCCAACCACCATCGAAGGTCATCAAGGAAAGGAACTTCGGGTCGATCCAACCAAACAATTGTAATCATGTCAAAAACAAGAAGGCACATCCTGGAAGGCCCTAGGAGGATCCCATAGAGGTCCTGGAAATGTAGTAGGGAGATCCTAGGAAGGTCTACCCCTTTATTTCTAATATTATTTTTTAAATATTATAAATAAAAATTACATTACAAGATGTAATGACATAGTATTATTCAAGAGTATCATACAATAATATAATTTATTATTTATTTATTTATATTAATGTTTAATTTTAGATATAGATTTTTTATTAATGGTGAAAAAGTAGGGTTTTGAAGGGTCCCAAAACCTTTTACATTAGAGGAGGTAGAGAAAGAGAAGGTCAATTAAGCACAAGCCAGCCTCCAAGGCCAAAAGAACAGAAACTAAACCCAACAACCACCCAAGAGAACAAAAGAGAAAGATAACGCCATGATACAACATAGACCAACCCACCACCCAGCAGGGCATAAAGGAGAATTTTTGTTTCAACTTTCTTTTAGAGGCACCAAAGATCCTGCTCCATTTTTGCATAAGATTGGAAGGGCAACAAATACATCAAGATGCAGATAACAAAACCCCAATCCCAGAGAGCAAGGGTGAGGGCAATACACCAAGCATATTCCTTGAGAATGGAAACCACCAGGGAGCAAAAGGACCAGCCCCCCAAAAAAGACCCCCTAGAGAGAGGATCACTACAACACAAAGGAGACCTCATCCAAGCAGAAAGACAATAAAAAGGCCTACTAGATAGGTAGGCCCAATGCTTCCAAAGCAACAATTATCATTAACCATGGAGGGAAATTGTCTTCCCAAATTTTGAATTGGCCACTATCCACCCCCAAATTGGCCATAACATCAGCAACCTAGTTACCTTCCCTATAAATATGCTCAATTTTAACTTCTAACATACCTTCCAAAATCTTTGAGGTGTCCTTAATAATATTTAAGATGAAACAATTGTCAGTCTTTCTAGCCTGCAAATCTCGAATGATGTTCAAGGAGTCACCTTGTACGAGAAGTCTTCTGAAGCCCCTCTCAAAAACCTGATGAACACCCGAGAAAAGTGCCTTAGCTTCAGCTAGGTGGTTGGTCTGAATACCATAATCTTTGGTGTAAGCCCAAATGACCTCACCATTATCATTTCTGACAACACCCCCTCCACCAGCCCTCCTAGGGTTACCTTTGGCAGCCCCATCAAAGTTTAGAATGACCCACCCTTTAGCTGGTTTATGCCATCTAGTAGCCAATATTTTTTGAATAGTGGATACAAAAGTAGAAGACCCTAGATTCAATTTCCAACTAACAACAACCCCTTTCTCCACAACTTTCTCCCTACCATTTCCAGCAGCAAAGACAACCAGGTTATTCTCAATAGCAACTTTAATCCTTCTAAAGACAAAGGATTCATCCCTAGCAATATCCTTGAAAGTTCTTTTGTTCCTCTCCCACCAGATACCCCATAAAAAATGAGGAAGAACTAGGTCCCACACCCTAGTGAGGTTGTGACTGATGAAGGGGGATTTCCACTGAGTGAAAAGTTCCTTGAAAGTTTGAGGTAACGTCCACTTGATAGAAAAAGAATCTAGTAAAGCATTGAGCACCTTATTTGAGAAATCACAATGGATGAAAAGATGATCCACAAATTCAACATCCTTAGAACACAAGAGACAAATATTGGGAAGATGGAAGCCTTTCTTACATAAATTATCAATAGTCAAAATTTTGTTTTGCAAACACAACCACAAAAAAATGCAATCTTGGGGATCAAATGAGGATACCAAACCCTTTCCACTAGAAAATATCCTCCCTTAGACAATGTTTGGGCCTCATATGCAGTCTTGATAGAAAAATACCTTTAGGAGAATGAGTCCATAGAAGGAAGTCCCTATCATTCTGTTGAGGAAGAAAGTACTGTTGTAGCAACATGTTCAAATTTGCCAAACTCTGAAGGATCCGAAGATCAGTTGTATGTAAAGTCAGATGCTTCCAAATCCTCTTGCCATTAGTGATGATTATATAATCAATTACTTTTTCTCCATATTTCAGTGACAAAGGAGCCTTCAACTCATAAAACTCAGGACTAAGAAAGAGGGGTTCAGGAAGAATCCAAGTATCCTCCTAGAAGAACACATCCTTGCCATTCCCAATCTACCACCGCATCCCCTCCGTAACCAAACTTCTGACCCCCAACAAACCATTCCAAATCATAGAGCCCCTAGGAGGAGCAACACTTCTAAAAAAAGGAATGTGATTTTCTAGATACTTACCTCTCATAATATCTTTCCACAATTGATCCTCCTCAACACATAATCTCCAAGCTATTTTTGCAATCAATGCCTTATTGAACAACAACAAATTTCTAATCCCAAGACCACCTTCTTTCTTAGAAGAGCAGACCCTATCCCAAGAGACAAGGGACACCCTCTATTTATCCTCCACCCTAGCCCACAAAAATCTCCTAAAGATCTGATCAATCCTCCTCCTAACTTTGAAGGGCATTCTGAAAAGAGACATATAATAGATGAGAATGCTTTGGAGGGTAGCTTGAAGCAATTGCAACTTACCTACTTGGCTCAGGAGATTACCTTTCCACCCAACTAACTTACGTTGAATCCTATCCAACATAGGAGACCACAACTCCTCCTTCATCCTACCAATGAACAATGACATACCTAGATATAAAGAAGGAAGGTTAGCAATGCCACAACCAAAAATCCTTGCAATTCTATGTTGAAGTTGCCCCCTAGTATTCACAAAAAATATTTGACTTTTATGGAAGTTAATTTGTTGGTTGGAAGCTTTCTCATACAACTATAAAATATTCATGAATTCCTTAGCCTCTCTCATAGTAGCCTCACCAAGAAGTACAGTGTCATCTACAAACTATTGATAAGAAACTACCTCCGCAATACCAACAAGTCTAATACCCTTAATCTTAGAGGACAAGGTAGCAACAAGAATCGATCTTCCTAAAGCTTCAACCATCAAAATGAAAAGATATGGAGACAAGGGATCACCTTGCCTAATACCTCTTTGACCCCCAAAAAACCACTCGAAATCCCATTGATGATGATAGAAAATTTAGTAGAGGAAATACAAACTCTAATCCACTTCCTCCATAGATCCCCAAAGCCAAATTTTTGCAACACCTTGTCAAGGAACTCCCAGGAGACCCTATCATAAGCCTTCTGCATATCAAGTTTAAGAAGCATTCCAACCAACCTACTTTTGGACATAAAATGTAAAGTCTCATGAACCATAATGATCCCATCCACAATCTGCCTACCATGAACAAAACCACCTTGAAGAGGAGAAATCAAGATGGGGAGAAGCCTTTTCAACCTATTAGCAAGTGTCTTAGTAAGCAACTTATATAGGGTATTGCATAAGTTGATAGGTCTAAAATCCCTTAGAGAAGAGGCACCATGTTTCTTTAAAACCAAAACAATAAAGGTAGTATTCCATGCCTGCAACAAAGAGGAAGAAGATTGGAATTCTCTTAAGGCTTTCAAAATATCCAAACCAAGAAGGTGCCAAAACCTCTAAAAAAAACTAGCAGGGAACCCATCCGGCCTAGGTGCTTTGTCCTTATTCATACTAAATAGGTTGATCCTGATCTCATCATTAGAAAAGGGGGCATTCAAAGCATTATTCATATCAGCTGTCACCACCTAGGGAATGTTCCTGAGAAGTTCCTCTGAAGCATCCCCATCTTCCTCCCTATCTCTAGAAAACAAATCCTGAAAGAAGGATACCATGGCAGTAGCAATTTCTTCCTTATCTTTAAGGCATTCACCGGAGTCCAATGTAATTTCTCTTATTTTATTAGCACTCCTATGTTTCAAGGTTGAGAGGTGGAAAAACTTGGTATTCCTATCCCCCTCCTTAAGCCACGTAGCTCGAGATTTTTACCTCCAAAAAGACTCCTCGCTGGCAAGAATATTATGAAATTCTGCAAGAGTAATTTGCTCTTTGTTGGCCAGCTCCTCTGACCAACCTTCACTTTGGCCTTTTTCCTCAATTTCCTACAATTCTTGAAATATTTTTTGCTTCCTATGGAAGAGGTTCCCAAAAACCTCTCGATTCCACCTCTTCAAGTTAGCTTTGATGATTTTTAGCTTCTTGGCCACTTGAAACATCTTAGTGCCATAGACATCCAAATTCCACCAAGCCTTAATCAAGCCTTCAAGATCCGGATGAGAAAGCCACATTATCTCAAACCTGAAAGGATAACCTTTCAAATGTTTCTCCTCCATGAATTCTAATAGTAATGGGTTGTGGTCAGAAGCAATTCTTGATAAAGTCCTCAAAGAGCAATCCTGAACCATGGTGAGCCAACTCATCAAAGCAAGGGCCCTATCAATCCTAGATTGAATCAGACCCCCTCCCCTTCTTTTGTTGGACCAAGTGAATTTAGAACCTTGCAAATCAATATCTACTAGTCCCATGGAGGTCAAGAACTCACCAAACTCCTCCATGTTGTCCAAAAAATAGTCGAGCCTCCAAGTTTCTCACAAGGGAGCAAAATGGAATTAAAGTCACCAAAAAGAAACCATGGAAGGTCAAACGAAGAACCAAGGGCTTTTAAGTCAACCCAGAGTTTCCTTCTATCCACAACAACATTGGGAGCATACACATTGGTAGAAATCCAAGAAAAATTAGTCTTTTTACAACAGAATAAAAAAGAAGAGAACCTATCAACCTGATGAATGAGCTTGCCCTCCATAGAATCGGGATTCCAAAGCATCCACAACCCTCCAAAAGAACCACGAGCAGCCCTACTCACACCTTCACACCCCTTCCAAACAAACCTTCGTAATCTATCAAAATCCTCATCACCCATCTTAGTTTCTTGTAAGAAAAGAATATCAAGATTTAAAACTTTTTCTAAAATATTTTAGCACTCTTTGTTTAGTCGGGGCATGCAGACCCCGAATATTCCATGAGATAATCTTCATTACTTCAAGGATTGTGGAGCCTTCCCTCCACTCAAAGGTAATGTAGGCTGGGAGCCATTAGCCACATCTTGAGCCATTTTCTTTAAGAGCACCTCAATTTTTTTGGTCTTCCTGGCCCCTTCCCACTACTTAGATTCATTGTTTTTGGGTGTTTTTGATGGGCCGCATAGAGCCAATCATTCCCTTCTTGCTTGATTCTACTGATTGAGGAAGGAGTTGTTGTTATTGAGCTATCTTCTTTAGTTTCATATTTCACCTATTTAGAACTTCTTGAAAGCCATCTTCCTCCGAGGAAGACCAGACCTCCTCTAATTCCTTGTCCAATGCATTTGTAGAAATCTCTCCCACTTCTACATCCCAAAGAGACTCCATGATAGCTTCATATTTTTCCTTATCAAGAGGGGCAACAACCCTCTCATTATACAAAATAGGGGTAGCTGCTCCCAAAAACACCTTAACATGAGCCTCCTGAAGGGGGGACAAAGGAACCTGAGTAGAAGGTAGTTGATCCCCTTGATGATCTAGGATCTCAACTCCCTTATCTGAAATAACATCCAACCCAACCTCAAGACCAGAAGGCAGCAACTCTCCTAATACAAAAAATTTATTTGGATTCACCTCTGCACCCTTGGAATGCCCACCAACTTCTAGAAAAACCCCAACAACTTTAGAGCAGTCTTCTTTTTTCTTTCTCTAGATCTGGGCCTCCTAATTTTGAGGAGGTTTCTTCTCAGGACACTTAGTCCGTAAATGACCAACCCTTTTACAGTCAATGCAAATGGGCATAGAGGTTTCATATTCTATATCCTGGATCCAAACTCCAAAATCTAAAACCAACTTAATAGAAGAAGGAAGAGGCTTAGAGAGATCAATGTTAACACAAAACCTAGCAAAAACCATCCTTGTTTTTGCTTGAGTGGTCGGATCCACCCACAAACAAAACAACACCCAAAGGGGTACCCTATTGACATTCTCGGTGGATGGATTGAAGTTTAGGAACCATTTCCTCAAAAAGAGGTCTTTTTGACCAAAGAACCATGGTCCCTTTATAACCACAACCTACATATCTTCTGAGGTCTTAAAATTAAAGAGCATAAAGCCTTTGGGTAATGCCACCACTTCCAAATCCCTCTTTGACCTCCATTTTTGAGCAGTCCATTTTTTAATAGAGTCCAAATTTGGTTGGACCCCAATAAACTTCCCAACCAAGGAGTTTGCTCATTCCACTATCATCTGATGAAGAATAGGTTGAGGAATCTACAAAGAAGGAATATCAACCTCTAGCTTTGGAACCAGATCAAAGTGAGTCTTAACAATAGGGTTAGCTCCCAATAACACTCGAGACCAAGAACAATTTGAATTACCCATAGAGGGAGCAGAAGACATCAAAGCTTTTGGACCCCCATAATTCCTGGGTCAAACACATCAAAACCTAGATAGAGCCCCAAGGGCCCACCTACCATGTCCCCCTTGCCATTAGTGCTTGCCTCACTTTGCACATCTTCCATGCTACCCCTACCCCCTCGGGCCCCTACACCCCCTTTGCCCATGCAAATTCCATTCAAAATTGATGTCATCTCCTCTAAAATTGTTAGGGCTAGATATCTCGATGTCACTATTCTTCTAATGATACAAATGTACTAGCCTCATAAATCTCCTAGTGGTGCAGATTTCCCACCAGCATAGATGTACTTGCCTCATAACTCTCCTAATGATGTAGATATCCCAACAACATATATCTCTCAATGATATAGATTTACCAACCTCATAAATATCCCAGTAGCACATATCTCCCATTGACATAGATGTACTTGCCTCACAACTCTTCCCCTCCATAGTTGCAACTTTGAAAACCCTAACTTTCCACAGTTACAACTTCAAAAATCCTAGCTCCAAAAAAACCTCCATAGTCATAGCTTTGAAATCTCTCCATAATCATAGCTCTAAAAACCCTATCTCTAAAAATCCTAGATCCTAAAAAACCTCCATAGTAGCTCTCTATAGTCACAACTTTGAAATATCTCCATAGTTGTAGCTCCAAAAACCCTAGCTCTAAAAAACCTCCACAATCGTAGCTTTAAAAGCTCTCCATAATCATAGCTCTAAAAACCCTAGCTCTGAAAAACCTCCATAGTATCTCTCCATAGTCATAACTCTGAAAGCAGATATTTATTAGTAATATATGAAAGTTTTTCGGCTGAATAATAAGGGGTTGTACTTGGGTCCCCCACCCTTGAAAAACTACAACTCTCTTCTTTAGAGCTTGAGAGTTTACAAATAGATACACTTCTCATATCAATTGAGATGCTATAGCTAGAAACCTACATCATTTTACATAAAATGTCTGAATTCTTGATTTTTATTTTTTGGATCTTTTTAATTTTTTGTATGAATAAAAATATTCAAAAATTTAGCATCCTTTATCACATCCCGCCAATTAGGACCTCCTAGAAGATATTAATTGATCTGAAGGATCAATTAATACTTTATTTTAACATTAACCAAACCTTACTAACGCTGCCTAGCATTAATAAGAGGGTCTAATTGATAATTCTAGAGGATGGTAAACTCTAATTATCCTAAAAAAATCCTAATTAAAACTAATTACGCTCTACCAGGTTAAATTGGAGAGTTTTGGGATGGAATTAGGATTTTGTAAGTTTTGAAAAAATTAAAATAAGACTTTTATGAAAGATTAATTTGGAAATTTATCTTTTACAAAAAGTGACCTAGTAGAATAAACCTACTTTATTACAATTAGGTGTCAAAAAAAATTATCCAATTTTAAATGGACCCAAAAAGAGCAAGGTCATGATTTAATAATAAAAATGTATATATTTTATTAGTGGATGAACTATTCTCCATTCCACATGACTCCTTCCAAATAGTGATAAGGTTGACCTTGTAAGTTGCCCTAGGAAAAATGGAAGGCCCAAAATGAACAAGGTACTCCCACCTTATCTCCTCTTGTCCCTTCTCCTAATTTTTAAATAATAAAAAGGAATTTCACTATTTGGGTTGACTCCAAAAAGGCTCCTTTTAATATTTTATTAATAAACCCACCTTGCTCATGAAGGAAAAAGAAGTTGGGAAAAATTATAAAAGGGAAGACAAGCAATGGAAAGGGGGAGGAAAATATTGGATTTAGAGAGTATGCTCTCTAACTTGGTAGATCAGAAACCAAAAAGCCCTAAGAGAGTACTAAGTCTTTAACAAAAGGTAGTTGGCCAATATGAGTGATCTAAAAGGTTAATTTGAGGTTAAGCCATTAAGGAGGGAGTCTTGGAACAATCCTAGAGGAACCTTGAAGGGTATGTCAAGGATATGAAGTCTTTGGATAGTCTTCGAGGAAATGATGGAGGCTTTTGGAAACTAGGAGGTGAAAACTAATTCACTCCTGCAAGATGATGAGGTTGGATCTCTCTTCTGTTTAAGCTATGGCTTAAATTGATCTGTTTATTGGCTCATAGGCTAAATTATTTGAAGTACCTATGATTTTGATCTAATTAGATGTGGTTACTATTATCAATAATTGAATATCGTTGTTCTTGTCATAATCTAGGATTATTCAGACTTACTATTTGATCTCTAATTGTCTTAAGACCAACAAAATCATTTTTTGCCACGTCCAAGACCTCATAGAAAAAATAGTTCTATTAAACCCTATTTGGAACAAAGAACCAGCCATACCACCACTTGGTAGCTATTCTAAACATCGTGCGAATGTGTCTATATTTTGCACCTCATTCCCAACACAGAGAATGTGGGATTTTACACTACAGGTTATGGGTGCACTACAACCGCGTGGTGACTTCACAACTTTTTAGTCCTTCGGAAATGATTGTAGCTCATTACCATTTTAGTTATGTCTATCCCTTCGATAATATATTCTCCTAATTGAAGCATGAAGTTCTAATTTGACCCTATAATAAGACTAGTTATGGACGTTTGCAATCTGCATGTAGGGTGTCTAATTTAGAATATCTTAGCACAATAGAATGAGGAGCATCTTGCGCTTGGTACTCATGTCATGCACAACTTGAGTCGACCATCTGACAAACTTCTCTATGAATCATATCTGTAAATGGTATATGATGCTGTAATTAATTACGAGTTGTTTACAACTGCCCACGCTTAGATATCAAGCCTATGGTACAAGTATCAACCTCCAACGTTCATCAATTAGAACTAAAGCTCACATGATTAAGTTTCATGTTTGAAGAAACTAAAGGGAAGGTGTGGACCAGATCTAATCATATTTTGGGTGGTTATCTAAACCATCACAACCCCTGTACCTCTATTTAAGATGTGGCCACAGATCGACTCCATGAATGTCATATGAAAGCCTATTTATTATAGTTCATTGACCATCAAAGAGGAAGGTGTGATTTAGAGGATCCTGTGCATTACCCAAAACAAAAAATATTAGACTAAGTCTAAGGCTTAACATAGGAAGAAGATTTAATAAAATAAATCGTCACTTGATCGTCGCCTCTATGCGGTGCGTATGTACTCGTGAGGTATGGGCAAGGAAGAGGGATATACAAAACCCCTATCATAATATTTCACATGGGATATGTGAGGATATGAGTGATTTAAGAGGGAAGAGACTCCCTAAATAAAATATCCATGCTCTGGTGGACATAACAACCCTCATATCGAGACTTGGTGCTCTTCCCTCTTGACACGTGTGCATAATTTAACACCTAGCATGTTGACTTCTGGACCTCCTTTATTCGTTGACTAGTTAGTGTTGTCATGCTTGGTTAAACCGTATTCTTGACTTCACCCTTCCCATGAATGGTATACCATCTTGTGGCTTGATAGGTTTGGGAAGTTTGACTATGTTGGTGTCGCATCGATTGATTCGGGCATACAACCAAATGTTTAAGAAATTGAAATACAATCTTGTTTACAAGTTGATTCGGGTGTACAATAAAATGTTTAAGAAATTGAATAAAAATCTTGTTTGTTGGTTGATTAGGGCGTACAACCAAACGTTTTAAAAATTGAATAGCAATCTTGTTTAAAGTGATTGAATAATAGCCTAGGAAGAATGTACATTACGACATGGGTTCTTAAATGAATTATCCATTGGGATTGCTATATGGTTGATCGTTGGGTTAACCTTTTTTCCCCTTTTTGCATAATATGAAATAAATATGGGTTAATATTCCCCCTTATTGAGTACAAAAAGGGTTAGTTGACCAAATCCATGACTGATTAAGGAGAAATATAAATTTAGTATTTAAACCCGATTCCTTTTTATTAGTCTCTTAAATTAAAAGAGATCTATATATTTATGCTTTGGGAAATAACATCATGGATTTAGAAAGTAAACTAAAGTGAAATACCCCTTTACAATGCAAAAAGGGGAAATATATAGATGAATATTGAAGTGATTTTATACCTTTGGATATTCTTCTAAAAGGAGTTCAAAAGAATACTTTTGATATTAAAGTGTAAATCAATTAAATATTCTCTTGGATCAATTGGATATCTCTTTGGACCAAACTTAGGGGTAAGTTTGATAATAAAATTTGGAAAAGAATCAACACAAAATTAGAAAATAAATGCAGTTAGTTGTGAGGCATTTGTAAAGGATTTTGTGATTCAATTAAAGTATCTAAAAGTAAATTTCCATGGAGAAATTTGAATAGTAGATACATTAGAATTGATGGTAAAATATTATTATATGAGATCAATTTTTGGTAGAAAATTGATAATGATCCAAGTTACAAATTTGTAGGAAGGAAATACAAATTTGAAGATAATCCTACTGTAAATATTTTATCAATTTGTGAAAGGATTGAATAAATTAGATTTACATATAATGATATTTAGAAATACTATTTTATAGAATAGGGTATGGTCAAGAAAAGAATTGAGTGTGAGAACTCATTCTTTAAGGAAATTATGGGGTTTCCTCACTATGTTCTATCATGCAATTAATTATCCTATATGAACATTTTCTAGGGATGATTTCTAGGATATATGGTTTGGGAAATATTAGTATGATCTTAACCTTGAAGGATGGAAGGGTAAGGATAGGGATAGACAAGGATCAAAATTATATGTATAGTTTACATGGATAAGTTATTGTCATATTTGGGTTAAGCTTCTCAATATTGATATATTATGATTGAAGATCTAATCTTGAGGAATGGATTTCCTCTTTATATGCTTATATATATAATGTAGAAATATTCATTATTGCCTAATGAAATCTTCTAACATAGTTAGAATATTGAGGGTTGAGTGTTTATCAACCTTGGAGAATGAATGTGGGATTCATTCTCGAGTGAATTATGGGGTTCCATATTGATGTTTGATAAGATTTCTCCTTAATATGAAACCAATGACCCTTCATAAACATGTAGATATAAGAATTTGTGAAATTTTTACGTATTGTATTGATGGCTTAGAGAAAGGGAATGTGGAATTTCCTTATTTGCATCATGATTTGAAAAAGGAACAAATTGATTCCTTTAATTGTATATTTGATTTAGAAAAATATCCATGGGATGCCTTTCTATATTTGTATTTATGACATCTTAAGTTTATGAAATGAGAGGCGAAACATATTTTGGATATTGGGTTTATTCCTTGTGAGGGTTCCCAGGATATATGCTTTGTACCTCTATTTTGTGGTTTGCAATTATTGTTATGCATTTATGTTATACTAGTTTTCTATTGTGATTAGATAGATCATGGATACTGCATAAGATGGAATTTAAATATCATTTAATTTTCAAAAAGATGATGCATTTACATTCTTATAAGATGATCATTCGAGTGTTATATGATGAATGCATTTTGTTAACAAGCAATGTTCCATTGGTAAGAATGGATTATAATTGCATTTGAGGTCATAATGATTGATGCCTTTGTTTTTTACAATGAATGGCTCTTTTAATATGAGATAATGGTTTATGATTTATTTCAAGTAGTAATATTGAAGGGAATAAAATAATATTTATGTATTGTTTAATAGTATATGCATGGTATTCCACTGCAAAGAATTAGGAAGTAAGATTGAAGTCACATTCAATTAAGTAACTAAACTTCTTAATAAAAGGAGAGATAGAAACAATTAAACAAAGGAACCAATAAATGTCATGATGGAATGCGAGGTTAGATAGGAACTGGTCACTCCTATCACAAGAGTTGAAACTAACCATGTTGTAATTCTCTCGATCACTTGCTAGCCTGATTGATGTTCGTAAATTTTTTTTTGAATGAAAATTGACATGATAGATATGTTCAAAAAAATTCTATCTCGAACTGGGTTGGTAATTTGGGGTTGTTACATCCTTCTTGACATTTTTCTATAGCAGCCTTCACAATACCAAAACTTCACCTCTACTATCTATGCATTGCATCTTAGTAGAGTAATATTTCCAAAACATCGCACTATCATAGTCCGCTTTACCAAATCTGGATTGCTAGTTTCCTTCCTGAAACACAAGTGCAACCACAAAAATTATAATAAATAGTTTATATGAAAACACATTATTGTTATAAAATAAAGCAGATATTACCAATGGAAAACATTAAAGTAAATCTTAATCATTAATTGATTCAGGCAATCAACATTTTCTTGTCAACTTCAACTAAACTTACTACTTCCTCTAACCATGGAAAGGAGAATTTAACTTCATGATCCTCAATCAAAACCCCTCTATTGGCTAGCCTATCTGCACATTTGTTTCCTTCCCTTAATGTATGTGTAAACCTGATTTCTTCAAACTCTTTAGCAAGATCTTGAATTTCCATAATTATCTCTTGTATGTTCCATGGAGCCTTTGCTTTCCTCAAAATTGCATTTATTACTATGAGAGAATCACCTTCCATCCATACTCTATTCCATTTCATTTGTTTACATATTTTTAACCCTTCTAAAGTTGCCCAAGCTTCAACTTCATTATTTGTCTTAAATCCACTATTGAAAGCATAATGAGACAAAATATCTCCTCTATTATTTCTAATTATTCCTCCTCCTCTTATTGGTCCTAGATTTCCTTTAGATGCTCCATCAAAATTCAATTTAACCCACTCCACATCTGGTGGTTTCCACTTTATATTCTTTGCCTTCTTTTTGCTTCTCTTGTACCCAACATCATAATTCCATTTAATGACTTGACTCCATCTATCAAGGCTCTCTGCTTCTAGATTAGGGATTGGGTGAGTTGATAGGGTTGGTTTAGACTCCTCTATGGCTAAACATATCTTCCTTTTCATTACCTCTAAACTGCTTTCCTTTCCTTTAAATATTCTTCTATTCCTTTCTAGCCATACAGTCCAAAGTATTGTATCTTTTGATATATCCCATATTGTCTATAAAGCCTCACTTTTATAAGTGCTCTACCATTGCTTTAACCAATCTTCAATTCTGCTATTCATCACCATGCATTTACCAAACATATTAAGAATCCATTGCCATAGATTCCAGACTATTGAGCAATGTCCCAAGAGATGGTCTATACTCTCCTCCTTTTTACAAAGAACACATTGAGAGGGGCCATGAAAACCCCTTTTCATAAGGTTATCCTAGGATAAAATTCTTCTATGACCTACTAGCCAAACAAACATTTTGACTTTAGGAATGCTTGGGCTATCCCAAATATCTCTCCATATTCTAGTGATATTATTATTTTGTTGGTGTTGTACATTATATCCACTTCTTGTTGTGTATTCTCTTGAGCTATTCAACTCCCAAATCAATTTATCCTTGGCTCCCCTTGGAATAATCATAGTTGTTATCTTTCTACTCAATTGCCTCCTAGCATCAATGTCTTGTATACTTGTAAAAAAATCTTCTTTCCATTTGTATCTTCCTTCCTGATCCTTGTACAAAATGTTTGAAACCCTATCACCATATTTATCTTGAAGCAATCTCATCCAAGGTTTCAAAATTGGATCTAAATTGAGTGGTTTTTTATCACACCAAGTATCCATCCAAATAGAAATTTTTTCTCTAGTTCCCACCACCCATATTAAACCTTTAATCATAAGATCAATAGATTTTTTAAACCATTCCAAAGAGCAGAACCATTTGGTAGAGAGAATGCAATAAATATTAAACTTGGGTCATTGGGATCAACATACTTAGAAGAATTCTTGCCCATTGTCTTTGACTCTCTTTGTACAATCTCCAAATTACTTTTCCCCTAAGAGCTAAGTTTGCATCTATAAGAACTCTTAAACCAAGACCTCCCCTAGTTTTATCATCACACACCTTGCTCCATTTCACCAAAGGAAATTTCCTTTTATCATGTAAACCTGACCATAAAAAGGATCACATAATATAGATTAAACTTTTTCAACTAATTTTGGCATAGAATACAATGACATATAATATGTTGGAATGGCCTATAAGACTGACTTAATTAACTGCACTCTTCTTACTAATGATAACCATCTACCTTTCCAAGTTGGAAGTTTATTCTAAACTTTACTAATAACTAGATTCCATAATTCTATCCTCATTCTCCCCTCAAATAAAGGCATCCCTAGATAAGTTGCTAGTAAATTTACCTCCTCCATTTGAAGTAACCTACAAATTCTTGCTTTGATATTAGCTGGAGTGTTAAGGAAGTAAATTTTGGATTTTGTCCTATTAAATTTTTGCCCTGATGCTCTTTCATATTCCTTTAAAAATTTATTCAAAGCTCTAGCCTCATTTATCCTTGCCCTTCCAAAAAGGGTTGTATCATCTACAAACTATTGATGGGTGATGTTGTCGATGTTATTACTAACCTTAAGTCCACTTATAAGCCCATATTTGTAAGCCTTCTTTAAGTTCCTACTCAAAACCTCTACCATAATAATGAACAAATAAGGAGATAGAGGATCTCCTTGTCTAAGGCCTCTCTTGGCTTTAAAATATTATGTTACTAACCCATTGACCAACACTGAATAAGAAACTGTAGAGACACAAGCTTTAATCCATCTAACCCATTTCTTCTTGAATCTAAACTTTTCTAAAACTACAAAAAGAAAATCCCATTTAACCCTATCATAGGCTTTACTCATATCAAGTTTTAAGATCATTGCTTTCTCTTTTCTTGAAGTTATTGAATGTATAACTTCATGAGCTACTATGATCCCATCCAAAATTTGTCTCCCTTTCACAAATCCTCCTTGCTCTTCTAAAATAATTTTGTCTAACAATGGCCTTAATCGATTTACCATCACTTTGGAGATAATATTATATGCCATATTACATAGGCTTATGGGTCTAAAAGAATCAAACAATTCAACATCCTTCTTTTTTGGAATTAGGGTAAGATATGTTGCATTTATTTTATAAGGTATGTATTGTTTTACCCTAGACTATTCCACTACCACCAATAAAGAATCCTTCACTATATCCCAATTATGTTGGTAAAAAGTTGTAGAGAGCCCATCTGGACCTGGGGATTTATCCTTATTAAAAGAGAAAAGAGCTAAATGAACTTCTTCTAGAGTAATAGGCTCCATCAATTTCCTATTGTCTTCATTCGTTATAACTGAAGGAACATCTTGAAGAAGTTTATCATTAAGAACTTCAGTCTCCTCTGATCCTAGAATATTATGATAAAAATACTTTACCTCTTTTCTAATTTCACTCTGATCTTCAATCCAAACCCCTTCTATTGATTTAATTCTACTAATTCTGGATGTTGATCTCTGTACTATAGCCATCCTATGAAAAAACTTTGTATTTTTATCTCCTTTTAACCAAGTCTATCTTGATTTTAATCTCCAAAATTTCTCTTCCTTACTCAAAATATTATGATATTCACTAAGCAACTCCCTTTCCTCTGAGCTTGGATTATTATGATCACCTTTTTAGAATTTTGAAAGTTTATCTTTTAGTTCTTCTTTCTTCTCAAAAATATTTCCAAAAGTGTTCTTGTTCCATTATTTTAATCTAGATGTCATAGATTTAATTTGATTTGGAAGAGCATACAACCCACCATTACCTAAATAATTCCACATTTGAGCTATCATATCAACAAATTGAGGATGGTCTTCCCACATCTGCTCATATTTAAAATATGATATTTTTTTAATTCACTTACCACCATTTTAACTCTTATTGGCTAGTGATCTGAACCAATCCTTGTTAAGGTATTAATTTTAGCACAAGTTCCTTCATCTAGCCAATGATATGAGAGAATGCATCTATCTAATTTTTTGCTATTAGGTTCTAGCCTCTCCTATTGTTGGTCCAAGTATAGTTGTCTTCTTCAAACTCAACCTCCCATAGATTATTGTTTTGAATAAAAGCTGAGAAATCTCTCATACTTTGGGTTAATTTCCTAATTCCCCAAAATTTTCATCCAACTTGGTTATGGCATTAAAATCTCCTATGATCATGAATCAGGTTTCTTGGTCTTTACTTCTCATAAAGGCTTCAATCCCACTCCAAACTTCTAATCTACCTGATTGAGTTGTAGGTCCATAGACATTGATAAGGATGAAATAAATATCTACAAAGTAGCAAGTGACTAAAGAGGCTATCCAATGCCTAGTTTTATGAATGGTTACACAAGAGGTTCTAGAAGGATTCCAACAAGTTAGAATTCTCCCTATCACTCCTTCAAAATCCATAGCATCCCATTCACATCTTGCCCATACTACTTTCATAGTTTTTGAAACTTCTTCTTTTGTCATTTTAGTTTCCTAGATACAAAGAATATCAAGCTTATTACTTAAACATAGGTCCCTAATACACCTCTGCTTTGAGGGGGCATTAGCACCCCTTATATTCCATGAGATGATAATCATGTCTCATTAGGGGCTTTTGGCCCTACCTACATATTACCAATATCATTTTGTTGTTTGGTAAAGAGAAGTTCAACCAACTTAGTTTGTGTTCCTTTCTCTATGTTTGCTCTTGCTTCCCTGGATCTTGCTTGATAATTTGAGGGTTTTCCTCTTTTTGCCTTGCCTATATCAAGAGTAGGTCTTATTATTCTATTCCTCAATATTCTTTCACAATTTTATTTTTCATCATATTTATCCTCTCCTAGCTCTACTACAGAAGCTTTTGACTTGTCCTGCTCATTTTTTAGTATTTCCTTATTAATGGCAGAGGTATTAACTTCTAAAACTGCATTTTATTTACCAATTTTTTCTCCTGAATGGTGCATGGTACTTCAAGAGAGTCTTCAAAATTTGATGAGACACATTCCTTAGGTTCATCGAGAATGTTCTTCCTTAAATCAGGATCATACTGAATAGATGATTCCTTGTTAATATGTTGAAACTGTTGTACTGTGTCCTCTAAGTTTTGATCTACTTTTTCTTCATAGGCTAAAGCCTCAAAAGAGTTGGTATTTCTTCCAATATCCTTCCTTACTGGTCTCCACTATTTATTTTCTTTCATTTTTCTAGATCTATTTTTTGGAAGTTGAAAACCATCTTCATCCATAACCATTTGTAAGTTTCTCTTGTGATTTTCTACATATGATTCTGTTGGGCTCTTCTTAGGGCATGATCTCTCAATATGCCCCACCTCATGACATATTCTACATCTAAAAGATATGTTTTCATAATCTATGGTTTGGATCCACATCTTATCCCCATACTTAAGAATGATTGATTTTGGTAAAGCTTTACTTATATCAATCATGACCAATATTCGAGCATAAATAGCCAAGAATCCATCTTTCATAGTATCTAAAATCTCAAGGAATTCTCCTAGAGTGTTGCCTATTGCCTTGAAGGTATCTATTTCCTAAAATTCAATGGGTAACCCAAACATCCTAACCCATTCTAGTACTAGGGATAGATTTACATTTTTAGGTGAAAAGCCTTCATACCAATGGGTAAGGAAGAGTCCTACTCTTCCCATAAACCAAGGACCCCCTTTTAGGATTTTTTCTCTTTCTTCCCTAGAACAAAAAATGGCTAGGAAGAAACCTTTGGGAAGAAATGATAGAATCACTCCTAGAGACTTCCAACTCCTATCAATCCATTTTCTCAAGGTTGAAGCCCTTGGCCAATACCCATTAAATTTACCAAAAACTACCCTATCTTGGAGCAACGAGGATCTCTCTGAGGTGTGCTCACTAACCTCTACCACTAGAGATGATTCTAAGGATTTAACTATAAATCGGTCCATGGAAAGGAAACTAAAACTCAAAATCTATTGAAATTTATCAGAATGTCCTATAGCAAATATAATATTTGATAAAAAATTTATAATAATTTGCATGCAAAATTTCTAAGATAAAGAAGGAAAAAAACTTAGCTAAAAAATTCTATGTCCAGATAGAATGTCTTGCCTCATTGAAGTCCTAGCCCTTCATTGCTCTTCCCATCATCCGAACCCTAGCTGACAAATATTTGCAATTTCATTTTTCGTGACTTGAAAAATCATCATTGCCCTTGTTCTAGATGGTTGACTTCATAGGGTCGTATCTCCCTCAATATTGCTTGGATTCTTTCATATGACCACTCATTTTAAAGCTATTCAAATTCCGCACAAGTTGGTCCAAGAATCAGCTGAATCAGATAACCCTTCATGAAGATATGGCTCCTAAAAGATGAGATATTTTTTAGAAAAAACCCTAATCCTTTGCGAAGTGACTATATGTTGAGGAAGAAAACCTAGTAATATATGAAAGTTATGATAAATACCTATTACATTTTTTATTGGTTATATGGGATTGAAATAGGCCCCACCAATATTCATAGTGGTATTTTAATAGGTCACCTATTATGCATGTATTGCTTGGAAAGAGTCAAACTTGGGCTTGCTCCTTGAAAATTAAGGAATTTAATTGATTAAGCTAATGCCATTTGATTACACATTTATTACAAATTTATATTAAATTAAAATTAAGTTTTTGTATCAAAATGACATGATCTAAACTACTTAAATATCTTGATTTTCAAGGAGGAGATCCAGGTTTGAATCTTACCAAGCCATACATGCATAATAACCAAGTTGTTGTAATGCTACAATGTAGTTATGATGTAATAGAGATGTGGTATATTTCAATCCCATATAACCAATTGGATTTTTTTTGTTGTTTTTGATATAGTGCAAGCTAGGAGCAAGCCTCATATTTTCTTGTTTTAGAAAGTAATAAAGTATTGTGAGCACGAGGAGGAAGTAAGTATGAGTAAGTACTGAACATCACATTTTCTTTTCCAGATCATGGAGAAATTCAAAAAATAAATTATCCTTATGAAGAAAACCTAGGTAGCATGGCAAGAAAATCATTTTTAAAAGTTCTATCTAGAAGTAAGAATGTCCTAATTGGAAGTATGGATGCCTTAATTGGGGAAAAGAGGAAGGTCAAATATATGAGAAACCTTATCCATGTAGTAGATATACCAAAAGTGATTATCAAGGATGATATTATGGAGCATGACATAAAGGTTCTTAAAAGCACAGGGTTAATATGTAAGTTTTATGGATAATGGCTAAGGTATTTGAAGATTTAGAGTCTAATCAAGTGAAAGTAAGGATTGAGTTCAAATTAATCCATGATTTTTCTTTCAAAAGTAATTTTCATTGTCATATTCTCTAGTTCCAAATTTAGGAATAATATAATGGATAGTGACCCATGGTTTAGAGGGGGAGATGCATTATATTCAAGACCATGGGGTGAGAATTTTTATGTGAATACATAAACTATTAAAAGGCTTTTAGTGTGGGTTAGGATTTTTAGACTTAAATATTATCTTATTAATAAGGAGGCTTTGAAGAAAATTAGAAATACTCTAGGGAAGTTCATCTAAAAGGGACCAATTAATAAGGAGCAAAGGCATGCTATATATACCCAGATATGTGTTACCATAGAAATATTAAAACCTTTATCATAGTTTAGGAGGATTAAATATAAATCAAGAGAATGGGATCGACAAGTGGATTATGGAAACATTGCATTTTAATATCATAAATATTATGATATTGAACACATGGCAAGAGATTGCAATGTAAAAATGATGGAAAAAGAGATAATTTTTTTTGGACATGAGACAAACTTCATTATTAAGTAAGAAGATCATACCATAGTAGAAGGTAATATCAGATCAATGATTCTCCACTCTCAAGAAAGTGGCAAAGAAAAGCCCTCTACATCATAAAATATTGAAGACATTATGGTTTAGTTGGATTAATTATTAGAAAAAACAGAGGACACAAGAGATGAGGAAGTATAATTCACAAGTTCAAATTTAGAAGGAATTAAGGTACAAAGGAAGATGGGGAAGAAAAAGTTTAAATGAGATGAAAGAGATCAAGTTTAATATAGGAAAATTATATTTATTTTCCTCAAGGACTAAAAAATTATCTCCTTTTCATAAAAATGAAAGTAGCATAGAGCATATCCCTTTTGCTATAGGGTTTCAAGAACAACATAATAAAGAAATGAACATGTAGGATATCCATGGAAATTTAGTGTGTCTAGGGTAGCATAAGAAAGTATTACTATGGAATATCATCCTTGTACTTTAAGTTTTCTAGGGCAACATTTAGGATTTGAAGAGTAGCATAAGAGAGTAATTACTATTGAGGATCATATTTGTAATTCATGGTTTATAGGGAAACATAAAGAAGAAAGTGTTTGTAAGGCTATTCCTTGCACTTCAAATTTTCTAGTGTAGCATAAACATTTAGAAGATACGTCTAATTGTGAATAATATGGAAAAATAGAAGAATTAATTGGGATAAAAGTGTTGATGGAAATAGTAGCAAAAGAACACTGAGAAAAAGAAGAGATAGAGGCTATCACAAGCCAAGAGGGAGTGCAATACAGGAGTAAGTGTGAGATAGGAGAGATTGCAAGCTAGGAGCAAGTGCAAGCTAAGAGGGAGTGTGATCCAAGAGGGAGTGCAATCCAAGAGCAAGCCACATTAGCTAGTATGGAAGGAAAGTCATATTTGAAAGCCCTAATGGGAAGTCAAGATGCCCTAGTTGGAAGAATGAAGTCCCAATTTGGAGATAATAAGAAGAGTGAATACATGGCAAATTTGATCCAAGCAGTAGATGTTACACCAGAAGTGAATATAAAGGATGCGATGATTGAGAATGATATAATGGTTATTAAAATTAGAGGGTTAATATGTAAGTTCCATAGATCATGGCCAATATTTTTGGAGATTCAAAATTGGATCAAGTGGAAGTGGGGATTAAATTCAAATTACTCTATGACTTTTCTTCCTAAAGGTTTTTTCTCATCATCTTTTCCAATTTAGAAATTAGGGATAAAATAATGGTTGGTGGCCCATGGTTTAGGGGAAGATATGCACTTTATTTGAGACCATAGAATGAATTTTTTTGTTGAGATAAAAACTATTAAGAAGCTTCCAGTATGGGTTAGGATTTTTGGACTTCCATATCAACTTATAAATAAGGATGTTTTGAAGAATTTTGAAAATACCCTAGGGGAATTCATCAAGGAAGCACTAACTACTAAGGGGCAAAAGCATTCTATATATAATTGAATATGTGTTGCTATGGATATTTTAAAATATTTTCCATAATCCATTAAGATTAAATCTAAATCAAGATAATGGGATCAACAAGTAGATTATGAAAATATCGTATTTTATTGCCACAATTGTTATGAGATTGGACACATGGCAAGAGTTTGAAAAGTGAAAACTATGAAGAAAGAGACAAGAAATTCTAGGTATGAGATAAAATTCAAGATAAATCAAGGAAATCATATAGTAATAGAAGCTAGATTAGATCGAGGATATTCTACTCCAAAAGAAGACGTAAAGAAAGCCTATCTATAGTACAATTGGGAAAGTTCAAAAGGAATTAAAGGTGCAAAAGAAGATGTGGAGAGAAATACTAAAGTGAAGATGATAAAAGAGGTCAAGTTTATTCTAGGTAAATCATCTTCATTTTCCTCAAGTAGTATAGAATCCTCTTCAAGTAATAAAAGTGAAAGGGGTGAAGATGTTATTCCTTGCACTTTAAGGTTTCAAGAGCAACATAATAAAGAAATAAGGATGGAGTAAACCCATAACAATTTAGGTTTTTTAGGGAAAAATAAGAAGAAAATTATTACAAAAGAACATCCTTGCACTTTAGGGTTTCTAGGGTAACATAAAGAAGATTGCACTTTTGAGGTTATTCCTTGCACTTCAAATCCTTTAGAACAAAGTAAACCTAAAGATAAGTCTTACTATGAGTAGTGTGAGAAAATTGGAGATTAATGAAGATGAAAGCATATTTGGGAATTAAAAAAGAGAGGAAGACCCAAGAAGCAAAAACAAAGAGAAAAAGAAACCCATAGGGATATTGATATGGGAAAACAAAAGCAAATACTACAAGTGCTAACAAGAAATTGGGCTAATCCCATAGATAAAAAAATAATAATAATGAAAACAATATCTTGGAATATTAGGGGAATGAATAAGAACCCTAAAAAAAGTATTAAGAAATTATGAGGTTGTTATAAACAAGATATTTATAGATATAGAAGTTGGGCAACAAATATTTTAACCATTCACGGTGTTGAATTTCATCTTGAAAATTTTAAATTTAGAAAGACATTTGATATAAAAGGAGTTGATTGTGAAAACTTAGCAGTTTGAGGAAGATGGAGAATATCTTTGATAGAAAGACAAATGAAGAATATATTTTATAGAAAGATAAATTTGGATATGCTTTAATTAACTTGTTAGAAATGTAATAAGAGCAATGTAATGTTTTGTTTTTGTAATGGGAGTGGCCCCCAATAGAAGCCACACATAGTTTATTTAAAAAGTGATGGTGGGAATGGAAAAAGAAGAGGAAGACCATAAAAGCAACAACAAAAAGAAAAGGAAACTCATAGGGATATTGATCTAGGAAATCAAAAACAAATATTGCATGTGTTAACAAGAAGGGGTGCTAAGCTCAAAAATAAAAAATAAAAAGTGATGGTTAAATTGTATCATAGAATATTAGACATATGATTAAGACCCATAAAAAATAGTCATTAAGGAATAAATAGGTTTTTATAGCCCTGAGTTTATTTTAGTACAATAAACAAAATTAAGTACTAAGAAATGTACATACAAGAAACATGAAAGTTGGGGTTATAAATGCATATGCTCCAGAAATAGTTACTCCTAGTGAAATATGATAGAAGGATCTCAACATATTTTTGTCAAATACAATAATAATTCATAATAATGATCTATGGTTTCTTAGGGGGACTTCAACACAATTCTATCTCCTTTGGTACTCTTGAATGGTCTAAATAAATGCATAATTTTGCTTTATTTATCAATTCAAATGGCCTTTGGGATGCTATTCCTTCAAGATTTTAATCCACATAGTATAATGGATGCATTGGGAAAACTCTTATTGTTGTAAATATTATATGCCCACCTTATTGTTGTAACTCTCAACATCATACCTTTTTGATTTCACATGTATATATACTTCTATCACATCAATGTAAATGTTGATTGCAGTGTGCAAATATATTAAGTGTTTCTAACATTTGGTATCAAAGAAGGGTGATATAAGAATGAAGCTTTGATTTGTGAAGGTGATCCATTTTCCAAGGAGTAGAAGACACCTCTCAAAGTTTTTGAAAGTGTGTTGTTGCTAGAGAAACTAGAAAGCAGTAGAGGCAAGCTTGAGCAAGGAGAAGACCTTTCCATTTGGAGAACAAAAATATTTTTTCTTTTTTATTTTTGTTGGTGTTTGAAGATTTTGTAAGCATTTATTTGAGTTCATAGGAGTTATAGAGTCATATAAGAAAAAATAGTTTATGTTAAAAGAGTTTCCATCATGAAGTTGGTAGCTGTCATCTAAAAAAAAGAAAAAAATGTGCTACCATCTAGTGCAAGAAATGTAAATATGCCATCTAAAGAAAAGAATAAACAATCTAGAATATTGCAAATAAGTTTGAACATGTTGAAATTCATCCACTTTGTACCTTGCTACCTTCATCCATTCCAAATATGCACATGTGTAGAGTGAAATTAAAATTATGTGAACAAGTCTAAAGTTACTATGTAAAAGAACTATTTAGGGCTACTATCGTCAAGAGTTTCTACCTTATAGATCTATTACTATCTAGAGCTATTGTCTATATTTTCATCTAAAACTATCATCTAGAGTTACTACCACATGGAGCTACCATTTAGAGTTGCTATCGTTTAGATTTATTATCATTTAGAGCTACTACCACATGGAGCTATTATCTAGAGCTATCATCTAGAGCTACTACCACATGGAGCTATTATCTAGAGCTATCATCTAGAGCTATTGTCTAGAACTACTATCATTTAGAGATACTATTATTTAGAGTTGCTACCATCTAGAGCTGTTATCTACAACTACTACCATTTATAGCTACCATAAAAAAGAAGAGTATTGTTTGAAGCGAAGTTTTGATTGGACCATATAGTAACAAGGTTGTTTGAAGAAGCATGAGGGATGTCTATTGTGAAGTTGTCATCTAATCATGCATGGGTTGTTTGAAAGTCAACTTCTAGTAAAGCGTTATCAACTTAAGGCTTATGTCATAAATTTAAAAAACCAAAAATAAACACCTATTACTGTAGTTTACTGGGATAAAATTATTGATCTACTACATGTAAAGAACATGCAATTTACAAATGGAAAGGATACATAAGCATATTTAAATAATAAATAAATAAAAATCCCATATGTTTTGTGAAAGGCTATTTGGAGCCTTTAAAAAAATAATTTTTATTTTTATTTTTATTGTTACTGAATGCAGGTGATAAGATGGTGATTTGAAATTTATTAAATTACCTTGGAATTTTGATATAATATTCCTAGAATATTATTTGAAGATTCATTTTTGAGGGAAAAGAACTCAAACCTTGGTGCCTTATTTTTTCCCAACAAAATCTTCTTGTTTTCTTATAGTTAGAGGTATTGATCATTGTATGAGTATAGGCTTATATATACTCATTAGAAAGTTATTTTTGAGACTATTCCAATGAAAGCATTTATTTCTAGATTTTTGAATATTTCTTATGACTATTAATGCCCCAAAGATGTTATTACCCAATTCGCAATTGTTGAAAAGTTATAACTATTCCACATGGAAGACAAATTTTAAGATTCACCACGAGTTCAAAGTTTTATTTGGAGTGCTATCTAATTTTGTACAAAGATATGCTATTGACCTAGATGATCAAATACAATTTGATAAAGTTGATGGCTTTTGAAGCCTTAGACTTAATACAAAACTCATAGGAATATAATCATAGGATCAAATATAAAGTAAAGTTGCAATATAATGAAATGAATATAATAAATCAGAACATAATATCAAACATGATAACACAAGAATAACTTAGAATAATCATAGAATAAAGGTCTACTAATGCAAGTAATAAGCTATGAATTTTCAATAGAAAATACAATGCTTTATCACAAATATATAATTGCATGTGACTCCTCATATGATACACCCTTGACCTTCACTATTCTTTGTAACTCTTCACTTTCCTATTCTAAGGATACATGTTCACTCTTACATAATGGACACTTGTGCACATTTACACTTACAACACTTGCACACATAATTACATGACACTTGTGCATTTATTGCACATTATTACATTACATGAAATATAAACTCACACTCTAATCTAAGATACACACCTAATCTAATAATGTACCAAGGTGGTACATTGCATGTACCAAATAATGTAATATTCCCCAACACTCCCTTGTATTACATTATTTGCTTATTGAAGACTTTAGTCTTCAATACAATCTTCATCCTTGAATTTTAAATCTACCTCCAATATATTAATATTTGGGTCCTTCATGTATAAGTCTTCAATATGATCTTCATCTTCATATGATTTCGTAATAGATTTGGTTTTGACCAGATCTTGCTTCTTCTCGATTGTCTTAATCTTTGATTTAAGCATTGGTCTTGAGTCTTCAAGATAGTCTATTGTTAGATAACATTATTCAGCAAGAGACCTAATTACTTCACAAGTCCTTTTTATTTTTTCTTCCTCTTTGAATTAATTTCTTTCCTATTCTTCAACACTTCCACGTTTGCATCCATTATTAGTAGACACTTTGAAAATAAGCTTTTGAAACAGACAATCTAATCTAAATGTTAGAGTCTTTTCAAATTTGTTGTAATACTCATTTTTGTGATAGTAGAAAATATATGAGTGTGATTTTCTTCCACAATATTTACATGGATGTAGATGCCAACAATTTACTTTTTCATGTCCAACTCTATTGCAATAAACACATCTTGAAAATATTTTTGTTGACTTGGAGATTTCAAGTTCATCTATTTTCTTGACAAAATAATATAACCACTTGTGTATAATTAAATCTATTTTGACTTTGCTTCTTTCATAGATGTATAAGATATCTTCAAGAGCTTTAGATTTTGTATCTGGAATAGTAACAAGATTCAATGATTTATCTTCTTGATATTTTTGAATACTTGTTATTGTTCTTTTATCAAATATTTCTGCCAAATTTTGAAAATAGTTTCTAAGCTTGTTCTCTATATCTCCATTATAATAGTCATTAATGAATTCTTCCATTATACCCTCTACCTTATACTCTTGTAGAATATTGACTAATTCATCAAATGAAGTATCTTTACTTAGAATTTGCAAAGATGTAACTAGTTGCTTGTACTTTTATCGAAGAGCTATTAAGATCACTTGAATAAGAAATTTGTCTTCTACCTTTTCACATAAGGTTAATAGTTTTGCTTTTATATCTTCAACTCTTCTGAAAAATAATTCAATGATTTCACCACTATTAAATTTTAAAGAATGCAACTAAGTTCGAAGATTCAAAATAGTAGATTTGTTCTTTTTTTCAAATATCTTGCCTAAAGTATTCCAAGCTTCTATAGAGGTTATTATTGAACATATGCAAGTTTGTATCTCATCTGTAATTGTAAATGTTATTATCATGAGAGATTTAGATTCTTCTTCTTCATATTTTGTATTTCTCTATCACCTTCAATAGGTTTAGTTTTTGTTCCTCTAACAATTTCCCAAAGTTTTTCTACTATAAAAATTGATTTCACTTTGTTTTTCCATGAAGCATAATTAGGACCTTTGAGAAGTTGAGATTCTAAAAGAAATAATTTATTGGTTATCATGGTGGCACTCATATAATATTTGAAATTGACTACCTTATATCTCCCTAGTTTTAAAAAAAATATATTATTTCAAGTTTGTAAAATTTTCAAATAATCTTTGTAGTTGGATATCTTATGGCTCCCTAATTAATTAGAAGCTATAAAACTAAGAATTTTGCAAATATAAATTTTCTAGGTTTGATGTAGACTACCTTATCTCTCCATAATTTAATAATTTGCAAAAATTCTATATATGCCTTGAATTTCAAATAATAATAAAGCAATTTGAATATCAAATAACTTTATAAAAACTTCATAAAACTTTAAATTAAATAACTACTTATCACTCCAAAACTTAAAGATGCAATTAAATTAACTAAGTCTTTAATTAACCTATTAAACTCCTTATTACTCCTTTGATCAAATTAAACCTTAGAAAAATATAATAATTAACCTTATAATTTCCTTATCTCTCCTCAACCTTAGAAATAATCAATTATTAAAACCCTAAATTTTGAGTTTACCTCCTTACTGGCATTTTACTTCAAAATATCTCTTGGCAATGCAACTTGGTGAGTGACTCGCTTATGGCATCGAACATTTCATTGACTTCACTTTCCTTGGATAAATTACATGCGGATAAAAGCACATGCATAAACTTATACTACCAAGAAATGTTTCTCTTTGTTGTTGCTCTATCTTCCTCCTTCTATCGTGGCACATGAATGTTTAGATTTAGATGCTCTTCAAACGTATGAGGATGGATGATCACTTGAATTTAAATGTGTGAGGATGGATGATCACTTGAATTCGAACGTGAGGATGGATGAGTATCCTTGCATGGATCATTTTTTTTACTTTTTGCAAAATATTTCAATCTCTGCCCATTAACCTTATTTATGTCACGTGGCAAAATGCATGGTTTGGTTGGTTAAATTTTGAACAATAATATTTGAAAATTATATTTCTTGGAGTAACGCTCGACTGCACACCTTCTACCTTGTGATTGTACTCAAAAGACTAATCCTCTTCCCTCTATTTGGTTCTTAATCATTTGACTTCCTTGGCATAGTGCTTGAGATTCCCTTTGGCTACAATTTGATGCAAATTGATTTCTCCTCAACTGATAGACATTTAAGCTCTCAAAGTGATGCTTCACCTTGTATTCCTTAGCTACATACGATGTAAGAATTTTAGCTCAAATATGGTAACATAAAAGACTTACCATAGCCCAATGCTTGTTCTCCACATGATACTTGCATTGCTAAGTGATGCTTTCACTTCTCTATGGCACTAGCAAACTTCTCAATAATGTTGTCCTCCTTGTTGACATCCATTTCCACTGTGGTGTTGTTTGCTTAGATGGCACTATTTTCCTAGATGGTACTTGTCGCCTTGATGATATTTGATTCCATGGTTGCTTCTAGATTTCCTTGATGGCATTGGTTTCCTCGCTGGTTCTCATTTGTCTCCACGATGGTGCTGCTCAATGGCATTGGTATGCTTTGGATGCTTGTATTTCGCTGGTACTGGTTTGCTCAATGATGTTGGTCTACCTTGGGTGCTTGTCTCTCAATGATGTTGGTCTTCTTAATGGCATTGGTCTCTCGATGGTGCTAGTCTATCTTGGATGCTTGTTAATGTTGCTTTACAATGGCATCTACGTTTAGCTTTAACTTGCTCGAATTAATGGAACAAAAGATAATTTATATTCATATTTTTATCCTTTCTATTCACACTGTATTTATTATACTTTTTATAAAATCTTTACTATTATAATCTCTCTTATCTTGTTGTAGGTGCAAACATTCAAGTTTTACTATGGTGTAGAAGATTTCAAGACTCTTAATATACCCTAAATATTTCTTGTTGTAATATTTCTTTCTACACTTTTAGATGTACCTTTAATGCCTTGCTTTCTTGATGATGCCCTCAATACTACTCTTCTTCTAGCATAGCTTTATTTTAGCCAAATCTATAGAGATATCTTATTTCTCTATTTCCTAGTCTTCACAAACTTGCTAGCCTTTGATGTATGCAAGCTTTGGCAAGATACTTATCTTCCAAATGTTGCCTGTCCTATCTTCAAAACTTGCTATCCTGAAGTTTTCAAGTTCTACCTCAATATTTAATGAAACCTACTTCAATGAGTCTCCTCTATATCTTATGGGCTTGTCATCGAATGGTGATGATTGTCCTTATCTTATTATAGACACTTTTTTTGTAAAATTTTCTTTCTCTATCTTCTATCTTCTTTAGAACAAAATTATTTATTCTTTAGGAGGACCTCTTTGCTAGGGTCTCTTCTTTTGAATTTAATGGCTTATATGAGACCTCTTTCCTTGGGTCTCCTATCTTTATCTCTAACTTCTATGGGACCACTTTCCTTGGTTCTCCTATCTATGTGAACTATGGGACCTCTTTCTTTGGGTCTCCTATATTTGTCTTTGACTTCTATGAGACCACTTTCCTCAGGTCTCCTATCTATAATAGCTATGGGACCTCTTTCTTTAGATCTCCTATATTTTCCTTCTATGGGACCTATTTTATTGGATCTCCTATCTTTGATGGCTATGGGACCTCTTCTCATGGGTCTCCTTCTATCTTCAATGGGACCTCTTCTCGTGGATCTCCTTCTATATTCAATGGGACATCTTCTCATGGGTCTCCTCTTCTTATTGCAACTTGAATTGATCCCTTCTTGAATAAATATCTCAAACTTCAAGCAATCAAATATGAAAGTATTCTCTATCCGTTTTAGGAAGATTCTCAATTTTTGAAGATCAAATCTTCACTACAATAGTATCTTAGATAGTTTTTTATAGCATCACCTAAGAATTCAGTATTAATGTCAAGGAATTTTTATCCCTGAAACTTTCTATTAATGTTAGGGTTGGCTATGCCTTGAATAATCAACTATCTTCAAATTGATTCACCCAAATAGGGATCCTCATCTTCACAGGTTATCCTTCAAACTTGGGAAAGATTCTTGTTGAGTCCTAGTCTTCACAAGTTATCCTTCAAACTTGTGGAAAGACTAGCCTTTTGCAACTTTAAAATCTTATGCAAATAATCTTACTGTAGCTTTGATAGTGCAAGAAATCTTGTCATAGCTCTAATACCACTGATGGCTGTTGAAGCCTTAGACTTAATATAAAACTCACAAGAATATAATCACAGGATCAAATATAAAGTAAAGTTACAATTTAATAAAATGAATATAATAACTCAAAACATAATATCAAACAAAATAACACAAGAATAACTCAGAATGCTTATAGAATAAAGGTCTACGAATGCAAGTAATAAACTATGCATTTTTGATACAAAATACAATGCTTTGTCACAAATATATAATTGAATGTGACTTCTCATATGCTGCACTCTTGACCTTCACTCTTCATTATAACTCTCCACTTTCCTATTCTAAGGATACACATGCACTCTTACATAATGGACACTTGTGCACATTTACACTCACAACACTTGCACATATAATTACATGACACTTGTGCATTTCCTAAATATTATTACATTACATGAAATATAAACTCACACTCTAATCTAAGACATACCTAATCTAATAATGTACCAGTGGTATATTGGCATGTACCAAATAATGTAATATTCCCCAATAAAAGCTAATGAGAAATCCAAATTGATCATCATGTTTGGTGTATCTGATAAGTTCCAGTTATATGTTTATGATGTTATAACTATGAAGGATACATGGAATAAAATTAGTGTAATGTTTGGGTACAAGAATTAGAATCAAATTTTACACTTATAGATCCAATTGCATTACTTTTTTTTAAGCGAAATAACCCTTGTGAGGTTGCCTTGGTCTGAGAGACCATGACCAGGGGGTTCTACACCATCAAAGTCACCCGAGAGTCATGCCTAGCCCTACCCACACCAACATTAACAATTGAATTTTGGGTACCCAATTCAACTTTTCTGTAGGGTGGAGATTCAAACCTGGGACCCCCCTTGGAGGATTGCCCTCTCCTCTCCAACTCACCTACAACACCTGGGTGATCCAATTGCATTACTTGAAGATGAAGAATAATGAGAACCTAAAAGACTTTCTATAACATATTGTTGAATTACAAGCCTAATTAAAAGCATTAGATAAAACTATCAATGATGGTGTGCTTGTTCCAATAGTGTTATATGCACTACTATTGAAATTCAATATTTTGGTAACAACTCTAAATGTGATAAATCAAAGTCTTGATTTTGAGACTCTTACAAATTTACTTTAACAAGAGAAAGCAATTTGAGATATGAAGAATAAATGTGAATGCACTTTGCTCATGAATAAAAAGGCAAGAAGCCAATGTAGTTGAAGAAAGGTGGTGGACCCACCAAAAAACAACAAAAGTAGCAAAAAGACAAAAGAAAAAATACCAATGACATGAAGGATAAAAAAATCATATTTTTGATCTATGTAAAACTAGGATATATCCTTCAAGAGTGCTAGTACAATATTTTATCACAAGGATCATCCAAGAATAAACTAAATAATTCATTAAAAAGAAAGCAAAATAATTCTCAATAGCAATGGAGGAATGCACATAAATGCTAACATGGAAATATAGTTGAGAACACTAATTTTGATGCAAAATAATAAGACTATGTCTATTTAGTTCAATATTCTAATGTTGTTCCAAAATAAATCCGAGTTTGATATTTTGATTTAGGAGCTAGAGTCTTGACCATTCATCTTACCATAAGATAGTAACACTTGGAAATAATTTGTCATACGTTGTTGTTATAATTGGTGATGTTCGATTGCATCTTAGAGAGCGTACATATCACCTGATTCAAGTTATTTAAATGCCTGGCCTCACATTTGAAAACATGTGAAAAGAAACTCTATATCATTTGGGAGAAATCTAGAGGTCTGACAATCATTGCTCATGTTATTGGCATAGCAATATGTTTCAGATTGTAAATATACTGTGAGACAACTAAGCATTAGCAACAAAAGAAGATGAAGTTGCATCACTATGGCATAGGCAGTTTGGACATCTAAGCTTCATCCATTTAAAGTCACTACTATATCATGATATGGTCCATGGACTTCCATCTTTGAAAAAGCTTCATAACCCTTGTATGAGTTGTTTGGCTAGAAAGAAAGATTAAGATCACTTTGTCTTAAGTAGTTGTAGAGAAGATGGTCCACTTGACCTGGTGCCTACCAATCTATGTAGACCCATGGATTTGAGTTTTAGTTCTATTGAGTGATATTTTTGTCCAATCACAAAAGTATACCCATAGTCAGGATTCTGCCCGGATATCCTCTCTTGCAAGGAAACACTTGTGATTTCCCCAAGGTTCTGCTTAATGTATTAATTTGCTTGCAATGCTTAGTGAAAAATGTGCAGTGCTAAAAATTCATTGGATACCTCAATGTTGCATATACCTATTAACAAGGGGCCTATTTTGGTATTGATTTGATTTACAATGATTTTGTTGTTCATGGAATTCATTTGAAAATGTGGAATTATTGATCAACTATTTACTTTAAAATTTGATAAATATTTGATTTGAACCTTTGAAAATTTGATTTTGATTGATTTTATCTCAAATTGTTAATCAAATTTTATCTTCGTTTGTTAACCAAATTTTATCTTCTTTTGTTAAGATTTGCTTGAAAATAAAAATAGAATGATTGAACCTAACTTTGCAATGTAAGAACTTTGGAATGTCCTATTAATTACTCACTTTAATGAAAAGTTGGAATTTATTGAAATTTAAATTTTCATAAAATGAAATTAATTTGATTGCTTGAAAAAATATGCAAAGCTTGAAACCTCAAATTTTCATTAAAAATGTGACCTTACGTAAAGTGAGAATTTGCATTTTTTATTTTGAAATTGCCATATTTATTTTGGGGTTTTAATTTTTTGTATTTTCTATTTGATGCAATAAAAAGAAATGTAAAAGGACTAGGGTTAGATAAAATAAAAGAAAAGGATAAGTTATCGTAAATTTCTAAAATTCCAATCCGAATATGCATAAAAAAATATCTTGCACTAAACCAACATTAATTTGACCTGTCTTCATGCAGTCCAAAGTTAATGTGATGCAATATTCAATAGAATAACACTATATATTAGGAAAAATAAACAATTCTACCATCCACATGCATAAAAATTATTAAAATTTCCCATATATTGCCAACATGAAATATTTTAAATGAATACACTTGCAGAATACCATGCTTAAATTGATTGCAATGGGTGAAATTTGGTGTAGTCCAACAACAAGGTAGGAGAGGTTATTTCATAACTCATTTCCAACATTTCTTCACTACAAAAATTCTTCGATCCTCTCTCGATTAGCTTCAATGGATATTTAAAATTTTCTCAAAATAAAACTCTTCGTTTCCCTTTTCACTCATTGAGTTTTGTAATGTTCTTTTCAACAAGTCCGTTTCATCTTCTTTATTTTCCCCATTCATAATGGCCATGCCATCCTTGCGTTTCTTCTTCCCATTATGATTAACTTGTTGATGATTTCTTTGAGAAAATCATTAAAATGTCAATGGCAGGATTCAAGTATTCAATGGTATATTGACGATATTAATACTCCTCGAAAATCATTGAAGTCACATTTATGTTTTATCTCTTGGTATATTACAACAAAATAAATCTATGCATTTTCATTTAATCAATATGATGATGTTTCCACAAATTATTCAAGTGACTATCCTTGATGGCCATTCATAACACCACCTCTTGCTGATACCACTGCCATAAATTGTGTAATATCTTGTATTACATTTCCTGATTACATTGCTGCGAGTGTTGTTTCCTGGATTAAACATAACCAAACTGTTGCACCATTCATCCTTATTCTCATGAAAGAATTCAAACATCATAAATGTTCTATTTTGTTCAAAATCCCACTTCAAATCGCTCCATTTATATTCACAACATTAAAAGAAATAAATCTGTGCCCCATAATTATAATATATTTATGAGTGCATCGAAGACATATATTGTATCTGGATGTTTCATTTTTTTAGTTGTATCTGTGTGCATATTCTAGGGATACACAACTAGACCTCTCGACACAAGAAATCCATACATTTTAAGGAGACCATTGTGGATAGTAGAACAAAATGATACCATTGGATCCCTGCAATATGTGCTCATGATGCATAGTAGCATTCCCGTATTTTAATTCTGCAAGTTTAGATGTCTTTTTCAAAAAGGCTGAATGAGAGTGTATGAGACTTGTCTCGATCACCAAGTAGAGAACCATGATTTTGTAACTCTAGTTCTAGATGCGACCCTTGATGAAAGCATTATTGAAAAGTCTTCAATAGGCTTTGAATAATCTGCTCTGTTTTTGAATTTTTTATGATCACATGCTTTAGTTTCTTGATCAAAATTACTAAACATGATCATATAATAGATTTCACAAGATAATTAAGGCGTATACAACCACAACTTCATCTAAGCTTATGTTTAAGCAAACCATCGGTCATTTCTTCCATGTTCAAGATATTGATAATTTGTAGATAAAAAAATTACCTCCATAAATTTGGTGAAGTCAAGAAGCTTCCTACCACTGGCCCTAAGCTTTCTATCACTCACATCTACTAGCAAAAATAACATTATTTGTACCCCAACATACACCTTCCAAAATCAAGTGTTGGCTTAAGAACACGATGGAAATAGGGACACGTGGCCCGACCCTAAAAATTTCATCATATGGCCTGTGCAATGAGTGACATTCAACATCATGGGGGGTGCATTTTAGAGGAGGCTAGATTCATCTGATGAGAGTGAGGAAATGCTCTTGATAATGAATGAAGGATTTTGAGCTTACTCTTGTATTTAACTAGGTGAATCATCTACCCTGGTTGAGATAATTTCTCAATATATGAATCCTCGAGCGTTGTGCCCAGCCAGTACCTTCATTTTATGTGATGATGTTGTCATGTAAACCTATATCAACAAGGCATCGGTGACCATATGTCCTCTCAAATAGAGTTTTTCATCTTCTCTTTCTCATGCACATGTCCAATAATGCCATGCCAAGCTTCAAAACCGCTCCATAACATTGCTAAAGCTATCTCTTTGTTGCCAAAAGGAATAAAAAATATAATGTTACCACCAAATCTCCCATCTACTTGATCTTCGCTATCTCCCTTATGGCCAATGGATTTGATGTCCTTCTACCGTGAACGATATGCATCTGACGTCATGTTCCAAATATTGCTTTATGAAGCTCAATTATCTACTTTGCAATTATCGTCCCTCATGTGTTCAACTTGTACAAAGACTTATCAGAATAACTTTAGTCCCACATGTAGCTTGGGACGACATCATGTGAGGTTTGTAAATAAAAGCATGCACTATTCTTATTTACTTAGCTAAGCCTATGAGAGACTCCTTAGTATTTGTGCTCCTATGTTGATTGCACTCCTCAGACTTCATGCCTCCATATTGACTGTGCTTCGGCATTGCATCCGCTGGTTGGCTGAGTCAGGATTTTGCCTTGAAAATCATGTCACTTGTGTTGACCATGCTCCTAAAAAATTATGCCAATATTTTTATTTAGAAATCTACCAACATAAACATAAAATGTTAATTCAAAATTAACTTTAACAAAACCATAATGTACAAATATATTATTCAAAATCAACTTTAAACCAAACCAAAATGTAAAAAAAAATAGAGTGCAATGAGAATAAAAGAAATGCTATTTTTGTTTTATTTTATTCATATTTTATTTTTATTTTTATTTTTCATTAATATTTTTATTTTTATTAATGCATGAGAATATGGTATTTGAAAATGTAGTGATTTTCCTAGTGCAAAAGAAAATAAGAACACACACATGAGATCAAAAAGATTAATCACAAAAAATATCCAATGTTAAAAAAAATATGACTATGAAAACCCTCGGATGTTATTGACCTTTTTATGACATCATAAATGAGAACAAACAATGTGAACCAAAAAAATTACATGATAATCAAAATTTTCAGGTGGGTCCCCAAAATTGGGGTGTGTTGTGCGACAACCACAACAAGTTTCTATATATATTTTAATTATTTGTTGATGATTATCATGATGAATGTGGGTGTATTTCCTAAAGACAAAGGATGAAACTTTCCACTATTTTCTAGAGTTCAAAACTCATGTGGAGAATATTGTTGGTTGTCCCATTTGTACACTTAGCTTAGATTGAGGGTGAGTATACCAATAATAAATCTTATAAATTTTTAAAGCAACATGACATCAAATGACAACTAAAAAATGCCTACACACCTTAAAAAAATGAAGTTTTTAAAAGAAAAAAATGTACTATTTAAGATATGGTATGATGCATGTTGAGTGATGTCAATTTAGAGCCAACATTTTAGGAAAAAGTTGTTCATACTATGGTCTACTTGTTGAATCATACACCCACACTTTTGTGTCACATATCCATGTGTCATGAACACTTTGAAGTAGAAGTGGATGAAGCTGGAGGAGAAGTACAAGTGATGTGTCTTTATTGGATATAGCAATGAGTCAAAGGAATATTGTATCATGGAAGCTGGATCCTAACACCTTGAAGTATATTAAAAAAGATTTGTTTGATGAGAAGAATAAATATACCTCTTATTCTAAGATATGTGCTATTGACAAAGTATTTGTTGTTTTCCTATTTGATAACAATAATAAAACCTCTAAGAGAGAGGATGTTGATCTTGATGAGAATGAAGAAGATGTTTTTGATGGAGCTGATGAGCCAAGACTATGTATTTTGAGTACCACTCATAGACCCAAGTGGTATCTTATTATAATTTATGATGTGAAATTAGATTATGTTCTAGATAAATCTAGTTCTAGATCAAGAACCCATAATAGAGTTTGAAATGAGGTCAACCTAGCCTTGATGGGTACTGTAACAAAAGAAATAACACCAAACAAATACACATAAATGAACACTTTACAAATAAAAAAATAATGTATCTGAAGAAACACACGCTTATACTAAGAGGGGGGTGAACAATATAAGATACAAATTTTCTTTCCAAATGATAAAATCAATAATATAAATGCAATAATGAATCAATGTATAGAAAAACCACACACATAAGAGACAAATATTTTATGTGGAAACACCCTTTCAGGAGAAAACCATGGCAAAATATTTCTTATAATTTTCTTCAATAAATTTTATGGGCACAAAACCATAGGAGACACCAATATCCTATACAAGTTTATGGGAACCAACCCACAAGAGACACTAATCCCCTATACAAGTTCCTGGGCATCAACCCATAGGAGACACGAATCGCCTAGTACAAATTCATGGGCACTAACCCACAGGAGACACTAATCCCATTTTGCAAGTTTGTGGGCACCAACCCATAGGAGAAACCAATCCCCTAGTACAAGTTTGTGGGTACCAACCCACAAGAGGCACCAATCCAATTGAGGCACCAACCTCACTCAGTTCTGCACCAAGATTTTATCACAAACATTGCTCAAATATACTTCCAAATCTGATCACAAACACTACTCAAATCTGCTCCTAAATTTGATCCAAAACTCTTCTTATTATAATCCTTGTTGTACCTACTTTTACTCTTTAAATTCTTCCCTTTTATTGAGTTTGCTTTCTTCAACTTACTAATGCACTTTGAATATCAAACTTGCAATATGGTAACATTCATTCTTCCCTTTTCTTGAGTTTTCTTTCTTCAACTTACTAATGCACTTTGAATATCAAACTTGCAAAATAGTAATGAATGTTACTAACCTGTGAGGGCTAATTTCACTATCTTGTGCACCTTTTCTTCTTCATGTAGATGGCTGATTTGTCCTTCCTTTTGAATGGGATGAATATGTGCACTTAATCCTCTTACTCTATTCTTTGACACCTTGACTTATTTCAAATCTGTGACCTCCAAATCTACCTCAATAATGATGATCTTCCTTTTGTATGTGCTTTTCAAATCTACCTTAACAAAATAATTTTCCTTTTGTATGTGCCTTCTAAATCTACCTCAATAATGACGATCTTCCTTTTGTATGTGCTTTCCAAATCTACCTTAACAAAATGATTTTCCTTTTGTATGTGCCTTCCAAATATGCCTTAACAAAATGATTTTCCTTTTGTATGTGCCTTCCAAATCTGCCTTAAATCAAATTTAATTAAAAACTTTACCTTGCACAAAAAAACTTTAGTAGGCCGTCGAGGGGATTTGATCCTTGGACCTCTAGTAGGGTAGCACCATAATGCGGGCTTGTAACCAACTGAGCTAGCCCAACTGTTGACACTAAAAGGTAAATTTTTTTATTTAAATCTTCCATACCTTGCACATCAATCGCACAACAACATGCCATCGAGGAGATTTGAACTTCGGACCTTCTACATCATAGCACCCTAATGCGGGCTAGTAATCAACTAGGCTAACCCAATGGTTGAGATTAAAAGGACAATAAAATATTTGAAATCTCCTCCACTTCGAATCTGATCTGCTAGCTCGAAAATCCCTTCTCTATCCACACATCAGGCTTTGATATTATTTGAATTTATGTCTTCCATTGCCTATTCTTTGTACTAACTTTGATTTTCAAACTGAAGGTGAGGGGTAGGTGGTATTACACAGATTTCAACATGCAAAAGCAAAACATCATTCATTCTTTCATTTTATTTTGGTTAAAACCAAACATGGGCTTCGATTAGCTCTCCAACATTGAGCGAAGGCCACACGCAAGGAATCCAACACACCTATTCGCCTCTATTTAGCATGCACCCACTCACCATACTTCATTGTACCACTCTGATTCTTTGCTCCTTCACTTTGCTACTGCGTCAAAACTGTGAGCCATCGTTTCTACCAAATTAGGAGACACCACTGCTACAATTCTTGGGAAACCACTTCCTGGATGTTTTCCTACATTCAAATTTCTCCACAACACCATCATTCTGAATCTTCAATTCTCAACACGTATGTATATCTAAGGATATTCGAATGCTCTTCCTCACTTTTAAAATGAACTATGGCCTTTTTATGTATATACAAACCATTCACCTCTTGCTTTGGTGCCAAAGAGTCAGCCCATATTTCACCCTTAATAATATTTAAACTTGCACTTCATAAATTAAAAATTAAATATATGCTATGCGCACTTCATCAATATTAATATTTAAATCTTTAATTTAAATATTAATATTAATCTTGGATTTAAATATTTCAACCTTGATATTAAATCACCCTTGAAAAACATATATTTTCCTTGTATAATTCACCCAATAACACCATCATTTGCTAGCAATCAAATCTGCCTTTGACATCAATGACAACTCAATAAGTCTAACAATCTCCCCCTTTGTCATTGATGGCAACCTTGTAAAGAAACTATCCTTTATTACAATAGGATCACAAACTGCTCCCTCTAAAAATTTGCTCCCCCTTACTGAAATTCTCCCCTTTGACATCAATGGCAAAGGCTCCTTCGGGCTGAAGGATAAGACACTTAAGAATGCCTCCCTTCCTATCTTCTCTTCTTGAGATAATCAATGATCAAATGGGAGTAAAACTACTCCCAACTTACTATGCTCATTTTCTTGTTCCATTTTCTTTTTCCAAAATTTGGAAGGCATAACCTTTTGAACATTTTGACCGTCCTCCTTCTTACTTGACTTCAAAAGTTTAGGAAACATTGTTCTACACCATTTAGCTCTATGCCCAAAATTATTACATTTGTAACAAATGATGTTGTAATCCATGAGAGGTGCAAATAAATTGACATTCCTCTTGGTGAAGCCAAAATTATTTTTAGCATGAACCTTGCAATGTACAACTTTATGACCAAAATGGTTACATGAAAAACAATAACCTTGGAAGAAATATTGAAACCTATTTGATTACCTTGGAGGATATGACCACATTGTTCTCTCATTGTTGTTTCTGTGATGGACCTTGTTCCTTGATGATGTTTTTTTTCTTCCTTCTTGATGCTTCCACTTCCCAACACATCAACATAGGTCTTAGGCTCTTATTTAATTATTTTCTTTGATGCCTATGTTAATTTTGAGATTGACTCCCCCTTTTGTTCCTTTATTGCAATGCAACTCGTAAAGAAGGGACCTCAAGCTTAAGAGGTATGATTGCTTCAGTGTCATAGATCAATGAAAAATGTATTGCTCTAGTTGGCATTCTGATGCTTTTTCGATAAGCCCATAATGCCAAGGAGATTTGAGTGTACCAATCTCTATGATTTTATTTGACAAGAATCTTGAGAATGGCTATCACAGACTTGTTGGTCACTTTGGCTTGTCCATTTGCTTGTGGGTAATAAGGAGTCGAGAAAATGTGTTGGATATTGTACTTGGTGCATAAGGCTTGAACATCTTTGTTCTTAAAAGATTTATCATTATCCAAAATGATCTTGGAAGGAATCCCAAAATGATAGATAATATCTTTGAAGTATAAACTTCGCTATTCAAGGTCCAGTCAATGTGGTCATTGGAATTGCTTCGATCCATTTTGGTGAAGTATTCGATGACAGTAATGATGAATTTGTGTTGTCCTAAAGAGGGAGGTGAAATTTTGGTAATAAAATCTAGGCTCCATTGTGAAAAGGGCCAAATGCTTTGAATGGGTTGCAAAGCTTGTGATGGTACATGAGTCAAATTGGTGTGATGTTGGTATTTTTGACATTTCTTGACGTATTGACAACAATCACTTTCCACGGTGGGCCAATAATAACCCATGCACAAAATGTGCTTTGCAATAGCCATTCCACTAAAGTTGCCACCACAAGTTGTGCAACCCCAGGAAACGTGCACCACTTGCACTACTTGCAATATTATATCAAAATTAAAGAAAAGCCACAAAGCAATAGATAACACAAAAATAATGACAAATAAAGAAAGATATTTTATTATTAATTTCTTTGCACAATCTCGATTACATATCGGTCCCTCTAAGGGATACCCATTTCGATACAATAATATACAAGTGGAATAACGGTGTAGAAGAATGATGTCCCTTAGAAAAGGGGGTGGTGTGCTTCCATAGGCCTCTTGATCTTGCACACGAACTTGTATGAGGGCTTATAGACACCTGCTTCTCCTTTCCTTGCCTTGGAGGGATCTTATGCACTAGATGCCTTGAATTGATCCTGTAAACCTGTAACCTACGTGCATAGAAACAACAAAACTCTATCAGTAGCATGGGTAGCCTCTTCAAAAGAGGCTCTTATTAGAAGATCTAATAAACATGATGTATGAGCATGATAATATTAAAATGCAAGCATAAACTAAGTAATAAATGCATTAAAGACTCAAAAATACGATGTAAATGCATTAATGAAATCATATCTATGCTAGAACTAATTAATAAATCAAAGCAATAATAAAATCTATGCTAGAACTAGAAAACTAATGTATTAAAACCCTAGGCTATACCTGCGGGCCACTATCAATGACAACAACCCTCGTGAACTAGGGGTTGTAGCACTAGATTCCTTGCTCCAATTGATGTTCAAGGGTTTGCCTATTGTGTCTAGTGCACTGATGGGCGATGAATAATAATGGATTTGAAAGCAGGTGCATAGGCATCGCTTAGTCAGACAATGCTTCACTGCTCCTCAAAGGGGACATGGATTCACTCTCTAATTGGCCAGGGCTTCGCTGCACAAACTTCTAATATTTGTGGATCATTTGTTTTGCTTGGGATATTCCATATGTAGACCTCCCCATTTCAGATCTATATCTGGATCTTGGCTTCCTAGAGAAGCCAAAATCCAAATTTGCATGCAATTGACCATCCTAGGGGGAAGCATCAGTCACAAATTGACATTGAAGGGGCAGGTAGGAGGAACTCTGGGAGTTTCTCACCAAAATATGCTCATAAATAATGCAAGGTATAGTCAGATTGCATGATATAGGACCATATTCATGGCTAGACTGTGCATGGTGCTAGTTGCTATCTAGAGCAGTGGCTAGGTATGGATGCTGTCAGCTTCAACGGCCAGATGTGGAAGTCACTCTACTTGAGAGTGGCTAAGCCTAGATGGGCTAGAACTACCATTTTTGAGTGTTTAGGACCACTACTAGCTCTTGGAAAGGTCTAATATGATTCATATGGTCTTTGACTATGTCCATATGGGTAGTCTCCTAAAAATGATACGTTTTAGGTGTCTACAGATACCTCTTTTGGTATGCATTGTGGGAAAACACAACATGGAGCAAAAATAGACCACCTAGGGCCACATTGTAGGGTGTGTGATGATCATTTATCTGATCAACATTGGATACCCTAGTCATGATAAAGGATACACTTCCTAGAATTATTACTCCCAACAAGGTGGAAGGCTTAAATTTATGAAAGCTTGCACACGTCCATCAGGCGATTGAGTAGCTTCAGTACTACTCTAGGTCTGAAAGGAGGAGAGCTACAAATTTAACTGTCATTTTTGCTTTTTGCCCCAACAAAGTGTAAGATTATGATATTTGTTGGTAATGATTCGTATGATGAATGCAATTTGACATGATCAAGTGATCTTTTGTTGATTTTGATTATGATTGTTGATATTATGACTACCCCCTCAAATGATGAGTCAATGAGGGAAGGACAATGAATAAAGAGATGAGTCACTTGACCATGATGACTGATTTGGACTTTTCTAGAGGTTTGCTTTGTTGTTATAGGGTAGGTCCCATTTTAGGTGTGATTTCAACCATTTTTAGTAATTGTACATCTCTATCCCACGGAGCGGTCCAAATGCAATGGCCTTCTTTAGGAATCAAGGATGATAGCAATTCTATTTAATCTTGAGTTGAATCACTACTTTCAATAATTTGAACATTTTTTATAGGAGAAATGAGATGAATCCTCACTCCCATGGGGCATTCTGGTCGCCATGGCCTTCTTTAGGATTGACATCAAGGTACTCGTCAGTGCGACCGAGCCACAGGACTAGGACTCGGATAGAGTAGACCGTAGGGACTAGCTCCTACCATTCTCATAGGGACAAATCCAAGGGTAGAGGTGAGGCAGGGGGCACAGGCCCAGCTTGATGGCTTTGATTGATTTGGATTATTTTTGAGTGTAAGGTCAGATGACCTACATAGTTGTAGCCTACGAGCAATTTTGTACCCTTATGTACTTATTCGACACACACACACACACACACAAAAAAAAATATATATATATATATATATGATATCTACACTTTGAGACTCATTATGTGTATCTATATGTTTTTATTTTTATGTTTATGTGATGCAGTACTATGATTTTATGCTATATGATGTGATGTATTGATTTAAATGCTCTAGCTATGTGATGGATGGTTGCTTAGATGGTATGATCTAGATGTATAGATGCATTATGGTGATGTATGCATATATGGATGCAATGCTTATTGTTAAATGCATGTTTAATTTTGATTTTATTGTATGCATCTAACTTATGTTGTTATGATATGGTGAATGCAATATGTGTAATGCACTATGATGATGATCTAATGTAAATGAACCTGTATGCTTTAATCACTTAAAACATAAGGTATGATGTGATATGAGTTTTGACAATCTAATGGATGACACCACAAAATGTATAAAAATCATGAATAAATAATAACTCTTATAATAAGAATTAATCATTTAAACATCCAAGTGTGAGATGAGATGATGTGATATGTATGTACTTTCTTTATAAGCTTCTGTAAGTTAAAAGATATACCAAAAATAGTCAGTGGCCATCTAAATGTCATTGCTGACATTCATCCGGTATCTATCCTATTTCATGCACACCATTTAATGAACAAAACCTCATAAAGAAAGGTGATGATGTGATTGATGATATGATTTGTTGCTATTAGAGGATTTTTGAGGTTTTCCATGAGACTCAAACACCCTAGTTACTCCATCAAAAGTTGTATACTGACCATACAGAGCTCTTGAAAGATAAAGTTCTTGTTATGAAGACCTAGATACTCATTATCCCTATGTGTGCAAATGAATATATTAGATAAAACATAAGCATACCCCAGTTCTAGGCGGGATTCATGCAACCCATTGCTGTATTGGGGATCCTCAAATGTTCATCCTGATCCTAAGTTGGACTCAGTTGGATTAGACCACTAGGCGATACAGGATACCTAAAGCTAGCCCTTCCACATGCAAACATTGGTCTGTACAAAAGCAGGATGCTAATGTGATAGACATATCATCGTGTGTAAGGATATCACCATTTCAAAGTAGGTTTGATGCCACCAAACCTGTAATGAGGATCACCTTATGGTTCATCAAATGCTGAGAACTCTAGGGATTCAAGTTCAATACTCCCTTATTTTCTTCATATTTATTTGGGATACTTGCTCATACTTAGTGATGAAAATCATTATTTATTTTGAATTTTTATTTTTCTTTTGAGCAAGGGATTTATGTAGTGATGATAATCATTGTTTATTTTGTTTTTGAATTTTGCTTTGTTCGAGATTTTTGCTTGTTTTGATTAAAGCAAGGGATTTCTTTGGGTAGGGGGAACTTGTCCTTTTGTCAATTCTCAGCATTTTCGAACCGGTCACACAAGGGGATGAGCAAGATAAAATTTTCACTTAAGGATACCTAGTACCACTTCACAACGTTCATATTTCCCTTGTTCCAACTAGGATTTTAGTGTTTTGATTAGTGATAGGATTCTGAAATATACCAGGTGCTATCAAAACCAAACCTCATCTATCAAAAGCAAAGATAACTTTCTACAAAGTTTGATAAAACCACTAGGTATGGTTGAGTGACCAAAAAACCCTAGTATATTCCTTATAGCAATAGGAGGGGTTGTGTTGAAAAACACAGTTACACACATGGGTTATGGATGATGATGGATTTTGAAGATGCATGATTGAGGTACAAACATGGTGTCATTTGTAAGATTGTGAACATAACCTATCATAATGCAAGTGCAATGGATGGAAATGCCTATATGCAATGCAACTACATGGATGCAAATGTGAATGCAAATGTTTTTGTATTTTTTATGCTTTCAATTGTTTTTGAGTTTTGATTATTCTGAATGTTTTTGAACTTTTTGACTTTAAACTATTTTTGTGCTTTTATGTTTTGCTTTTGACCAAAGGGCTTATGGTGCCTTTGGGGATTTTTGTGATGTGACCAAAGGGCTTTAAGATGCCTTTGGAGGATTTTGTGATTTGACCAAAGGGCTTTAAGATGCCTTTGGGGCTTTTTGTGAGGTGACAAATTTGACCAAAGGGCTTTAAGATGCCTTTGGAGCCTTTTGTGATTTGACCAAAGGGCTTTAAGATGCCTTTGGAGCCTTTTGTGATTTGACCAAAGGGCTTTAAGATGCCTTTGGAGCCTTTTGTGATTTGACCAAAGGGATTTAAGATGCCTTTGGAGCCTTTTGTGATTTGACCAAAGGGATTTAAGATGCCTTTGGAGCCTTTTATTTTTACGATTTTCTATTGTTTTTGTGATTTTGAAATTTATGAATGTTTTTTATATTTTGTTGGTTTATTTGAATGTTTTTGTGTTTTGTTGTGCTTATGTGTGAAATGCCCTTAGATGAATAATTTTGAGAGGCTCTAGCTCCTCAACACCTTCTAGTGATGTTAGGCGATATGCCCTAGGTCCAATCTTCTCAGAGATGATATAAGGACCTATCCAATTGGTCATAAATTTGTCTCATAGGTGCGAGGGTAGATTTGAGTTCTATTGGTTTTATTTAAGCACAAGATCCCCAACATTAAAGTCTCTCAAGTGGAATTTATTATTATAAGCTCATGTTAGATGATCTTGGTAAATGTGAAGATGCTCAAGAGCATTGATGTGATGTTCATCCAGAAGGGTCAATTGATCCAAGTGAGCTTGTCGCATAGTGTCATCATTGATGAACTCTTTCAATGTGATGTGCAATATTGGAATTTCCAACTCTAAGGGCATAATGGCCTCAATGCCATATACAAGTGAAAATGGTGTTGCCCCAGTGGGCATCCGCACGCTAGTCCTATAAGCCCATAATGCAAGGGGTAATTGTAGATGCCAATCCTTATGATTTTCTTTCATCATCTTCTTTAAGATGGCTACTATTGTCTTGTTTGAAGCTTCTACTTGCCCATTTGCCTATGGATAGTATGGTGTCGCAAAATTATGTTGAATGTTGTATTTGGTCGTTAAAGCTCACACATTTTTGTTTTTGAATGATGGACCATTATCCGAGATTATCTTGAAGGGGACCCCAAAATGATAGATGATATTATGAAGTATGAACTCCATAATTCATGGTCCGATTATCGAGGTTAGGGGGACCACTTCCACCCATTTGGTGAAGTACTCAATGGTCATTAAGATAAACATGTGTCGGCTCGAAGATGGGGGAGAAATATTTTTGATCAGATCAAAACCCCACTAAGAAAATGGCCAAGCCACCTGAATGGGTTGTAAGGCCTAAGATGGTAGGTGCATCAGATTTGCATGATGTTGACATTTAATGCATTTCCTGACATACTCTAGCAATCCTTCTCCATGGTGGGCCAGTAATAACCCATTCGAAGGATGCACTTGACAATGGCCATGTCGTTGAAGTGGCCACCACATGTACCATCATGAGCTTGCAAAATCACCCAAGCTGATTCTTGGGGCTCTAAGAAATGAAGGAGGACTCCATCGTAGCTTCGATGATACAATATGCCTCCTAGTAAGACATATCTTGTCACTTTTTGCTTGAATGCTCATATTTCGGCATGCGAAAGTCCCTATGGGACAATTCCAAGTCTCAGGAAATCTTGTAACTGGGATAGCCAATCCTGATAGGCTACAACCTCAATAGATAAGATGACTTGTTCCTCCTATGATTCGATGTGCACAAATGCAGATTGAGAAACAACCTTGTGGTGAATGATGGTACCATTCTCCGTAGGACCCTACGAGATCAAGGACCCCCAAGGTGCCTTCTTTAAAAAGTCTTTGGCTTTACAGAACCAGTCATGGTCTGGTTCTATATGAATCATGTTGACTGATTCTTTGTTATCAAAAGCCTCACGCTGCATCGTTGAGTGTGAGAGCATTTTCACATGAATGGTAGTGAAATCAACAGATGGATTCTGAGGGATCAAGGATCCCAAAGATGCCATGGTGTCTACAAATCTATTTGATGAATGAGGGATTGCCTCGATGTCATACCACTCTAGTTGGGCTAGATAGGTGTCAACAAGCTCCTTGTAAGCTTTTAGGATTGGATCCCTGCATTGAAATAGTCCCTTGACTTGGTTGACTATGAGGAGGGAGTCACCAAAGATATTTAGCCTCTTGATCTTCATAGCGATGGTTGTTTGGAGACCCAAGATTAGGGCCTCATATTCAGTGTTGTTATTCATGCAAGGGAAGTCTAGCTTAAATGACAAGGGCATTGGAGCACCTTGTGGCATGAAAAAGACAATCCCTGCACCACCTCCTTGCTCACACTTTGAACCATCGAAGAACAAAGTCATGTCAGCTTCATTTTTAGGTTCTTCAGGTTTGGGTGCTTATAATAATGTGAAGACTGCATCATCAGGAAGTTCTATGGTGAGGGGCCTACTATTCTGAAGAGGTACCTCAGCCAACTGATCAGCTATGACTTATCCCTTGATGGACTTTTGGCTTATGAATTCCAAGTCGAATTCTATCAATAGCATGATCCACTTTGCAGTACGTGTATTATGATATGTCTTGCTCATCATATACTACAAAGGATTTTGTTTGGATATTACATATGTCATATGGCTCAGCATATAGTGGCATAATTTCTTGGTTGCAAAGACCACTGCTAAGCACAACTTTTCTACGTATGCATATCCTATCTCGTAGCTCACCAAGGTGTGGCTGATGTAATATATCACTTGTTCTTTATCTTGCACATTCTTTTGAGCCAACATGGTGCCCAAAGCAAAATTGGTAGCGGATATATATAGCAAGAATGGCACGTCTAGCCTTGGTGGAGCTAGAACTGGTGGCATTGCTAGGTACTTCTTGATTTTAGCAAAGGCTTGCTGACATTCTTCATCCCACTGGAATGGGACCCCCTTGTGTAGCAGTCGATTCATGGGTCGATATTTATCCGATAGTTGTGCGATGAATCACTTTATGGATGCTACTTTGCCCTGTAAGCTTCTCAGCTCTTTGATGTTAGTGGGTGGGGCCATTTCTAGGATAGCCTTTACCTTTGTTGGGTCTACCTCAATGCCTCATTTAGAAATGATGAATCCCAAGAGTTTTCCAAAAGTTATGCCAAAGACGCATTTCTTGGGATTCAACCTGACATTATGCTCAATCAGGCGATCAAAGACCTTCTTGAGGATCTCAACATGCTCTTCACGTAGCAATGACTTGGCCAGTAAGTCATCGATATAGTCTTCTAAGATCTTGTGCATGTAGTCATGGAAAATGTATGTCATAGCCCGTTGATATGTGGCACCAACATTTTTAAGACCAAATGGCATTACTTTGTAGTAGAATGTTCCCCATGGAGTGGTGAATGTGGTTTTATGCTGGTCTTCGGGTTTAATCCGAATCTGATTGTAACCAAAAAAACCATCCATTAGGGAGAGCATCTCATGACCTGCAGTTGCATCTACAAGAGCATCTATGTTTGGCAACGAGAATGAATCCTTGGGTGTTGCCTTATTGAGATCCCTAAAATCCATGCAAATGCGGATTCTTCCATCAGGTTTTCCTACGGGCACCATGTTTGATACCCATTCTGGATAGTCGATGGGAACAATAAAGACTACATCCAACAATTTTTGCAACTCATTCTTTACCATCAAAGCGATGGTTGGATGCATCTTTCTGAGCTTTTCTTGATCGATTTCTTTGCGGGGTCCAGCGAAAGGTTGTGGACAACCAATTTTGGATCTAGTCCTGACATATCCTTGTAGGTCCAAGCAAAGAGATTTGGTCTCTCTTTCAATAGAGGAATAATGATGGCATATTCTTCTGGAGATAAGCTTTCTCTAAACTTGAATTTCTTTGGATTAGAAGGGTCATCATTGATGTCCACTTTGAAAGTCTCCTCTATTGCCATATGTGACCCCTCCTCAAGCTGGTGAGGAGTGGGGATTAAGTGGATGTCATATGCTAGATTTATAGGTCCCACTAAATCATGGTCGAGACCAGCGTGATAGACATCATGTGCGTAGCCTGGTGAAAAATGGAATGGTTGTAGCATCTCTTCATTAGGGAAGAAATCTTCAGGCTCTAGGGGTGAATCAACGTGATCCCAATCAATAGCATCTAAGTTAAGACACAATGGTTTTGAAGGATCTATTGGGTTGTGAAGTGGAGTGGTCAAATCAATGGAGATCATGTTGATGGATGGGATGAAATCTCTAGGACCACATGGGTGAAACTCTTCATCAATGGTTTACCCTCCATACTCATGATGAGGCTCTAGGGGTATAGGGATCTCAGGATCCGGTCTATGGATAGATGAGATGATGGGATCATTAGGCTCAAGTAACTCTCTAAATGTTGGTGGATCTAGGAAGACCATGCGATAGATGACATCTAGATTTGGTGGTCTTCCCAGGAAGTGAAGGTCAGGATCTATGGTGTGAAGTAACACTTCTCTTTCAACAAGCAGATTGACTTGACGTAAGTGATGCTCAAGATAAGCCATCTTGGCCTCATTCTCAAAGTAATCATCGCTTATGAAAGAAACCCTCATTCTTACCCACTAGGATTGGGTGGTGACTTACCTATTGATGCCTAAGATAGGCCATTTCAGTCTCATATTCATAATCATCATCACTTATGAAGAATCCATTGGCATTTACTGTTGGCCCTATGATTTGGCATGCATGTCTCAAGGAAGGCCATCTCAGTTGAGTCCTCTGACTCATAGCCACTCTCATCCGAGATGTATCCACTCTCTGTGTGGCTAGACCAAGTGAGGTTTTATAGATATTAAGGCCCATGATGGGCCAAGCCAATTTCATCTTCATCCTCACTTGAGACATATTCATATTCCTCTCACTCATATCCATGGATTGGCTCATCCTCCCATAGGATGATTCCTGATGGGCATGCTTCAAGAGAGGAATTAGGGTGATACTCATCGGGTGGTTCGATATTGACCATAGACACCCATCCATCACCCAAGTAGTTTCTGCTAGGGGGTTGATAGGGATTCCAATCAATGTCTTCCCCAAACCCCAAGCTTAGCCTATCTAGGGCTACTACCAAAGAATCATCGTGGCTCTGTATTTGATACCCTAGACTGCACCTATCAGTAGGCAGTTGGTACTACGGCTGGAATGGAAGCGAAGCCCTTGCTCGTATAGACCTAAGCCATAGCCATGCCAATGGCACTACTCAAAGTACCTTAGAGCAAACTCAAGATTTGACAAGTAATGAACATTCATGGTGAATGGTTCATCCTCATCCTCTTCAATATTAGAAGCAGTATGGGCACAGTCCAAACTAGCATAGATGAAGTTGGTTTGGTTAGGGGAACCCCTAATGGAACTACTATCCCTACTAGAAAATTTGGGACTCTTGGTCATCCCATGTCTTGCACAGACTCAATAATAGGCATGAAAGTCATGTTCTGCACAAGATATTCACCTAACCCTATGTTGGCTAAGTGAACTATCACCTACGGTGCAGATGATGTTGTTGATGAAGCAGGCGAGGCAGGTTGAGGTACCTCCTCGGCTATGTCCTAGGAATATTCCTCCTCCATGGGATTTGGAATTTCTGTAACTGCTATAGTTGGAAGTTCCTTAGGTCCTTCCTCCACTAGGGGTGCTTTCAGCTTCTGATTATCTTTTGCTTTAGATGTTGAAGGCTTCTCAGAAGCACCAGTAGTCTTAGATGTAGGAGGTGGTGCCGATGTGGATGGGTCACCTCACACTGATTTGCTCTTGTTTTCTGGATGTGTGGTTAGGGATGAAGGCCTTATGTATAGATGTGTTGATGGAAGGACAAAGTCTCCTGACAAGTCAACCTGATGCATGTATTTAAATGGCTCTTCATTAGATGGAACCACATGAACTTATCCCTCATGCACATACTTGATGCATTGGAAATTGAGGGAACACACTGCATGTCCCTTATCCAAGGATGCCCTAGGAGGATGTTGTATTGCATTACCCCCTCCAACACGTGACACATCACGAGGATGGTATTTTTCCCTACCTAAATAGGTAGAACGACTATACCCACTATGGAGCACAATGCATCATTGAAAGCCCTTAATGTGTAGGAGGTCAAGAATGTTGGACCTAGGGATCTTCAGGTGCCCTATAGCCTTTGTCGTGATAATGTTGATCGATGAGCCCATGTCGATTAGAACCCGCTTGAAGGGTATGTCATTGATTGACATGATGATATGCAAAGGTGGGTCTGCTAAGGTAGTAGGAACTACCTTGATTTTATGATCATAGAAATGGATCACAGGCTCTTGGCACTACTGCACTTGCCCCACAAAATGTGTGAATGCATCTGGGTTCTAGGGCTAGAGCTCGATTGATCTCAAGATCTCCATAAAAGTCTCCCTATGCCTAGGAGATTATTGTATGAGCTCATAAATTGACAACTTGGCTAGAGTCATTTGTAGATTTTATTCTAGTCTACTCCGAATAGTTACCACAGGTCACATTGGTGGACCTAGAGGATTATTTTACACCTATCTCTATCGAGGTGCAGCTAGGATATGAATAGGAGCCATTGGAGGCTCTAGTTGACCATATCATTGACTCCTAGTTGCCATGTTGACTATCTCAACCATTCTGATGCATCCATGAGTGGGCGACTCGACTCAAACTTGGTTGACTTGGGTGCCTTGATCTCTAGGGGCCTCATGATTTGGCAATGGGTTCCTAAATATACCCATATCTCTATTATCGGGTGCTAATGGGTTGTCAACTTTTAGCTCACCCTTCTCAATCATGTTTTGCACAACATTCTTGAATCCGATACATGTTTCGATGTCATGCCCCTGTATTCTATGATATGGGTAGTATTGATCTTCCCTATATCCCTTGGGCTTGGGATGATTAGGGTCAAGAAGTTATACATCAAGAAAATCTGATTCTTTGTGCCTCGCTCAACTGATTAAATATTGATTGCATCGATTCAGATAGAGGTGTGAAATAGCGAGGTGGCTGACACTCCTTATTTTAGCCTTGGTTGTTCTTTGGGTCATAATTGGCCGATAAGGGGTGAGCTTGATAGTTCTATGGTTGTTGGCCATTGCCTCCCTTTGGTGTGCTTAAAATGACCTAGTTGACTTGAGCAGGCTTGGCCTACTTCTATTGATTCTTATTATAGTTGGCATTATTCCACTCCTTGTTTTGAAGCTTGAGGTCTCCTTCATCAACCTTTATGTCCTCTATAAGCTTGGCTTGAGCCAAGGCTTCTTCGAATGATTCATACTACTACAGTTGTAATAGCAATGAGATGTGTTTGGTGTAGCTCTTTGTGAACATTCGGGTGAGCTCTTTAGTGGGAATGGAGAATGGTAGTTTCACCATTATTTTCCTCCATCTATTCCCATAGTCCATAACTGGCTCATCATCATATTGCTTTAAGTTGGCCAGATCGAATAGGTTCACCTTCTTCTTGATGTCGAAGGAGAAGCATTCAAGGAATGCATTCACAAGTTGCTCAAAGCTGATGATGTTGTGCTTGGGCAATTGGTTGAACCATTGAGTTGCTACGCCTGATAACGTCATGATGAACATTCTTAGCATTAGGGCATCATTCTACTCAAGTTGGAAGCACGCATTCATGAAATTTGTAACATGTTCTTGTGCATCTTCCTCTCCTTTAAACTTGTCTAGCCTAGGCATCTCAAAGTGCCTAGGGTATGTAGGACTCGATACTGAGGGGCATAGAGGTTGGTTGTGTATTTTGCTCAAAGTCAGATTTTGCCCAACCATGTCCTACTTCTCAAGAGATTTGACTCTCTCAATGAGTATTTGGTATACCTTCGAGGAAATAATCTCCTATTCTTGAAGGTTTACTCATGGTGGTAAAGGAGGTAATCCTGTGTTTGCCCAATTTGGGCATCTGTATTCATCCCCCATAACCATGGATGGAGGTTCAGGATATGTCTATTCCTGATCTTCCATCCCTACCTATTCCTCATTAAGTTGTGTCTGTTCAGGATCCAGGCATTGTTGATGTTGTGAGGCATGGTGAGTGTGCTCATCTCTTTGTCTAGTGCGTCTCTCATGCTGAGAATTGATACATCTATCATGTTGGTATTCCTCACCACCTATGTGTAAGTCGACTTGAGCTAGCCTATCTGCTTGCTCTTCATGCTCAGCCCTTTCTTCTCTCAAGCATTTCTCATGTAGGCATAGGCACCTCTTCCTTCATTCTTCTTGCTCGAGAGTTTCCACATGCTCTCACTCAATGCACAACGCTTCTTCTAACCTACGTATGTGGTCGGACCAACCCACTACTGAAGGTTCATGCCTCTCTAACTCCATGCGAGGAGTTCTAATGGATAGACCTCTCGAAGAGGCTCCTACTATGTTCTTGCCCTTGTCTACCAGGGTAACTTTCAATGCACTATGATCTATGTTGTGTACCCCCATGGTCAAAAGTAGTGTATGTGCTGCGGGGCTACTTTGAAGCTTCCCCTGGTTCATTAGTGTGCCTAGTAGTTATGCTACATGAACTTCCTAAAGTAGAATGTGTGGTAGCAATGCTTCTTGGAGCTGGTCTCGAGGGAACTCGATCCAACTCATCAAGCTATCTGGTCCTCCATGACCGATCCTATGGAGTCCCATTAGCACCAATGAGCTCATAATCTAGGGGTATCCTCCCATCTACAGGGAGGCTATAGGATGTCTTGGGTCTATGACTGGGTGTAGCCCTAATGTCTTACCCCTTAGTGGGCTGATCTATCCTAAGTGTATCATGTGAAGTTTGGGGCCTTGCAGCCCCTGCATGCCTATGTGATGATGGAGGCCTTGATGCCTCCTCATGTATATGTGATGATGGAGGCCTTGAGGCCTCCGCATGTCTATGTACTGATGGAGGCCTTGAGGCCTCCACATGTTTGTGTGATGGAGGCCTTGAGGCATCCTCATGTCTGTGTGATGAGGGAGGCCTTGAGGCCTCCTCATGTCTATGTGATGATGGAGGCCTTGAGGCCTCCTCATGTCTGTATGATGAGGGAGGCCTTGAGGCCTCCTCATGTCTGCCTCGAGAGGAACTAGGATATGGCTCTCTCATTGGGGTTTCTCGAGGAGTCCCCCAAGGGTTGAGTTGTCACCCCTAAGACTTGCTAAACTTCATCCAATGACACTATGGGTGGGTGGCTCAATGCCATTGTGATGGTGAGTGTGTGAAGCATCAGTTTCACCTTGGTGTTGGACCGAGGGTGGTTGCTCCATGTGTATACCATAATGAACTGTGAATTATCTTCTTATGTCAATTTCAAACCACACAAGCAAAGAAAACAAATTTTTATCTCATTTAAGGATTAATGTGTGTTCCCTAAGTTATTTTGTGTGTTTTGATGTATTGTATATAAAGAAGACCTTGTGTCACATATTTTGCATTTCGTTGGATGATATTCTTGTGTTCAAGTGGATTTCACCTGTATACTCATAGCTCGACAACCTGGTGATGAAATCTAGGCCATGTAATCCAACCTATAATGTGTGGTAATGAAGTCCACACATGGTCAGGGAGCACAGGTCCTCTCGATCCTCACCCAGTTCACCCGTAGTCAGTGATATACCTCTCTGAAGAGAGATACGTGCAAATTTTCCATGGGTTATGATGGATCTTGGAGCCAGTATTGGCCAATAATAATAGGTACATGGGATTTGAGGCAGTGGATGGAGATGAAAGCCACCTCACTAATCTCTACCAGTGGTTGGTCATGACCTCCAACTCACTAGCATTAAAGTGATACATGGTGTGTGGGGTTCTTTTTAGATTTTTATAATGGAAAACTATGCATCAGAGAGCATTCATGACTATTTCCCTATATGCCTAAAAAGAATGTTTGATTTTAGAAAATGCATCTCTAACTGATCTAAATGACTTTGATGCAATTTCTACTTTATGATGTAATGGCCTCTAGCTGGGCCACATGCAAGAAAGCTTAAACACACAAAATCCTAGCATGTTGGAGACTAGGGCAGACCTTGAAAATAGAGGCCCGCTATTCCTAGCAGTGCCTAGAGGAAAGCTAAAAAAACTCTAAGAAGCTTCAAATGCATTTTTCTTCCATATTTTCTTATTTTTCCTTAATAAAAATATGATTTAAGTTGCTATTTTCTAAAAAAAGTTTGAAGACAGAGAAAGACAAAAAATTAGGGAATGCTACCAACCTCAAATCCTCGTCTGATGATGAAAAGGCTACCCTCTGACAATGACAAATAAAGATTTTTTGTTTTTATTAATTTCTTTGTACAATCTTGGTTACATAACGGTCCCTTTGAGGGATACCCATTTCAATACAATAAGATACAAGAAAAATAATAGTGTAGAAGAATGATGTCCCCTTGCAAAGAGGATGGTGCACTTTCGTAGGCCTCCCGATCTCATACACAAACTTGTATGAGGGCTTATAGATGCCTCCTCCTTTTCTCACCTTGGAGGGATCTTATGCACTGGATGCCTTGAATCGGTCCTGTAAACCTATAACCTACATGCATAGAAACAACGAAACACTATCAGTAGCACAAAAACCTCTCCAGAAGAGGCTCTTATTAGCAGATCTAATAAACATGATAAATGAGCATGATAATATTAAAATGCAAGCATAAACTAAGCGATAAATGCATAGAAAACTCAAAAATACAATGTAAATGCATTAATGAAATCAGATCTATGCTAGAACTAATTAATAAATCAAAGCAATAATAAGATCTAAGCTAGATCTAGGAAACTAATGTCTGAAAACCCTAGGCTATGCCTGTAGGCCACTATCCAAGACAACGACCATGAAATGAAGCTCTTCTCCTCATGAGAACTAGGGGCTGTAGCACTAGATTCCTTGCTCTAATTGATGTTCAAGGGTCACCTATTCTATATGGTACACTGATGGATGGTGAAGAATAAACGGATCTGAAAGTAGGTGCATAGACGTAGCTCAACTGGACAGTGCTTCACTGCTCCTCAAAGGGGTGTGGATTCACTCTCTGATCGACCAGGGCTTTACTGCATAAAATTTTGATATTCATGGATCATTTACTTTGCTTGGGAGAGTCCATATGTAGACCTACCTATTTCATATCTGGGTCTAGATCTTGGCTTCCTAGAGAAGCCAAAATCTAAATTGCATGCAACTGATCATCCCGAGGGGAAGCATCAATCACAAATTGGCATTGAAAGGACAGTTAGGAGGAACTCTAGGAGTTCCTCTCCAAAATCTATCCGTAAGAAATGCAAGGTGTAATCAAACTATGTGATCTAGACCCGTATTCATGGCTAGACTATGCATGGTGCTAGCCATTGTCTAGAGTAGCGGCTAGGTGTGGCCATTATCAAATTTAGCTACCAAATGTGGTGGCCACTCTGCTTGACAGCGGCTAAGCCTGGATGGGCTAGAATTTCCCTTTTTGAGTGGTTAGGACCACTACTAGCTCTTGGAGAGGTCCAATATGATTCATATGGTCTTCGAATGTGTCCATATGGGTAGTCTCCTAAACATGACATGTTTTAGGTGTCTACACAAGTACCATCATGGGCTTCAATTATGGCTTGTTGTGCCTCTATAGGATCTAGACATCAAAGTAGGACTCCATCATAGCCACGTCTATACAACACATTACCCAAGAGAGTAAAATGAGTTGCTTTTTATTTGAACGATATTTTTTTAGTTCACGTCAATTCTAATGGGAGGGTCCCAAATTTGAAAAAGTATCTTATCTCATAAAGGTAAGAATTATATGGCTTTACGTAGGCCGAGAAAAAACTCTTCTCACCTTTAGATTCTGCTCATTTGATTGTTGACATGGACACTATTGTGATGATAAGCAATTAGACTTCTCCATGTTCATTCTTAGGGATCAAAGATCCCAAAGAAGACATTGCATCCAAAAATATATTAGTCAAATGAGGCAAGTTATCAATTTTATACCAGTTAAATTTTACTAGAAACTTTATTGCTACTTCGTGATACTATTTCAAAATTGGTTCTTTGTATTGGTACTCTCCCTTCACTTGATAAATGACAAGCTGAGAATCACCAAAGATGCTTATTCATTTAATACCCATAGCTATAGCTAATTGAATCCCCAAGATTAGGGCTTCGTACTCTGCATTGTTATTTGTGCATGGGAATTTGAGTTTGAATGATAAAGGAATTGGAATTCCTTCGGGTGTATAAAACACAACTCTAGCAACTTTTCCCTTTTCACACTTTGATCCATCAAAGAAGAGTGTCATGTCAACATCATCCTTGGGAGGGACTAGTTCTTCTTGTTCAGTGACAAAAAATATCAAATCATCTCGAATCTCAATAAGTATTGGTTGATCATTTGGTAATGGAGCTTATGCAAGTTGATCATGTATCACCTGACCTTTGATGGATTTTTAGCTAATGAAATCAAGGTCAAATTTTGTTAAAAGAATTATCCATTTTGCAATATGAGTGTTGTTATATGCATGAGTCATCATGTATCGTAGAGGATTTTCTCTAGCTATGACATAGGTAGTGTTACTTAGCATGTAATATCTGAGTTTCTTAGTGGTAAAAACCACTGCTAAGTACAACTTCTCGATGTAAGCATATCTCGTCTCATAACTTACCAATGTTTGATCAATGTAATAAATTGCTTGCTCCTTATGATTCTCATTTTTCTACGCAAGCATTATCCCTAGTGCAAAATCTATTGCATAGATATAAAGGTAAAAAAGGACTTCTGGATGAGGCAATGTAAGAAATGATGGTGAAGCCAGATACTTATTTATGTCATTGAAAGCCTCTTGATATTTGGTTGTCCAATAAAATATCACCCCCTTCTGTAGCAAGCGATTGAAAGGTCTGCATTTGTATGAGAGTTGTGCAATGAATTGTCAGATAGATTGAATATTTTCTTGTAAATTGTGCAACTCTCTCATATTTTTTGGAGGTGGAATCTCGATGATGACCTTGATATTATTAGAATCCACTTTAATGCCTCACTTGGAGACACTACATCCTAGAAGTTTTCTTGATATGATGCCAAATACACACTTCTTAGGATTCAACCTTACCTTATGTTCAAGAAATCGATCAAAAATTTCTCAAGAACCTCAATATGCTCAAGATGTGTTTTAGATTGGCAATTAGATCATCCACATAATCCTCAATGATTTTATGCATATAGTTGTAGAATATGTACATCATGGCATCTTGATAAGTAGCTCCTACATTTTTAAGACCAAAAGGCATCACCCTGTAGCATAAAGTCCCCCAAGGTGTTGTAAATTTTGTTTTGTGTTGGTCCTCAGGATTAATTTGAATTTGATTGTATCCTAATAAAATGTCCATTAATGATAGCATCTCATGGCCTATGCAGGAGTCTACCAATTGATCGATGTTAGGTAGAAAAAAATCATCCTTGGGATATAGTTTGTTAAGATCTCAAAATTTGGTGCATACACGTACCCCCCATTCGGCTTGCAAACGGGTACCATGTTAGAGAGCCACTCTGGATAATCAATTGGGACTATGAAATTCATGTCCAATAGTTTTTGTAGCTCTTCCTTGATAATAAATGCCATGGTTGGATGAATTTTCCTTAGTTTCTTCTTGAAAGGTTGAGCATCTAGTGCTAAGGTAAGGTTGTGGACCACCAAATTAGGGTCAAGGCCAGGCATGTCCTTGTATGACCATGTGAATATGTATTTATTCCTTGTTAAGACGTTGATCATACGTTCTTTATCCTCTATGAACAAATATTTTGAAATTTTCATGATTTATGGATTATCTGCATCTTGACTAAGGTTCACATCGATAGATTCTTCGATAAGCATATGGGATCCTTTCTCTAGCTAATGTGGAGTTGGGATGAGATGGATATCATCCTCCACATGCTCAAATGACTTAGGTGACCCCTCCTCTACTTCAGTTTGAAAAATTGCAATAGATAAAGATGAAGGTTATTGTGGGATGTAAATATTTAAAGCTCACAACAACTCTTTGGAAAGGATAAATTTAATGATGTATGGTGGGGATGAAATCCTATCCATGGTGATAAGGCTAGCAATGATTGAAATCAGCTTCACCAAATCGTACGGGTTATAGAGTGGGGTGAGAAAGTCAATAGAGATCATATTTACTTGGTGGAAATAAGGTGCTTATGATTTGAGGAGTTATGATTCACTCTCTCTAGGTTTCAACTAACCTAAGGTGGATTAATGATGATGTTGTGGGAGTGGCCAAGATGGTGGTGACAGATCTGGCTCAGGGTGCTCATACTTCTTGTTGAAGCAAAATATGGTGTGATCTATGGGAAACATCTTGGTATAACACTCATATCTCTCGATGGGCTCTGTAGGGGCCACATCTTCTTGGGGACCATCAAATATTCAAATGATCCAATCTAGGTTTACTTCTATTTATTGGAATTCCTCAAAATCCTCATCGAAGATATAATTTCCAAAATATTCATCAGAGATGTAATCATCTGGAATATGATCAATCGTGAATGTATGCAATACAATATCTAAAAAGGCCTCATTTAAATGAGGTGCAAAGTCAAGGTCCAGGTATTCATTGTCAGCATTGTTGTGGAGTTTCCACAACCACCCCAAAATTCTTGGGGACCCACTTGTCATATTTTGATATGAAAGGTTTTTGGTTTTCTTTGGTTTGTAAGAATAGGGATGTTTGACCGTTTTGTTTTAATGATTTTAATTGCTTTGGTTATTTGATATTTAATGATTAATTAATCTAGGCATTAATGCTTAGATTAATTAAAATCCATTTTGATGAATAAGAGTTTAATGTTCTTCATACTATCTAAGGTGATGGAATGTGTTTAACAAAGCAAGGCCTGACCTAAAACAAAAAGAGGATACAAAAGGTACAAAGAAATTGAGATAGAAGCCAATATGCTATTATCTACCTAATATAATTGCATTAACTATATTATGTACATAATAGTAATATTTTTAAGATTATGTTATAAGGTTCTAAAATGTTATCATTATAATAATATTATTATGATTATATTATAATGTTATTATTTATAATATTTGTTATTATATTCTTCTAAAATGTTATTATTATAATAATATTATTATATTGTATATAATAATATTATTATAATGTACTTTATAAAAGACGTGATAATAATATTTACGATAAGGTAAAGTTTAACGTCATTTCGTTTGATTGCAGATAAGGCGATGGTGGCTATTCAAAAACATTCGAAGACATGAGTGGCTAGTCCAAGAACGTTCAACGCTATGGCAACGAAGCTTCACGGAGCAACGCCGACAAAGAAGAGGCGGTCCAAGATGGCGTTAGGGTTTCAGAAGAACAACATGAAAGGCATCAGAGTTGTCAGTGAAATGGTCGAGAGGCAGAGGCATGCCATCGAACAAGGAAGGAAGAAGCATTATTAGGGCAACCTATGATGCCAATTGATGGAGTTAAAGGTCGGCCTCGAAGAGCATGGAAGGTTTTAGTGTTGCATCTATTTCATTACGCTATGGCAGCATGAGTGTGAGAGTAGGGAGTTGAACAATGCCATGGCTGCGTAGGTTTGGCAGCACCATGACGTCGATGGCAGCATCGATGGCTACATAGGTTTGGTACACCACTCGATGGCATGGTAGGTTTGCTGCCACGACGATGATGGCAGCGCTATGGCTACGTAGTCTTGGCACCGCCATGGCTACGTAGGTTTTGTAGTGACACGATGTCGATGGTAGCGCTATGGCTACATAGTCTTGGCAGCGCCATGGTTGTAGGTTGGGCCACTTGATCGCTATGGCTACGTAGCCTTGGCAGTGCCATGGCTGCATCGTTGGTAGCGCTATGGCTACGTAAGTTGGACAGTGCCATGGCTGCGTAGGCAGTGTGATGGTTTCGTTTGGTTACATGGAAACCAAAGTGCCCAGGATGGGGGAATGCCATCCCAGTCCTTGGGCACATTGGTATGGCTTAGGAGAAATACCATCGGGTCTCAGCCTCAAAAAGTGACAATGAAAGTTTCACTGAATAAGATTGGCCTATATTATTTTAGTTAATGTGAATGTGGTTTGATCACGTTCAATGTTTTAAAGGAGGTCTAAAATCGTAGGGGTTATAAGGTATAGTTAATGCTTTTATCATTCATTTGATGGATGTAAAGGGGTATTCTTGGGTAGAATGCTTATAAGAGAAAGGGGAGATATAAGGAGTCATGCAGGGTTATGTTTTTGTTGTTAGTTTTTTTTTAAATAAATAACGTTTAGAAGTGTTATGTTTATTAAATCACAGAAAATGATGATGGATTATTTTCTTATATCCATTCATTATTTTGGTTGTGAGAGAAGATGAAGCGAAAGGACTTCTAAGCATTATTTATACCTTGCTATCCTACCTTTTTCAAGGGGGCTGGAAATGATGTAACATTTCGAGAAAGCAATAAAGAAAGAGCATTTTTCAGATTTTGAGAGGGTAGCAAACTTTTGTGAGCAAAATCAAAAGGAGGGTTTTTATCATAAAACTAACGTTTTTAGTGTCTTATCATTTCTGCATTTTAGTGACTTCTAGCCATTGTCTTATGCCATGAAATGGGTTGCAATAGGCGAAGGTCAAGATTATGCAGTTTCTTTATGTTTCCTTTGAGTCTCGCACTTGATTTAATGGTATTGTGCTTATGTTGCAGGTCCATTGATTCAGGTTGTTTTATGATTACCTCATAACTTGGGATTTTGCAGGGAGGAGCTTGCTAAACTAATTCAGAATTTGACTTTTTTAGCTAACCAAATTTACATGTTTATTTCATTTACTTGTTCTCAAAGTTTATTTTATTTCAAGCATTCAAGCATTTTGGTCCATCCAGAATTTTAGTTTCTTTCATTTCCATTCTGGTCCTTTTCTAGAATTTTTGCTAATTTCCTGTTAGTTTCATTTTTTTTGGTCCATTTCCAGAATTGTTAAGCTTTCAAGTTATTTCCATTCTGGTCATTTTCCAGAATTTTTGCACCTCCAAGTTTCATTAATCTAAAGCTTTCAGATAAAACACATGGTTTAGGAGGGATACTAACCTACTATTTCACATTAAACTAAGATAAGAAATGAAAGCTAACTTTGCTAACTTTGCTAACATTGCTAACATGCTAACTTCTACTAACCACTATTAGGGTAGTGACATCAACATAAGGAAGATAAAATGAACCCAACTATCTAAAATTTACTTCATATTAAAGGCACGAGCATTAAAATGAGGTGGACAATTCCACATTTTGTCATTTGAAACCTTTTAAATGAAGATAAAATACTCTACTAACAGGGATTCAGGGTAGCACCAATTTAAAAAAACCCTAAAAAGAACTGCTTTTATTTTTAGTTAGATCTTTCAAATCACTAAGCATTGTTTAGAACAAGTAAAGGCCCCTTGTTTATGGTCACATGCATTATTGAATTATTTCTGGCACTATTGTAATCTTTTAGATATTTTACCAGAACCTTGGAGAAGTTGAATGTTTGTCATTTGGTTTCTTTTCAAGAGAGAGTTTTCTATTCAATACTCTGCATGTGGTGGTATTTTGCAATTGGGAAAAATATACACTCAACATCTTTGGCGCTAGAAGGAGGGCCTTCTTTTATGCTTTGTGATTTAGTTTTTTGCTAATGCTAACGTGGTCAGTTTTGGTTCAACAGTATTGTGTTTGCAGGTGCAACATTTTACTCTTGACTAGTTTGTGAGAAGCCTTAATAGAATAGATTTGAGTTTTCCCAAGATGGACCCACCTAGACGCATTGCTACTAGGTCTAAAACCACTGAGGAAACCATTTTTCAAAGTCTTTCTCCCAAAACTAGGAAACCGAGGTACAAAATCTAGGAGATTAAAATCTCGTCCGAGCTTTCTGATACGTTAGGTTTAGAGATGCTTTGCCAAGATTTGGAAAGGCTAGCTCTCAGACCTCTGAATCTGAATACCTTCAGTGGATGTGCACCCATTAGTTCCACCGCAAGAGCTACATCAAGTGTACCCATCTCCGTCATCCCGAGTGTATCAACTACTTTAGTAGGGTCATTACCTTTGGTTAATATGGCCCAACAACAACAACAACAACTAGTTCCCTGGTTTGGTACCCAAAGTTCTCCGTTAAGTATACCTAGGGATGTCCATGACATACCTAGGCACCTTGAGAGGTCTATCCCTAAGTTTTTCCATGATGGTCCCATTTCAGCTGAAGAGCACGTTCAAATTTACAAGGACCATATGATTAGGCAGGGAGTCAATCATGAAGACGTCGCTTGTCGACTCTTCCCTAATAGCTTTGACCAAATGGCTCATGAATGGTACAGGAATCTTCCTACAGGGTCCATTACATCTTGGGCCCAGATTGGAAGCTACCTTTGTTAATCAATTTAGGTCATTGCTAGATCCTACCATCATGTATAACCAATTCGTGTCATGCAAGAGGTATCCTAATGAACCTATCAGAACATTTAATGCCAGATTCCAAAAGCTTTACACAAACGTGACTCGTCACTTTGCAATAGATGTTGTTGTGGCATTGCAATTATACCTCGTAGCCTTAGATCCGATGACAGCCATGTTTACCAGGAGAAATCCTCAAGTTACAATGTTGGCCTTAGCCTATGTTGAAGCCATGACTATTGAGCAACAAATGACACCGCAAGGTGGCACTATGCCTCAATTTCCCATGTTAGGGCAATATGGCCCTTACAATCAATTTGCCATGATGAATCAAGCTGTGACACCTCAGATGCCCATGATGAATGCTTTGCCATATCATCAGTCATACCCATTCGCTCCCATGCTTCCATATTTTTTGACATACCCTAGTGTTGCCATTCCACCCACTCCAAAAATGATGGCTGCTAATCAGATAACCTTGCCAGGATTTGAGGTGAGTAGTACTCAAGCCTCAAATGCCTATCCCATGGTTGCACCTCTTCAGGCCAAGGGTCCATGGTGGACCCAAAACACCCAGAGTCAAACCTTAGTGCCTAATCCAGAGGTTGCTAATGTCAAAAATGTCAGTGGATCTGGGGTTGTCATGCCCCAACCACAAGGACCCAATTCTGAGCTGGAAGAGCTCAAGAGAATGACCATCAAATAGGGCAATGACATCATTCGATTACAGAAACAAGTTGCCCAAAATCACATGCCCAATAGAAACCATGACCATAGGAGAACAGGACCATACAATACATAGCCTAATAATGGGTGCGTACCCAATCCGATAGCCAATCAGGCTGATGCATTAGGAGATTGTGATGAGTCAGAGTCATGTGATGAGGAAATGCATCACTATTGCCATAGAAAGTCAGACTCTTTGGTGTCTGAAGTCATTCATTATTTAGAAAATGATGAGATGGAGGAAGATATGAATGTGTTAGGAGAGGAAGAGGATGAAGCTTTGGAAGCCCAGGCCGCTAAACATTTTGGGAAAGCTAATCACAAGTATTTTACTAGGAGTTCTAAGGATCCCAAAACCTCCTCTACTCCCCCAAACAACCCTTTAGTTCCTCCTGATACAAAAGGTGATGTGAATCCACCACCTCCATTTTTGGAAGCACCTAGGACAATGCCAAAAGTGTCAAATCCTGGAACATCCACTTATGACTTGGAAGAAGATATGAAAAGGACCAAGGCCAATATCTCAATGTATGAGGTCTCTCTATTGTTGGGGTAGGATAAAATCATGGGGAAGAGATTAAATTCCTTGAGTCAAATTCATGAGGTTAAATCTGTAGAACCCCAACTTGCTATGATGAAAGAGAAACCAGAGGTACCTCCTTTTCTCATAACTATTAGGATCGTAGGCAAGAATTTACACAACTATTTGATTGATTCTGGTGCCTCGGCCAACATCATGCCTCTTGAGATAAGCCAAAAGCTAGGACTTAAGCCTGTTCATTCGAATAGCAAAGTGGTCCAATTAGACAGATCTATGGTGGATGTAATAGGTGTTGTAAAATATGTCCTAGTTCAGATCAACTCAGAGCCTAGGGTCCAACATTACATGGATATCCTTGTGCTAAATATTGCTGCCAAGTATGGCATGGTGTTGGGCAAGGATTGGAGCAGAAATCTCAATGGTTATGTGGTGACTGATTCCTCCCATATGTGGTTGCCATGGAGAGGAGTTGCAAACCAAATCTGGGTAGACAGAGAGCCCAGACTTAGGGAAATTATTACAGAATATAATAAACCCAATGAGATTCAGTTTACTAAAATAGAATTAGGGGTTTACAATTTTGACATAGAGGACATAGCCGAAGGGTCCCAAAATGATAATCTTTACCATTGTACTTTGGAAGAAAACAAGAGGGTGTGGACCCTAAAGTTTGATGGGTCCAAATCAAAACAAGGTGCGGGAGCTGGGGTAGAGCTCACATGTCCTGGTAGTAAGCCTTTGCTTGTTGCCTACAGATTACAGTTCTTGGCCACCAATAATGTGGCGGAGTATGAAGCCCTAATTTTTGGACTTTAGTTGGCCCTAAGAGAAAAGGTAAAATGCCTTAAGGCATCGGGAGACTCAGAGTTAGTAGTCAAATAGGTCAAGGAGCAATATACCTGTAGAGACAAGAGGTTGAACCTCTATAAAACCAGAGTGAGGGAATTAATTAATGAGTTTGATGCTTTCAATATTTCCCTCATCTCAAGAAAAAATAATAAAATGGTTGATTCGTTAGCCGTAGCGGCCAACATGCTTTCGCCTGTCGACCATAAAAAATGTAAAAAAATTTCCATTGAGTTAGTGCCTTGCCCCTCCATACCAGACAATGTCACGAACTTACAGGTCTTTGATAGTGATAGACACATTTTTAGTTTTGTCACTAATTATGGTATATTTGAAAATCGGGTTATAGACGAAGAAGAGAGGAGGCAAGTAGAAGTAGGAACAACCGGAGTATGGAATGAGATGCCAAGTGATAGGGCCTCTCTAGAAAAGTTGTTTGATATTGGATATCAAAAGAAAAAAGAAAGAAAAATACCATCCCCCAAGGAATCATGCAATTCAATCAATTTGGGGAGTGCAGTAGATCCACGTGAAGTGTTCATTGCAAAGGCATGCACACAATGAGAGAAGGAATCAATAGCTCAGGTTTTAGGAGAATACATTGATTGCATAGCTTGGAGCTATGAAGTAGCTGAAAACTTATGACCCGAATGTAATCATGCATACTATTCCTCTGAAGCCTGATTCCAAGCCTTTTAGACAGAGGTAAAGAATGGTTAACCCAATCCTAGAGCCCATGATAGAGAAGGAAGTGAAGAGGTTGTTGGAAGCCAAAATCATCTTCCCTATTAGGCATTCCACATGGGTGGCTAATCTTGTCCCTATTAGGAAGAAGAGTGGAGAGATTCGGTTGTGCATAGATTTTAGAAATCTGAACAAAGCTTGCCAAAAAGACAATTACCCATTACCCACCATTGACGAGATACTCCAAAAGGTAAATGGGTCTGAAATGATGTCATTCTTGGATGGATACTTGGGATATAATCAAATTCTCATACATCCAAATGACAGGATGAAGACGGCCTTCACCACGAAGTGGGGAACATTTGCCTACCGGAGGATGTCGTTTGGTTTGTTGAACGTTGGAGCCACTTTCCAAAGAGCCATGGATTTTGCATTCAAGGGGCTCAGTGGTAAGTGCATTATTGTCTATGTGGATGATATTCCTATCTTCTCCAAGAAGAGGGAAGATCATGTTAGAGACTTGAGGAAAGTGCTCCAAAGGTGCAGGGAACATGGAATTTCCCTAAATCCAAAAAAGTGCATCTTTGGGGTAACGGAGGGTAAGCTGTTAGGACATGTCATTTCAAAATATGGGATTGCTATAGACCCAGAGCGGATAGCCGCTATCCGGGATATTCCTCATCCCAATAGCAAAAAGGAGCTTAGGTCCTTTTTCGGTAAGATTAACTTTGTGAGAAAATTCATTTCAGGTTTTGCTGAAATCGCCAAGCCCCTAAATGACATGCTAAAAAAATATGTTCAGATAAAGTGGACCAGTGAGAATAGGGATGCCTTCACAAGCATCAAGGATGCTATTTCCAAAGCCCCTATTCTCATTAGTCCAGACTATGCTAAACCATTTTATATTTACACATTTGCTTCAGATCATTCTTTTGCAAGTGTGTTAACTCAGAAAAGTGAAGACAACATTGAAAATCCTATAGCCTTTCTGAGTTCTCCTTTGAAGGATGTGAAACTGAGGTATTCTATCCTAGACAAGCAAATGTATGCCTTGTTTAAAACTGTAAAAAAATTCAGGCATTACATTGTGCATAGTAAAGTTTTTGCTATAGTTCTTGACCCGGTAGTAAAGTCCATGTTCTTACAGAGTGAGCTAGGTGAAAGAAGGGGGAAATGGCTTTCCACCCTTCAAGAATTTGACTTAGAGATAAAGCCCATGAAGATAGTGCATGGACAAGGTTTGGTCAAGGCTATCGCAGAAATTGACCCTTTAATAACGTGCCAAAACTACGAGGTTAATGATATCACTACAGAGGAATGGTACGTAGATATTGTATATTTTTTGTTGCATGGTAAGTGCCCTTCTCATTTGAATTCCACTCAGCGTAGGGCACTGCATTTAAAATCAGCTAGATTTTTGATTAAATCTGGTGTGTTGTACAGGAAGAATCATGAAGGAATTTTCCTTCGTTGCATTACTCAAGAGGAAGCAACCCAAGTACTCAAAGACTTCCATGGTAAGTATGGAACTGGACATGGGTCAGCAAACGTGACAACACACCAAATTCTTAGAGTTGGGTATTATTGGCCCCACTTGTTTAAAGATGCACATGCACATGTAAGAACATGTCACATATGCCAAGTGGCAGCCAACAGAGAGCGGAATGCAGCAATGTCATTGCAGTCAGTGGTAGAGACGAGACCATTTGCACAATGGGGATTAGACTTTGTTGGGGTGATAAATCCTAACTCGTCCGATTCCCATAAGTTCATCCTCACCGCTACTGATTACTGCACAAGGTGGACAGAGGCTATACCTACTAAGAATGCCACCTCCGAGGTTGTGATTAGATTTCTAGAGGAAAACATAGTCACTCATTTTGGAATGCCTAACTCCATAGTAAGTGACAACGGTTCTGCCTTTTCCTCTTTAGAATTTGCAAATTGGGCGTACGACAATAAGGTGAGTCTAAAATTCTCTTCCAATTATTACCCCCAAGGCAATGGTTTGGCGAAATCATCAAATAAAAATTTATTATGCATAATCAAAAAATTACTTGAAAAGAACCCTAGAGATTGGCATAGTAAGTTAAAATTTGCCCTTTGGGAAGATAGGACCAGAAGCAAGGAGTCAATTGGGACATCTCCTTATCACTTAGTCTATGGGCAAGACCCTATTTTTCCTACTAATATGAAATTGCAAACTTTACATTTTATAAAAGACTATGTTGGGACTGATGATAAACTTGAAACCAGATTAACCCAATTAATGCATCTTGATGAGAAAAGGGAGGAAGCCATGCTTCATTTCAGCAAACATCAAGACATAATCAAAAGGTGGTTTGATAAACGGTCCAAAATTAAGGTCTTTAAAGTTTCAGATTTAGTTTTGTTGTGGGATAAAAGGCATGAAAAAAAGGAGAACATGAAAAGTTTGATTGCTTGTGGCTAGGACCCTATCTAATATCCGAAGTCCTAGGTGAAAATAGTTTCAGATTAAAAACCTTGGATGGAAAATATTTGGCCTTACCCATCAATGGCCTTCATTTAAAGCATTATTTTCAGGCCTAAGGGTAGAGTCATTGTATTATATGTACACTAATCAACTTGCTTAATTGTTTGTCTTATCAGTTTTATTTCCTGTTTATTTGATCTTGTTTCTTTGATTTCAGAAGTCTTTAGTATGTCAAAGTGGTCCAGTTTTGGATTTGATTGTAGGAGTAAGAGGTCAGCCTATGTGTATACGAATGTCAACCAAGACTAAAAGGATGTGAAAAATTGGAATCATATGGCAAAAGGCTTGAACATGTGAAATATTATTTGCAGCTCATGAAGCATGAAGTCATTGATCTTGCATATCATCCACCCATGTCTCAAAGGCACATTCTTATTACATAAACATCATATGCTAAACCCAAACACTGAAAGTGATGTCCAATTATCTTGGGATCAAAGGCACAAAGAACACTAAGAAGATCTTAGGTTTGGAAGTTGTTGTCGAAGTTGTCGTAGGTCTATCACATTTATGTCCATGTCCAACATCTTGGGTAAAATAATATGAAACCATACTTGGATGGGGATGTGAGGTGAAAAGATAATTCTGGTCTATCCCACCCTACACATAGTCCATAAAATAGTGGTTTTTACCACTTTCGCAATACTTGAAAGCCCAAAATCAGAGTAGTAAGGATAGGGTCAAATTCTCATCATGCTTAGGTTGAGAATCTGATTCCCCAAAGCTTTGATTTTGCCTCCATCACACCATGGATCATTGGGTTGTAAGGATCATACTACGTGTCCCTCAGAAGGATGGGTAGTCATCCCAAGATTCAAGAAATCCAAAGCAAAATGTTCACCACTCCGTTTCCATCACACCATTGACTATTGGGTTGTAAGGATCGTACTACGTGTCCCTCAGAAGGATGGGTAGTCATCCCAAGATTCAAGAAGTCAAGAGCAAAATCATGGACTATGGAGTTAACCTCCATCGGGGCTATAGACGCTTGACTGGCAGTGGAGTACACTCATGCCTGGTGACATGACTCCCGTAAGGTTGAGATTTATGGCCGCCATGAGGATAGATTAGTCTGATGACCTCATCCATAACCGGTTTAATTATTTTGGTCAAATATGAGAGCAGTAAAGGATAGGGCTATATTCTCATCACACCTTGGTTGAGAATTTGATTCCCCAAAGCTCTAAGGTACACTTGCACACATTGGTCCTTGATGATGATGGCTCATAACCAAGCCCTAGATCTAGTCAATGAATTCATCGCACACACAGTTGATCCTAAGATGGTTAGACATTTTTGAGGTGTTTGCTCAAGCCACCATAGAATGTGTTGCTCATGCTATAAAAATTTTTACCCTCAAAGCTCTCCATATCCATTGCCATAATTCTAGTCAGGTAAAATTGATGATGCAATGCGGAAAAGTTACAAAAAAATAAGGTGTGGAGTGCTACACACACCCGAGCTAATATTGCATGATTCTAATATTTTACTATTCTTATAAGTCTATTGACATTATTCATGCATTTGTTGATGCTTGTTGCTTTCTGGTTTGGAGTGTGTTTTCAGATTTTCTTTTTGGGTTCTCACCGAAATGCTCAGGAGCATTTCCCAATAGAGTCGCCATTTGTTGTGGAGTTTCCACAACCACCCCAAAATTCTTGGGGACCCACTTGTCATATTTTGATATGAAAGGTTTTTGGTTTTCTTTGGTTTGTAAGAATAGGGATGTTTGACCATTTTGTTTTAATGATTTTAATTGCTTTGGTTATTTGATATTTAATGATTAATTAATCTAGGCATTAATGCTTAGATTAATTAAAATCCATTTTGATGAATAAGAGTTTAATGTTCTTCATACTATCTAAGGTGATGGAATGTGTTTAACAAAGCAAGGCCTGACCTAAAACAAAAAGAGGATACAAAAGGTACAAAGAAATTGAGATAGAAGCCAATATGCTATTATCTACCTAATATAATTGCATTAACTATATTATGTACATAATAGTAATATTTTTAAGATTATGTTATAAGGTTCTAAAATGTTATCATTATAATAATATTATTATGATTATATTATAATGTTATTATTATAATAATATTTTTGTGATTATATTCTTCTAAAATGTTATTATTATAATAATATTATTATATTGTATATAATAATATTATTATAATGTACTTTATAAAAGACGTGATAATAATATTTACGATAAGGTAAAGTTTAACGTCATTTCATTTGATTGCAGATAAGGCGATGGTGGCTATTCAAAAACATTCGAAGACATGAGTGGCTAGTCCAAGAACGTTCAACGCTATGGCAGCGAAGCTTCATGGAGCAACGTCGACAAAGAAGAGGTGGTCCAAGATGGCATTAGGGTTTCAGAAGAACAACATGAAAGGCATCGGAGTTGTCAGTGAAACGGTCGAGAGGCAGAGGCATGCCATCGAACAAGGAAGGAAGAAGCGTTATTAGGGCAACCTATGATGCCAATTGATGGAGTTAAAGGTCGACCTCGAAGAGCATGGAAGGTTTTAGTGTTGCATCTATTTCATTACGCTATGGCAGCATGAGTGTGAGAGTAGGGAGTTGAACAATGCCATGGCTGCGTAGGTTTGGCAGCACCACGACATCGATGGCACATCGATGGCAGTAGGTTTTGCAACACCACGACATCAACATCGATGGCTACATAGGTTTGGCAGTGCCACGACGATGATGGCAACGCTATGGCTACATAGTCTTGGCAGCGCCATGGCTGCGTAGGTTTGGCAATGCCACGACATCGATGGTAGTGCTATGGCTGCGTAGTCTTGGCAGCGCCATGGTTGCATAGGTTGGGCAAATGATGACGCTATGGCTTAGCCTAGCGCCATGGCTGCATCATTGGCAGCGCTATGGCTACGTAAGTTGGACAGTGCCATGGTTGCATAGGCAGTGTGATGGTTTCATTTGGTTACATGGAAACCAAAGTGCCCAGGATGGGGGAATGCCATCCTAGTCCTTGGGCACATTGGTATGGCTTAGGAGAAATACCATCGGGTCTCGGCCTCAAAAAGTGACAATGAAAGTTTCATTGAATAAGATTGGCCTATATTATTTTAGTTAATGTGAATGTGGTTTGATCACGTTCAATGTTTTAAAGGAGGTCTAAAATCGTAGGGGTTATAAGGTATAGTTAATGCTTTTATCATTCGTTTGATGGATGTAAAGGGGTATTCTTGGGTAGAATGCTTATAAGAGAAAGGGGAGATATAAGGAGTCATGCAGGGTTATGTTTTTGTTGTTAGTTTTTTTAAAAATAAATAACGTTTAGAAGTGTTATGTTTATTAAATCACAGAAAATGATGATGGATTATTTTCTTATATCCATTCATTATTTTGGTTGTGAGAGAAGATGAAGCGAAAGGACTTCTAAGCATTATTTATACCTTGCTATCCTACCTTTTTCAAGGGGGATTGGAAATGATGTAACATTCCGAGAAAGCAATAAAGAAAGAGCATTTTTCAGATTTTGAGAGGGTAGCAAACTTATGTGAGCAAAATCAAAAGGAGGGTTTTTATCATAAAACTAACGTTTTTAGTGTCTTATCATTTCTGCATTTTAGTGACTTCTAGCCATTGTCTTATGCCATGAAATGGGTTGCAATAGGCGAAGGTCAAGATTATGCGGTTTCTTTATGTTTCCTTTGAGTCTCGCACTTGATTTAATGGTATTGTGCTTATGTTGCAGGTCCATTGATTCAGGTTGTTTTATGATTACCTCATAACTTGGGATTTTGCAGGGAGGAGCTTGCTAAACTAATTCAGAATTTGACTTTTTCAGCTAACCAAATTTACATGTTTATTTCATTTATTGTTCTCAAAGTTTATTTTATTTCAAGCATTCAAGCATTCCATTCTGGTCCATCCAAAATTTTAGTTTCTTTCATTTCCATTCTGGTCCTTTTCCAGAATTTTTGCTAATTTCCTGTTAGTTTCATTTTTTCTGGTCCATTTCCAGAATTGTTAAGCTTTCAAGTTATTTCCATTCTGGTCATTTTCCAGAATTTTTGCACCTCCAAGTTTCATTAATCTAAAGCTTTCAGATAAAACACATGGTTTAGGAGGGATACTAACCTACTATTTCACATTAAACTAAGATAAGAAATGAAAGCTAACTTTGCTAACTTTGCTAACATTGCTAACATGCTAACTTCTACTAACCACTATTAGGGTAGTGACATCAACATAAGGAAGATAAAATGAACCCAACTATCTAAAATTTACTTCATCTTAAAGGCACGGGCATTAAAATGAGGTGGACAATTCCACATTTTGTCATTTGAAACCTTTTAAATGAAGATAAAATACTCTACTAACAGGGATTCAGGGTAGCACCAATTTAAAAAAACCCTAAAAAGAACTGCTTTTATTTTTAGTTAGATCTTTCAAATCACTAAGCATTGTTTAGAACCAGTAAAGGCCCCTTGTTTATGGTCACATGCATTATTGAATTATTTCTGGCACTATTGTAATCTTTTAGATATTTTACCAGAACCTTGGAGAAGTTGAATGTTTGTCATTTGGTTTCTTTTCAAGAGAGAGTTTTCTATTCAATACTCTGCATGTGGTGGTATTTTGCAATTGGGAAAAATATACACTCAACAAGTATCATCACAATCATCACAATCGTCGCTCTCCTCATCCTCTCTTTCACACTCAAGAGTGATTCATTGGAAAGTATGGTTGAAGAAAGAGTTTGAAAGAAGGTTTGTATCCTAGGCTATAGTGATCATGTGATTATCCATATTCAAGCTCAACAATGTGATGTGGACCCTGCTCATGTCATCTACGTTCGTATCCCTACTAGTTGACCCTGCAAATATATCGCAAAGGGAAATTTGGGTTGGATAGATATTCTAAATTGGTATTAAAATCTTGTAAGGGTTTCTCATTAGGAGGAGGTAGATCAGATGAATAATCCACTCTCCCATATATCAAATTGATCCTATTTGGTTGGGAACCCATTTTGTACACTGCACCTATAGCTAAAGGTGGGTTGCATGGACGATTGTAATCTCTGACTAAATCAATAGTTGGTGTAATTGTAACCCTTTCAATAATGTACTCACAAATGCATGGATTGGTGATATCGATTGCAACTTGGGATGGTTGGGATGTGGATGGCTTAGTGTATGAGGAGGGTGCTTTGGTGGAGGCTTGTGGTTTAGTTGGAGGTGATGGCTCCTCTCAGATAGATGATCCTATTTATGAGATGATGGGTGGTGAAGTTTGAGGTGGATTAGGCTTGATTGGGTTGTTAGTTGATGAAGTTGGTTGAGCTTAAAATGTGAATGGTGTTTGTGAAGTGGGTGATGTAGCTAACGAAGTTGGTGATTGGTTAGTGGGATGATCGGGTGTGGTGTAAAAATGAAATATGGTGGATGAGGGTTGACTAGAGCTGATGCTTTTGTATGAAAAAGTAGGATCAAATATCGACAATTCATCTAGGATGGGGGCTTTGATGAGGTGATGTTAGTTGGTGCAGTGCAAATGATGAGTAGCTGAATGGAGAGGTGGGTGGATGGAATCAATGGATCATAAATATTTGAGATCAAGTTGAAATATTTAAATGGCTCAGTGTCTGCTTGGATACAATGTACTTTACCCTCATTTACATATTTTAGATACTGGTGTAATTCAAGGGCACACACTTCATCTCCCTGATCTAGGGGCATCCAAAAAATTTGTTGTATTGCATCACCCCTTCCAAGATGTGGAAGAGTACATGTATAGTCTTCACCCCCATGGTGACAGGTAGAACTATGTTCCCCATAGTTAAGCATAAAGTGTCATTAAAGGCCCTCAAGGTGAAGGTGGATGATGTGATATAGGATGATGGTAGGTTAAGGTGCTTGATGGTGAGAGTAGTAATTATGTTGATGGAGAAGTTGGTATCAATATGTACCCTGTTAAATGGATTTATATAAATATGAGCGACTATGTGCAATGGAGGATCTGGTAAATCTGATGATACACTCTTCTCCTCAAAGTCATGAAATACTATTGAGGGCTCCATACAATTTTGTACACTCCCCATAAATGCATTGAAGGAATTAGGGTATTCTGATTACACTTCAATGGACTTTAGAATTTCCATTAATGCATCATGATGTGGGGGAGACTATTGTATTAGCTCATAAATTGATAGTTTTGCTGATGCCATATTTAAACTCTATGTTAACCAGCTTCCTAATGTGACAATGGGGTGAGATGGGTAACTAAGATTATGGATGGGTGGAGGTGGAATGGATGGTCCTAGTTGTATGGGGACACTAGGTTGTGCTGTAGGAGCTTGGTTTGTGCAATTCACTTGTCTTTGCCCATGGGTGACCACACTGATAGCCCCTAAAAAGCCTTTGTATAGTTGAGACACATAGTTAACTTGGTTGGAAGGAATTGTAGAAGTTGAAGGTTCCATTACTTGTTGATTTACCTCAAGATGAGGCAAAGGTGTCTGGAAATATGTCCCAAAAGCCTTCTCAAAGGCTCAATCAATCATGTATAAAAGATGCCTCAAATCTGTCCAAAAATCTATCCCAAAAGCCTTCTCAAAGGCTCAATCAATCATGCTCAAGTAGCACTCAAATCTCATCCACAAATCTATGAATGCAAGGCTCAATGATGAACTCAACAATAAATGGCAATGCACTCTTCAATAGATGACAACAATGATCCACAATGATCTCAACTCAAATCAATATCAACTCAACTCAAATCAAATCAATCTCAACTCAGCTCAATCTTATAGAAGCATAAAGACAATTGTTAGAGACTCAATATGTTCTATTCACAAACTCAATTTCATTCTCAAATCAAACTCAACTCAAATCAGAATATAGAAGTTTGTTCCATGGAACTTGAACAACCACTTCACACAATCACTTGACTAGGCTCAATCAACTCAACTCAACCAATCACCTTAAGGAACAATTTTTTCTCACAAACCCTAGTTCAAGCATGAATCAATCAACTCAAAATGTTTTCAACAATACTCAACAATAACTCTCACATAACAATTATACTCATGTTCTCCTCTAACTCAAGTTTAAGTTCTTTGTACAAGCAATGGGCTTCAACAACAATGCTTATAAAATAAGGTTTAATCACAACTCTCAAACCATAAAACCTTGAAGCATTCAACCAACCACTTTCAAAAAGAAAACCACAATCAATCCTTTTCTCTCCAATGATATTTCAAAAATCAACCACCATAAACAAAGTCAATAGAGAATATTTTTCATACCTTTTTGATGCCTTATTAGTTGTCCACTAAACCTGCCACACTCAACAAACTTTCTTTTTCAACTTTCAATAGGGGTTAGAGATCTTGATTAATAACACAACAATAATATCCAAATAACACCTTATTACTCCTACTCAATAAAATACACCATGTTCCCTCATGAAAGAATTAATCCCCTTTGAAAAAGAACAAAGCAACCTTCACTTTTGAACCCCTTTACAAAATTAGAAATATCTCTTTACACACACCTTATTTCTCCTTCTAAGCAAGTTAATAAAATAGCCCTCGAAATAAGCTTTCCAGCGATATATAATATGATATACTTCCAAAAAGAAAATCACCAGAAATCTCTCTTTTTCCTAAAGTGCATCACAATCCTTATTTCTCCTAGGGAGACTTTAGAAAAATAAAATATTAAAAAAATATTAACTTGCCTTTGCCCTTGATGTGATTCGATCCCTCGATACCTCCTTGCCCAGCACCTTAACTGTTGCCAATCTACCGCACGAGCTACAAGCTCGTTTGGGAGGGAAAGGCACCACGTGCTTCAAAACACTCCTCCCTCTCACGCAAACCAAAAGCGCTTCATGTGCTCTTTCTTCCAATGCCTTCTAACATAGCCAAGGGGATTCAAAACCTTGACGTTCATTCTGCCACTTGCCTTAGCCAAAATCCAATTGCCAATGCGCCACACTGCCCAAGGTGATTAGGGTTTCACACATCGTCCGATTTATTCTTCGCTTCCATCACTTAACCCTCTTTTGCATGAGCTCTTTTTGCTTTCCAACAATCACATTAATTCACGAGCACTCACCACAAGATTAATAAACCTTAGGCATCCTTTTATATAGTTTTCTCCCTCATATTCAACGATGTCGACGGATTACTTTTATTTTTAATTTTAAAATTAAAATTTAAATTTAAAATAATTTAAAATTTAAACTAAATATTTAAAATTAAATATCTCCATCACCGGGGCACCTTTTTCGATGAAACGAAAAGCCAACTTGGGTTTTAAGAAAAACCCATTTCAAATATGCCATCCATGGTTTTAAATAAAACCTTTTATTTTGTCTACCTTGGTTTTCACAAAAAACCTGTATATATCCATGCTCTCCAAAATATCATAAATGATTATTTATGAAGTGCTTTTGCCACCAAAACTCAATGTGATCCATGTGACATCAATGAACCATGTGACATCAATGATAACGTAAAATAACTCAAATTTCCAATAGTTTAATCCTTTAGAAAATATGCCATATTTTAGAAAGTTGAATATATCTTGATATCAAGGCTCTTGAGATGAAGTAGATTCAATGGCATAAACATTTAAAGGTTGTTGACATGATTCTAATATCATAGGTTCTTTTATTGATCATATGATGAGGCTTGTCCATCCTCTAATTCTAAGGGTGTGAGAGATGTTGTTGTAACCATAGCATTTGCATGGTGATTACTAAATCATGAAATGGCTTCTATTGTGATCTTATCAAAACAAGTTATTAACTTTTCTACAATGTCTTTGTATGGTTTTAATTTTTCATCTTTGCTTTGGTAAATACCATTGATTTGTTTAATCACTAATTTTGAATCACCATATACTATAAATATCTTGATTTTTAAGTTTAATGTGTCTCGAAAGCCCAAGATAAGTGTCTCATACTCTATTGTATTATTGGTGCATGAGAATTGGAGTTTAAAGGATAATGGTACGAGTTGTTGTTATAGGGTAACTAGAAAATTTTTTGCCCTGCACCCTTAACATATCAAGCTCCATAAAAATATAAAGTCTATGACTCAATTTTTTGGGCTTCTAATTTCATTAGGAAAGCTTATTTCTAAAGGATGCTTTGATTCTAAAGGTGTTATGGCTAGTTGATCGATGATTACTTGTATTTTTTTAATATTTTTTTATTAACAAATTCAAGATCAAATTCACTAAGGGTGATGACCCATTTGGTAGTCTTCCCTAAAAAGTAAGGGTTTGAAATTAGGTATCGTAAGGGTCTACCCTTGCTATAACATATATCTTTTGGTTAAGCATATAATGTTTTAATTTGAGTGAGGAAAATATAATTGTTAAACATAACTTCTCCAATGGTGTATGGCAATTTTCATAGCTAACCAATGTTCTACTTATATAGTAGATGGCCCTTTCTTGATGTTGATAATCATATTGAGATAGCATAGCTCCAATGACATGATTAGTAGTGGCTATGTATAGCAATAATGGTTGAGTTGGATTAGGTGGAATTAAAATAAGTGGTGTCAAAAGATAAATTTGTAGGGATTCAAAATATTTTTGGCATTCATTATCCCAATTAAACTTGGTGTCTTTCTCTAGCAATTTAGAAAACAATTGACATTTATCTGCTAATTGTGAGATAAACCTTTGAATGGCTTGCATCTTTCCTTAAAGACTATAAATCTTGGTAAGGTTTGTTTGTGGTGGCATGTTTGTTATTGCTACAATTTTAGAAGGATCCACCTCAATTTCATGATGGATAAGACAAATCCTAACAATTTTTCTAAGATTACCCTAAAAATACACTATTGGGATTTTAACCAAATTTGTATTCTCACAACCTCTTAGAGATGCATATTAGGTATTGAATATGATTTTCTCATTTTTGAGATTGCTCTAAGAGTTCCTCTATATAGTCTTCTACAATATCATGCATAATTTCATGGAAAATATATGTCATGGCTCTTTGATATGTTTCACCTACATTATTTAGGCCAAATGGCATGACTTGGTAACAAAATATATCGCATGGGGTTGTGAAGGCCATTTTAGATTGGTATTTTTTTGGTTGTATCCTAAAAATCCATCCATTAGAGATAACATTTTGGATCCTATGATGAAGTCTACTATCATATCTATGTTTGGTAATGGAAAGTCATCCTTGGGATATGCTTTGTTTATATCTCTAAAATCTATGAAAATTTGAATGAATTATTCTTTCTTGGAAATATGCACAATGTTGGAGATCCAATCTGAATAATATATGGATTTAATGAAGCCAACATCTACAAAATTTTGAAGTTCATCCTTGACTAGGAGGGAGACCTTAGGGTGTATTTTTCTTATTTTTTGTTTAATTGGTATAATATTTGGATGCATGACAAGATGGTGCACGACTAGTGAAGGATCAAGATCAGGCATGTCTGTGTAATTCCAAGCAAAAATATCATTGAACTCCTTTAAAAGGTTTGTGTATTCTATTTGTTAATCTTGTGTTAATACCTTTCCTAATTTCAAGATTTGAGGATTTTCCTCAATTTCAATGTTAATATATATTTTCTCTTCAATTAAATTTTGTGATTCATCCTTAAATTGAGGAGCATTTAATACTCCTAAGTCTTCAAATTCTTGGGTATCTAATATCATTTGTTTTGGTTCAGGTAGTTGTGAAAAATCTAGGTTGAGTATTTGATTGAGATATTCTTCAATGTGATATTGATCACAAGAATCTTTAAGACCTTCTTCTTCTTTATTTGATATAAGTTTTGAATGAACAATTGTTAGGATGTTGTTACTAGAAAAACGTAAGGTTTATGAGGTGTTACATTGATATTCCTCTAGTAAATGTCATGGCTCATTTTTATTGGGAATGTATCCTATTGAAAAATATCCTACCCAAGACTTAGCTTCTAAAGGTTCTTTAATGTCTTGTCGAAACCAAGCTAATCCTTTTTCTTGATAGCCCATATTGACTAGCATTTTCTTAGAGATGGAAAATGTAGGTGACATATAACATGATGCATACATTCTTTCATTAGGTGTGAAAATTATGCCTTAATTTTTTTTGTCAAAAGTGGTCCCACCATAGATAAAGGAACAAGTTCCTATTTAAACTTTTAAATATTTTCTATTGGGTAAACCTATGATACGAGAGGAAAGGAAAAGGCTAACAAAATATGCAAAAGGATCTAGACTTGGGTGAATTAGATTAATTTGCTCTTTTGAAGAAGATTTATGATTGTATCCTAATTTAATGAGAGTTCTTCTAATGTATATTTACCTTTGTTTGATTTAGAAGAAGTTGATGGTAAGGCTAATTGAAGTGAAGGACAAAGATTAAATTATTATTTTTGAATATCTAATAATTGAAAATAAGAAAAAGGCTCTAGATCCCCAAGAATGTGGATGGTACTTCCTTGATATTTATATTTCAAACATTGGTTTCAGGTATATGGTACTACCTTCATGGCATGTATCCAAGGTCTACCAAGCAACATGTTATATGTTACATCACATGATATAACATAAAAAAGGGTGTTAAGGACATGTGGTCCTACTTTTAAAGGTAAGGTTATGGTGCCTTCAACCTCTCATTATTTATTATCAATGGCTCTAATGAAAAGGTCAAAATTTTGTAAGTCTTTTGTACCTAAATAAAAATTTGGGTGAATTAGATTAATTTGCTCTTTTGAAGAAGATTAAGGATTATTTCCTAAGTTAATGAGAGGTTCTTCTAATTTATATTTAACTTTTTTTGATTTGGAATAAGTTGATGGTAAGATTGATTGAAGTGAAGGACAAAAGTTAAATTCTTTTTGTTGAATATTTAATAATTGACAATAAGCAAAAGGCTCTAGATCCCCAAGAATGTGGACAGTCCTTCCTTGATATTCATATTTTAAATATTGGTGTCAAGTAGATGGTACTGCCTTCATGGCATGTATCCAAGGTCTACCAAGCAACATGTTATATGTCACATCACATGATATAACATAAAAGAGGGTGTTAAGGACATGTGGTACTACTTTTAAAGGTGAGGTTATGGTGCTTGCAACCTCTTGTTCTTTATTATCAATGGCTCTAATGACAAGGTCAAAATTTTATAAGTCTTTTGTACCTAAATCAAAATTTGGGTGAATTAGATTAATTTTCTCTTTTGAAGAAGATTGAGGATCATTTCCTAAGTTAGTGAGAGGTTCTAATATATATTTACCTTTGTTTGATTTAGAAGAAGTTGATGGTAAGGTTGATTGAATTGAAGGACAAAATTTGAATTCTTTTTGTTGTGTATCTAATAATTGACAATAAGAAAAATGTTCTAGATCTCCAAGAATATGGACATTCCTTCCTTGATATTCATATTTCAAATATTGATATCAGGTAGATGGTACTTGCCTTCATCGCATGTATCCAAGGTCTACAAAGCAACATGTTATATGTTACATCACATGATATAACATAAAAGAGGGTGTTAAGGACATGTGGTCCTACTTTTAAAGGTAAGGTTGTGGTGTCTGTAACCTCTCGTTATTTATTATAAATGGTTCTAATGACAAGGTCATAATTTTATAAGTATTTTATATCTAAATCAAAATTTTGTAGGAATTTGACATTACAAACATTGAGAGCTGACCCATTGTTGACTAAAAATCTCTTGATATGTTTATCCCATATTTGGGCTATTATATAAAGAGGTGCATCTTTAGATATGGTTTCAAGAGGTGCATCTATTTCATGAAATGCTAATATAACACTATTAATTATAATGATTCCTACTATGTTGGAAATATCATTAGGAGATATGTCTTGGGGTACTTCTTGCTCACTCAAAATTTTAAGCAATATTTCCCTATGAGCATGTGATGTTTTTAACAACTCTAAGAGAGATCTTGGTATATTGACTAGTTGTTGTCGAAGATCAAAGGAATGTAAGGTATTTTTAGGAGGTGTAAGGAATAAAGGTGATTTGTTAGAAATATTCAACTGAGTATTGTGAGGAAGGACCAATGGTGATTGTGTAGATGGTTCTAAAGATTGATTTTTAGCTTGTTGTGTAGTCAGTGTATAAGGTGATTTTAACAAATGAATGGTGCCTACAAAATTAGCAACCTTTTTGTTATGGGTCAACAAAGGGTTTTTAAATATTTCTAAGTTTTGATTTTGAGTGTTTTGTTGATTGAAGACTATTTTACCTTATTCTATGAGATCTTGGATAAGGTTTCTTATAGTGATACATCTATAAGTTTTGTGACTATTCACTTAATGATAGTCACAATATTCATCTTCTTTGCACCAATTGGGTAATTATTTTCAAGTATCGCAAGGTCTAATAGGTGGGATACTTATCATTTCTTAATCAAAAAGTATTTTTGGCATGGTGGTTTGGGTTTGACAAGTATTTGTAAATTGTCATTTAGATTTATTTTGTTTTGATAATACTAGCTTTTGAGGAGCATTTTGAGTTGTGTTTACATTATTGGTTTAGCAGGAATTGGTGACACCATTCCCTACAACATGTTTGTTTTTATATTATCGTTTATTAGAAGGTTTGTCTTCTTTCTTCTTATAAATTAGTTGTCCTTTCCATATATGGACAACTTCTACCCTTTTGGACATGTCTACAACTTCTTCAAAAGAGGTAAGATTGGTCATTTTCAAGGGGTAAGATAATTTTTCATGGAGGTTCATTATAAAGATATGCAATAGTTCCTTAGGAGAAAAATATATTGGAGTCTTTCTACTAGGGCCCTCCATTTGTCTAGGAAATCTAAAAATATTCATTTTTGGCTTATTTGAGTTAATATAGGTCATCTATGAAAACCTTTTCTTCTATATAGACTAAAATTTTTTTAACAAATGCTTTCATAAGTTCCTTGAAACCTTTAATAGAGTGATGAGGGATTTGGAAATACCACTCTAAGGCTAATCTATTAATTCTTTTAGGGAATAACCTAAGGAGTAGATTTTCATCATGAGTTATATCACTACATGCTATTTGAAATAGCCTTAGGTGATTAATGGGATATTTTTTTCCATTATACATTTGAAACTTAGGAGTTTCAAATTTTGGTGGAAAAGGATGACTAACTATTGTAGGATCTAAATTTTCATTATAGAATTCATAAAAGGAATACTTTTGTTGTGATGATCCTTGAAGAGAAGCAATTTGGAATTCTAGTTCTTCAAACTTGGAATCCCTTTTTTCAAGGCGTTCAAGTTTGCCATTGATATTTTGAAAATCCTCACTTGGTGGATTTGGTGAGGTAGGTAAAATTAATAGGGGTTGAGAATAATATTGAGATATGGAAGGTAGAGTTATAAAATATTGAGCAACTTGGTTAGATGTAGTGGATGTAGGGATATAACTAATCCCTAAATCATTTGACATAAAGTGATTAATAGAATTAGGATTTGGAATAGGTATTGAAATACTAGGAGATGATGTTGAAATTGGTATGTTGATAACAAGCACACCTATAGATATGGTTAAGGGAGTTGTAGAATCATTTGAATGTGTCATAGCCACATTCAGAATAAAAAATATTATTTCAATTTTTATTCATTTGTGCAATAGTGTATTGTCCATTGAAATGTTCAATATTTTCATGGGATGTAGAGAATTTCTCTCCTATTTTGTTATTAAAGTTTCTATCTAAGGAAATCTAAGAAGATTTTTTGTTCCTTATAATATACTACCTAATATGATCTATAGAATAAAAATCTACTTTCTCAATGGTATGCTCTTTCTCTCTAAATTCATGGCTTGGCCAAAGGTTTTCTACTTTTTCTTCATGTTCATGTGTAAAGATTTCATAAGATGATGATGTTAAAACATTCCTTTGGGTATTATAAGGATGTTGAGCTATAGTTTAAGATTTTTAAGGGAAGGGATATTAATTTTATTAATTTTTTGTTTCTAGAGTACTTATAGCAAAGAAGAGAATATGTTTTTAAATACTTATGTCACCTAAAAATAATAGCTTGCCTTGTGACTCCTATTATCCCACCATAATATACTAGCCAAGAGAGATATCTCCCTAAGGTTTGTACATTGATTTACTCAAGGGATCATTATCCTTCCTCTAGTAGGACTAATAATTTGGTTATGTTCTTATTATATTGGATTAATGTGATTTACACTATGCAAACAAATTAGATGATCTTGTTTAAGTTTGAATATTTTTTATCTTATTTAGGCAAAAAGGAGTGTTCACGTCGGGTTCACCAAAATATAGATTGAAAACATAATGCATGTGGGGGAGGAGGGGGGGACCTGTTGGGACTCTTGATTCCTTGCAAGGTTCCTCTTTCCAAAGGAGGCCCTAAAAAATGGTTCTTCACATGAGTAGGTTCTACCTCCAAGTTTATGTTTAAGTTTAAGTTTAAGCACATGCAGTATTTTATGGGTTAAATTTAACAAGCACCTATGGTTTTTGTCTCTAATATGATTCTTTTTAGGATAAAATTTATTTAAACTTAAAATTAGACCACTTAAAATTGTATGCCAAATGCAATCAAACAATAATGCAAGAAAACAAGTTGTCTAGACTAGTATGCCTTTTGAATTTGAATGATGAACAATTCTAAAAGAGAATTTTCTTTTCTAGGGAAAACAAAAGTATCATGCATCAACCAAGTTAGCCTAAAATACAACTAAATCACTTCAATTTGTTTCCTATTTGAATTTTGTAAAAGAGATTTTAACTAAGAAAGTAGGAAAAAATAAAAATAAAAATAAACATAGGGTGCTAAATGGAAAATTTAACTATTTTAAAGACTAAATAGGAGCACCACAGAGTGACAAAAGCACCACTAGCACTTTTGTATCTGACCGATGCTTTTGGAACCTACAAAACGTAAAAGAAAAAAAGTTAGGTAGGTTTGTTTTTGGGGGCCTACCTAAATGCAGTGAGGTGATAAATTATCTTCCCAACTGATCAAAATTCCTTTTGAAAAATAAATATTGAGTATGAGCCTTTGATTTGGAAGCAACTTTTGTTGTTTCAAAAGCACCACAACTTGACAAAAGCACCACTAGTGCTTTTGCCAGAGGTTAATTATGTAAAGCTAGAGAGTTGAAAGCACCAATTACTATAGCTTGTGGAGAATTTATTTTAAGATAAATGATGGATGAGTTTTGAGGGTAATTTTAGGCTAATTTACTGATTAAAAAATAGAGAATCCCCAAGTCTTGCTACTTGGAGATTTACAAAATTCTACCAAATGAGTTGCAAATTTTATAAAATTTGCAAGGTGAGTTAAGTATGGTAGGAAGGAAGGAGATATGAAAATTATATGTTTAAATTATCTCAAATTAATATGGATAGATGCATAGAATTATAGGAAAATGACTTAAATATGCTTACAAACGAGTCTATTTGGATTACAAAAATTAATTAAACCTATGATATAGTATATGAGATGCTATAAAATCAAGATTGAATGAAAGCACAATGATATGCTATTGTTATAACTCGAGATTTTATAGCAGGGATTCAAGGATGTTTTTGATCTAAAAGGAATGTTATAAATCATGCAACACAAGCTAAATGATATGGTAATATAACCAATATATTATTATGCTTACAATGGTGTTAGCATGATATTAAAACTAGCATGAAGGCATGTAAATGAAAGGCAACATGAAATTATAATGAAAGCATGAAAATAGAGATTCAAAATAAATATATGTCTGCAAGAAGAGTGAATATGAGGACATGAATGATAAATAATGTAAATACGCCTACAAGTGATATAATGTTAAATGATATACCTCCAAGTAGCAAGGATTAATGACTATAATGCTAAAATGGAAGATAAAATGAAGAGAATGCAAATGAGAGAGGCTAGAGAGAATTTTGGACAGAGTAATTCTAATACAAATTGTGTTATGAAATGCTCATTCGAAGGGATGCATTCATAGATTTTTGAAAGGAAATTGAAGAGGGAAAATAAGGTCCAAGATGCCATTAGGGCACAAGACCAATTTGGATTTTGTAGGCTTATTTAAAGGTTGAAGCATGGAATATTAGATGAGGTAGTAGGATGAGGGAATCCACGTGCCTCTAGTTTGTTCCATAGAAATTTTCTCATGTTGATAAAAGCACCACAACTAAACAAAATCACTGTTGACACTTTTGAACCTAATTGGCTACTTTGATCAATAGTCAGGTTGACTAGTCAAATGACTAGAAATGAGTGGTTTTCAAAAGCACCACACCAAAAAAAGTGTCACTAGCACTTTTGTCATCTTGTGGTATTTTTGAAAATGGCTTGATTTGATGTCTAGATTGCTTGGTATGAGGTGCTTAATTGCTGGTATGATGTTGAGTACCTTTGCTTATGGTTGATGTCATTAGGCATGTCAAAATTGTGTCTATAATCTCTATCTATCTATCTATATATATATATATATAGATAGATAGATAGATAGATTGTAGACACGCAATTTTGACATGTCGAATGACATCAACCAGAAGAAAAGGTACTCAATATCATACCATCAATTAAGCATCTCATCCCAAGCAATATAGACATCAAATTAAGCCATTTTAAAAAATACCACAAGATGACAAAAGTGCTAGTGACACTTTTGTTGGTGTGGTGCTTTTGAAAACCACTCATTTCTAGTCATTTGACTAGTCAACTTGACTGTTGATCAAAGTAGCCAATTAGGTTCAAAAGTGTCAATAGTGCTTTTGTTTAGTTGTGGTGCTTTTATCAACATGAGAAAATTTCTATGGAACAAACTAGAGGCACGTGGATTCCCTCATCCTACTACCTCCTCTGATCTTCCATGCTTCAACCTTGAAATAAGCCTACAAAATCCAAATTGGTCTTGTGCCCTAATGGCATCTTGGACCTTATTTTCCCTCTTCAATTTCCTTTCAAAAATCTATGAATGCATCCCTTCGGATGAACATTTCATAACACAATTTGTATTAGCATTACTCTGTCCAAAATTCTCTCTAGCCTCTCTCATTTGGAGCATTCTTCATCAAGCATATATATATATATAAATAATTTTATTTTCTATAAATGACATGGCTATCACTATCACATTGAATTGTTATAATTTAAGTAAACAAATTCCTAACCATCTAGAGGTACAAGCTTGGGGTCCTACTTATTTGGGATTCCTTAACTTGGTCCTACTTATATAAGATTTCTTACTTCTATTAATGTTATGTTTTAACATGTATATGGAGCTTAGTTGGCCTTCTTGTTAATTAATGTAGTGTTTAGTTGACACTCTTCTTAATTAATGTAGTCTTTAGTTGACCCTCTTGTTAATTAATGTAGCGTTAAGTCACAACATGTATATGGGGCTTAATTGACCCTCTTCTTAGTTAACTATTAATGTAAATAAGCCTTGTTCTTGGTTAACTATTAATGTTAAGTAGCAACATGTATATGGGGCTTAGTTAGCCCTTTTTTTAGTTAAGTCACAACATGTCTATAAGGCTTAGTTGGCCCTCTTTTTAGTTTATGTAGTGTTAAGTCATGAAATGTATATGGGACTTAGTTGGTCATCTTCTTAGTTAACAATTAATGTTAAGTCGCAACATGTATATGGGGCTTAGTTGACCTTCTTCTTAGTCAATGTAGTGTTAAGTCACAACATGTATATGGGGCTTACTTGACCCTCTTGTTAGTTTATGTAGTGTTAAGTCATTGGGGTTTAGTTGACCCTCTTCTTAGTTAACTAATAATGTTAAGTCTCAACGTGTATATGGGGTTTAGTTAACCCTCTTATTAATTAATATAGTGTATGTGTAACAACATGTACATGGAGCTTAGTTGGCCCTCTTCTTAATTAACATAGTGTTAAGTCATAACATGTATATAGGACTTAGTTACCCTTATTGTGTAAGCTTTTCAACTATAAGTTAATTAGATATGGGCTTAGATACCTATTGTTTTTAGTTAACCCTTTTCTTAATTAATATAGTGTTAAGTCACAACACACACACACACACACACACACACACACACACACACACACACACACACATATATATATATATATATATATATATATATATATATATATATATATATATATATATATATATATGACTTAGTTAGCCCTCTTCGTATTTAATGTGATCTCATCAATGAAAACTTAGTTAGCACTCTTTGTAATTAATGTGAGCTCATTAATGATAGAATGAATTTTTCATTAGCCCTCTTCATAATTATTGTGAGCTCATCAATGATAGAATGACTTGTGACACATGTATGGACTGGATGCCCATATATATATACTTGGTTCTTAAAGCAAATTCCTTATCGATTGAATCAATTGTAATGAAAATGATATTTTTTTTGGAATGCATAGGGGAAGGACTCTATATTTTTTTATTTTTGCCACAATAAACCCTAGCTTGTTGGGTAAGATCAAGTCAATGGGAACCCTGGCCCTTTATGACATTGAATAAGGTCAGCCAACCAATAAATACTTGGGTGCTACCAATCGACCTATCCCCTTCTAGGAACATCATGGTTTGAACCTGGATCTCCCAAAAGAGATTCCAAAGCCCTAATCACTATGTTGTCATTGTGGGTCAAATATTAGGGTAAAACACAAGTTTTTGAGGGGTCCCAATCCCTCGTATCAGATTTGGGCTATGGTTTACAGTGACAAAAATTTAGATCCCTTCCCCTATGTATAAAAAAAATTGTAAGACCCCTGACCCTCTAGGGCATTGAACTAGAGTAGCCAACCAAAAACCCTTGGGCACTACCAACCAACCTATTCTATTTTGGATATGTCATGGTTTGAAGTTAGGTCTCCCAAAAGAGAGCCTAAAGCCCTAACCATTGCATTATCCTTGCAGACCAAAATGCTAGGGTAAGGTGTGGGTTTTTATGAGGGGTCTCAATCCCCTCATACCGAGGTTTAAAAAATTAGGGTAAAGCACATGTTTTTTGAGAAGGGTCATGGTCCCTTGTACTGGGGTTTGAACTTGGATCTCGTGGATGAAAATACAAATACATACCACTATGGTATCCCTCACAAGACATAATGAAAATGTTATTTGTTAGAGGTATTATATTATTTGGTACTATTAAGTACTATTATAAATATTTAGATTAGGAAGTGTGTGTGTCAAAAGTATGTATGAGGATGTAAAGAGTGTTATGTGTTATGTAATTATGTGTGAAAGATGTCAAGTGTGCAAGTGTGAGTTGTAAGTGTGAAAGTTGTCAAGTGTGCAAGTGAAGAGTCATAAGTGATAGGTGTTAAGTGTGGAAGTGAAGATTCATATGTGATGTAGGAGGTTATGTAATCATGAGAAGGTTTGTCATAATACAAGTCATGTAAAAGGTTGCATCTCCAAATATTTTGAGGAGAGCAATAGTCAGTAGTATTGAAGAGTCTTTATGTAAAGTTATATACTATATACAAAGCTCCATGCTATGTAATAGAGTAATATAATGGTTTTTGAATGTAAGAAATAATGATTTATGAATGTAATAGTGAATTTTTTATTATGCAATATTGATGTTTTCATTGAATGTGATTTTGTGTGAGTGACTCTATGATCCTAGAAACTTGGACCTATGAAATCTTTGGCATCACTTTCTAATAATGGTATCAAAGCCACTTTAGCTAGTCCTACCCAGGCTAGAGAGAGAGAAAGAATGAGAAGATTAAAGGACACAAATGTGAGATTGTTGGAGAAGATATTGTTGAAGTGAAGGATTGCTGGTAGCAAAGAGGTTGAAGGAGAATGAGAAGAATATTGAGAAATGTGTGATTGGAAGCAAAAGACGTGAGAAGATTGGATAGAGATATTGTTGGAGTTGTTGATAGTTGTTGGAGAATATGGAAGGAGAGAAAATTGAGAGAAGTAGAGGACACAAACATTATTGATAGTTTCTACAATATGTGGATGAGATGATTTTATTCAAAAGAGATTATTGAAGCTGTTGGAGGAGGATGAATAGTGGAGCAATGAAGGAGTTTTTTGAAGAGATGTGGAGCACAATATTTATTGAAAGAGAAAGATTGTTATTGGATGCCTGTGTAGAAGATAATAATTATTGGAAAAAATGTGAGTGAAGATGTTGTTGGACACCTATTATTGAAGGAGATAGCTAGAAATTATAAGTGTAAGCTAAAAGCCATTAATCTAAGTGTGGATGGCATGAAAGAAGACCTTTTGTGGAGATAAAACTTGTTGGAGTAAATGTAGACATCTAAGAAAGTTTGTTGGATTCCTGAAAGTATGAGTGCAAGACATCGAGTGCAACCATTTGGACCTAAGAACATTGGAAGACATTGAGCACAACATCATTAAGATATTTGGCTTGAGTTTGAGAAGATGAAGAGAGAACAACACATTTCTTGGAATGTAGTAATGCCTAGTGGAAGCGGATAGTGCAAATAATGCTTCATACAATGAAAACAATGTTGGCAGTGCCCTAATTTGGTGCAAATTGAAGACATGGCAAATACTAAGGTAAAACATTTAGGTTTTAAGATTAATAAAGGGTGCTTTTATTTATGAGTTGGTTCGGGAGATAATTGATATTATTAAAATTTGGGAGTCATAAGTATTAATCTAGAAATTATTAAGTGATGATAATTAAAGGTGGAAGTTATAAGGAATTTATTTAAGAAAAAAATTAATGAATGGGAGGCATAGGAAAATTAAACATTTGAAATTTGAATTAATCAAAATTTGGGTCAAACTGAAATTTGAAAGTGAAATTGTGAAAGTGAAGTTGGGAGACATAAGAAAATTTAAAGAATTGAATTTGAAATATTGATTATTGATATTTGAATATTGATTGTGAAATTAAATTTGAGAATTTAGGGAGACATAAAAAGTTTGAAATTGATTAAATTGAAATTTGAAGAAATTTGAGATTTAAAAAATTGAGTGATTAAAGAAGGAAGAATTTGAAATTTAAATTTGGGAGTTATAAGACAAGGAAATGAATTGAAATTGATTGATGAAGTTGATTGAAGTTGATTGAAGTTGATTGAAGTTGAATGAAATATTAGAATTGAAAATTTTAAAAAGAATACTATTGGAATTTAATTTGAAGGAACTTGATTGAGAGCAACAAAGGGAATTTAAAAAATAATTGAAGGAAAAATTATTTTGAGAAATTGATCATGGAAAAAATATTTGAAATGTATTTTCAAAATATAGTGAGGAGATGTTGAGAAAACTAAAATATTGCACACATATGATAGAGAAATTTGACGAGTAGAAAGATATTCCAGTAAAATTGAAGAATAAACTATATTTAATTCTCAAAGATGCCAAAAATGAAAAGTTTACAGTATTTTGCAATTATCTACATTTAGAACCTTTTGAAGCAAAATGGAATTCTAAGGATGATGTTATATTACTTATTGAGATAGACATGATAGTATATATGCCATTGCTTACTTTTGAAATCTAAAAAGACAAAAGACAAGAAGGAAATAAACTTGAAGTGAAGGATATCATTTGTGACATAAATGATTTATGGGATATGACAACAATTAAACTTATTCAAAAAACATATTTGGGTGCAGATAAAGAATCTACAAACAACATGGATGAATATGATGATATGTTGATACATTCAACATATGTTAATTTCAATAAGGAGTCATTGAATTCAAATATTCATAGCATATATTATTGTGATGACTTATGGGCATCAAGCTAGAAGAACATATTTCAAACATAAAGGAATACTAGAGTTAGCACGAGTCAAAGGATGAAGACAGGACAAAGACAAAATACAGAGATCAAAGACTAAGAGTCTTTACACCAAATAATGTAATACATGGGGTGTTAGAGGTATTACATTATTTGGTACCTTAAGTACCATGGAGTACTATTGTAAATATTTAGATTAGGAAGTGTGTGTGTGTCAAAAGTATGTGTCAAGATGTAAAGAGTGTTATGTAATAATGCGTGAAAGATGTCAAGTGTGTAAGTGTGGAAGTGAAGATTTATAAGTGATAGGTGTCAAGTGTGGAAGTGAAGAGTCATATGTGATGTAGGAGACTATGTAAACCTAAGAAGCTTTGTCATATTGTAAGGCATGTGAAAGGTTGCATCTTTGGGAGTTTGAGGAGAGCAATAGTTAGGAGTATTGAAGAGTCTTTATGTAAAGTTATATATTGGAGACAGAACTCCATGCTATGAAACAAAGTAATGAAATGTTTTTGGAATGTTTGAGGAGAGAAATAGTCAAGAGTATTGAAAAATATTTATGTAAAGTTATATATTGGAAACAAAGCTCCATGCTATGAAACAAAGTTTTTAAATGTTTGAGTAGAGAAATAGTCAGGAGTATTAAAAAGTTATATATTGAATAAAAAGCTCCATGTTGTGAAACAAAGTAATGTAAGTGTGCAAGTGAAGAGTCATAAGTGATAGGTGTTAAGTGTGGAAATGAAGAGTCATATGTGATGTAGGAGGTTATGTAATCATGATAAACTTTGTCATAATATAAGGCATGTGAAAGGTTGCATCTCTAGGAGTTTGAGGAGAGCAACATAAGTACTGAAGAGTCTTTATGTAAAGTTATATACTATATACAAAGCTCCATGTTATGTAATAGAGTAATATAATGGTTTTTAATATAATAAATATTGATTTATGGATGTAATAATGAAGTTGTTATTGTGCAATATTAGTGTTTACATTGTAATGTAATGTTTTTTTAATGTAAGAAATATTGATTTATGAATATAATAGTGAAGTTTTTATTGTGCAATATTAGTGTTTACATTGAATGTGATTTATGAAAATATTGATTTATGAGTGTAATAGTGAAGATTGAAAATATTGATTTATGAATGTAGTAGTGAAGATTGAAAATATTGATTTATGAATGTAATAGTGAAGATTTTATTGCGAAATATTAGTGTTTATATTGAATGTGATTATGGATGTAATAGTGAAGTTTTTATTCTGCAACATTGATATTTTTGTTGAATATAATTTTGTGTAATGACTCTACGAACTAAACCGAACTTGTGAAATCTTTGAGTTCACTTGCTAACAATATTTATTACCTATTTTTTTTATTAGATAAAAGAAGGCGTTTTGAAAGGGTTTCCAAACCTTATTACATAAGGAGTTGAGAGATCAAAAATTGACTCCAGATCCCTCTCTACCAGGGTAACTAGCCAAAAGATAAACATTAAACCAACAAAACAAGGTTGCCCCTAACCAAACAACAAAAGAGGGGACACACAACCTTACAAGGTCATCAGAAACACCAAAGGAAACCACAAAAACCCGTGGTCCAGGGGACCACGACTCAATTGGAATCTTCATGTCCTTATGTGCAGACCTCTGAGCCATTAGAAACCACAACATGTAGCATACATGATAATAGGGCCACACTCTCACCACCCTTCAATCTAAAAAATGCCTTCTTTAAATCAAAGGAGCTCCCTATGTGGACCGCAAAATCCTAGGCCTTGAACTTCAACGAGATATTGAAGAATTGTTGAGGGTCATGGTGCCACAAATAATGAGACTAACTTTTCGAGTGGATTTGCTGACAAAGCCCAAACCATAATTCCCAAAAAACTAAAAAAACCTCGAGATTAACATCAAAGCCCACTACCCGAGTAGGATTGAGATGTCCTTTTCCCCATAGATGCCACGATAAAAAATGAGAGTTTCCAAATGAAGCAAAAACTACATAGCTATTACTAATTCTACTTGAAGTAAACACTCTTGGAACTTGGCGTGCGGTGAATCCAAGCCATGATTGAAAGAAATGACTAGGAATCATGCACTCAGGGTGATCAGTGAGGCTCAATGACTTCCAAGTGGCTAGTGTCCAGTTGTGTCGCCAATAAGAAACTGCATCCTCAGTCTGGACCCACCTACTAGCATGACATAAGAAGGTGACCAGGCTGATCCTCCAAAAGATTAACAAATGCTTATTAGACCACCCTAACCAATCCAGCTCAACGATCACGCTACCACACCAAGGATTGAAATGAATAAAGATGGTGCCAAATAACAACCCGAGAAATTTAAATTGAAAAGAGGCTTTGATGTAGAACAACTTTCTGAACACTAATGAGAGTGGATTTTCCCATCCAAATGGACACTAGCCAGGGAGGGGAATAAGAAAACTCCCCACCGGTCCCCTGGTCCCCACACACCATATCTCAACCTTTATCATCCATAATCAAAATTTGAAGGTTTTGAGGGAAATTGGAGGTCCACACTGAAATACCTTGCTGAGAAAGGTCGATATTCGCCATTAGATCCTCCACTTTGTTCTTTATTTGAAAGTATGCTGAACTTGCACTTCTGACCTGGATTCTATTGGCTTCAGTAATCATGTTGGCAATCATCCAGTTTGGAGGGCTTAAGGATCTGATTAAATTGATGATATCTAGAGAGTCACCCTCCACAAGAACTTTTTTGGAAACCTAGAGATTCAACCAACATTAGACCTTGGAGCAAAGCTCTAGCTTCTGCAAAGTGAGAGGATTGGATGGAAAGGAATTATGCGTAAGCCCCTATTAAGTCTCCTTTTTTGTTTCTAATAATTCCTCTCACCCTACCTAGCCCCGAGTTCCCCTTTGAAGCACCATCAAAACAAAATTTAATCCATCCGCTTGGAGGTGGAAACCATTTTACCAAGCTCCTCTGGGATGGTGCTGGCGGATCAATAGACGCTACTTTCGGAGGAAAACTTAGCCGATGTTCTACATTAGCTTCTTGGAACAATCCATCTTCTAGATCTCATAAGCAGGTAGACATATTTTCCACAACATTCCCGATCATCTTTAAGAAAACTGACTCGAAATCTTATTTAAAGTTTTTAAACACTCTTTGATTTCTTTCCCACCAAATGTCCCAAAACAAGTAAGGGAACAAGAACTTCCAAACCACACTAGGCAAGGAGAAAGAAGAAGACCACTCCGAACAAACATCAACAATAAAAAAAATAGAACTTGTAACTTTCTAGGCTTGCTGACAATATTTATTACCTATTTTATTTTTGACATTGAAATAAAAAGAAAGGAACTTATAACTTTGTTGTGGCGTGCATATGGGATCCAAGTGTGATAAATACAAAGATATTATAGTAAACGTGGTCAGGTTGCAGATAACATTCTACATGTTGTGGGGATGAGAAATGAGGATGAGGCTGATATCTCTTTCTTGCTGTCATATCGTGACATCCATGTATGCCCTTCCTTTCCTTTCCCTCGGGTGGCTTTGGCTCTCACGATAACTAACAGCTCCAGATCCAGGTTAAATTCTCAACTCTCAAAGAGTAGCATCAACACATCAATATTCTACGATGAATGTAGAATGGTGAATGTAGCCGTATGAAATCAACACTACCGCCGTCAAGAGTAAGAGCTGTTCTGAATTTCATCTTACAATATGCTTCGAATTAAAGTGAAGTCATTGGAATCCTGAAAACGCAGGAAAAATAGGCCTAGTCTTAGTCTTGTAATTATCTTCGACACATGCTTCAATTGAGTTGCATTTACCCACTGGCCGCTCCTTCCATGCGTGGTTTGTTTATGAGGAGAAACCAGGCAATCCATAGATTTTAATTTTGTACCGTGAAAATGGGTTATATAATTCCAATTGCCGACCTTGTGATATCATCTTCATTGTTTCCAGTTCCATACCAAAATTGTGTTCATGGCAATGGCAGTGGGGCACATTTTATTTGGTGTACTGGATTTTTACCCAATTGCAAAGGGCACTCAAAACGCCATAGTTGGGGGTGGAACACAAGGATGATCGTCTCTTTTGTTGAGGAACAAAGGAGAGTTAGAGCACGCCCATCCCACAAAAGCAAAAGCAAAATCGATGGTCATGAAATGCAAACCCTAACAATTGCAAACACAAGAGATGATGGTGATGACTATGATGATGATGAGGAGGATGATGATTCGTGGGAGAAACTGGATGAAGCTCAATCCAATCATGTACTGAAAGATTTGAGCCGTGCTCATGAAATTGCGAAAGCCACGAGACTCCTTGAGCTGATGGTAAAGAGAAGACGAATTCCTGATGTTAGGGTTGTTAGTGCATTCATTCGGAGCTTGTGCCGGGATTATGATGGTGGTGGTGCGATTACAAGAGCCAGCATAGTGTTAGAACAGCTGCTGTTGATTCCTGAGTATGTTCCTGATGCCAAATCGTGTATTGCTGTGGTTAGTGGGTTATACAAGATAGGCAATATTGAAAGGGCTTATAGGCTTTTAGATGAAATGGGGGAGCGTCACTGTCCCCAGTTTTCGGCTACATATAATGCAGTGCTGCGACGGCTGTGTAAACACGGGCGATTAGACCAGGCCCTGGAGCTTGTGAGTCGACAGTCTAAAAAAGGTTTCCTTCCTGACGTTGTGACTTACACTATAATGGTTGGAGAAAGCTGCAAGGAACATGGAGTGGATGAGGCATTGAAGCTCTTTGATGATATGAGAATTAAGGGTTGCATTCCCAATTTGGTTACCTACAATGTTCTCATCCATTTTTTGTGCCAACAAGGGCGGTTCACTCGAGCTGTGGATATTGTAGAAGAGATGCCAGCCAAAGGATTAAACCCGAGTGCCTTGACTTATAACCCCATAATTGATACTCTTTGCAAGGAGGGGAGGATGGATGAAGCAATCGAGTTTCTTGATAAAATGGTGGCTTCCAGAGATCCTGGCCTTCCCGATATAGTGACGTACAATACAATCCTGGCTGCTCTCTGTAGGGATGGAAAGGCAGATGAAGCTTTAGATATCCTGCGTCAGCTAGATCAATACGGGGTTCATCCTAATGTTGTCACTTACAGTTCTGTGATTGCTGGGTTGTCAAGGAACGGCAACACAGAGCAAGCGGTGAACCTGTTAGATGAAATGTTGGAGAAGGGCCTTACTCCTAATGTTATAACGTACAACACATTGCTAGGAGCTGTATGCAGGGAAGGAAGAGTGGATGAGGCATTGAATCTGTTGAATCAGATGCAGGATAAAGGCTGTATACCTGGTGTCGTCACATACAATACTCTGATTCTAGGCCTTTGCAAGATGCGTAGAACCGATGAGGCAATTGACATGTTGGGCATAATGGTAGAAAGTGGATGCGAACCTAAGGAGTCAACTTTTACTATACTTATTGAAGGGATGGCCTATGAAGGCAGGGTAAATGAGGCCCTAGAACTCAGAAATGAATTGATTGCAAGAGGCATTATGGATGAAAAACCCTTGGGGCACATTAAATGGCTCAACAGAAATAGAAGTCAAGAAATGTAGTGAGCCCAGAAAGTGAGGATCATGTGCTTCTATTTGTGTGGTTCTAACTGAATGATCCTGGAACAAATTGCACCCATGTAGTGAGCCCAGAAAGTGAGGGTCATGTGCTTGTATTTGTGTGGTTCTAACTGAATGATCCTGGAACAAATTGCACCCATGTGTGCATTATAATTGCAGAGGTTAGTAAAATTTAAAAAGTTGACAGGCTCTAAAGTTACAAATCCAACATTTATTTCCCTATGTATTGTAGGATTCAAGATAAATATTGCCTCCTTAGAAGTGCACATGGCTGACTGTCATCATCTATTCTGTATGAAAGTCAGAATGACTCTTCTCATTCAAGAGTTAGTACAGAAAATACCTTCTGAAGAAAGGTCGAACAATACTTGGCTACAGATTATCACTTCTTCATTTTGGCCACTTGTTGATTATCAGCATTGTCATTCGTGCACAAGATTGCACTCACTAAACAGATCGGATGCCTATCCGTAGATTCTTTTTTTGGGGCTTAATTTATTAAAAGTGATAGTAGAGATATGCTTTCTGTTCCCATCTCTCAGTGATATGCATATTTCTCTTTCTTTTTATCAATGTTTAGATGTGCTTAATCTGTTTTTTCCTGGTCGCTTATGAAGACCCCTTTGCTCCAAATAGTTTTATATGAAATGTTTTGTTAATTTACAGTTTGCTTAGCCATTATCTGGTTATTAGTGGATGTTAATAATAATTTTATTTCATTTGCTAGTTTCTGAGAATGTGCTGATATTTCCATAATTGTCCAGTTTTCTTTGGCCTTGTAATAGCAGAAGGCACAATCAAGGCCTTCTGAAATGGACTGCTATTGCTATACTTGTTTTGTTCTCTCTGGCATTTGGGACAATCATAATAAAAGTAGATACTAGCTTATCCTTTTGAATTGAGGTCTTTGTAACCATTCAGTATGAACAATGAATACACGGACTTTATTTTTCCAGAGACGCAACCGATGAGAGTATTACAATACTCACATTAAATATGATATTCACACAGATCCCAATATGCACGTTATAATTTCATTCACAATTGTGATCAACTTCCATGTAATGGGGGCAATCTTTTAGTAGATATATTCAGACGAACAGCAATTAAAAAAAAACACACTTATGTCTAAATTGTTCTTGAAATCAACGAATCTTTACAGCCTGTTTGTTTCTGACTTTATAGGACTCTAAAGTGGTGTTGTACAAGGATCACTCTTGGGATGCCACTAAATGAAACTTGTGCAAAAATGCATTTTGCTGGATGAGAATCCTAAGATAGCATGTAATTTTTCAGAAAGTTGGTGCCAGAAAAATTTCTGAGATTGCAAATCTTGCATGAGTTTTATCAAGCATGGTTGACAACTGCTGCTTTCTTAGGAACACAGCATAGGTTTTGGACCCTCTCTACGTATCCTTTTAAATGTTTTAGTAGTCTAAAGTAATTTAATCCATATTTGTGATGCTACTCTTATCTCTCTCACTCCTTCCCTTCTTCACTTTCTCGCCCCCAACACACACACAGAGATAATGGGATCTAACCAAGTCCCGTCCGTATTACATCACTGATCATGTTTCTGCTGATTTTTAATGAACGACATTATCATTGTATTACAACAAACTGTATTATCATGGCACTGGTGGGAATTGAAATGGGGTGGGCTGTTTGTGAGCCAAACATTCTCACCAGTTGGATCTCAACCCCACAACTGTAGTTTGTATAATTTGTTGATAATGCAGCTATCCATTTTTGTTGTGCTCTGCATTGGCTCTTGTTTATTGTGCAATGTTTGAGGATACTGTTTCTAACAGTAATGTGGCAGAGACAGAGAAAAGGCACTAGTTCTTAATGGCAGACAGAGTGAAAGATCACTTACATGCTATACTGAAAGAATTACTTGAATCTAAAGTTCATTATATTTGAGTTGAACCCCTCACATGGTGTAACTCTGGGGATTCCCAGTTTGCAAGCAATCCTCAGAATTGACCCTGGTCTAATGCTGGTAAACTTCCATCAATCTACTGTTAAACCACAGTGTGACCGATAGCACTACCACAATATTTATAAACTCACAAAATAAAGAAAGCATTCAGTTGGCTAATTAAAATGTTTACTATCAAAATAAGAATACAGTGTCTTATCAAATGGCATTAGCTCAACTGGTTAAAATTCCTCAACTTTCAAGGAGGGGACCCAGGTCCAAATTTTGCCAAGCGATGCATGAATATTAGCTAAGCTGCTGTGATACCCATTATGTGGTGATGATGTAATATGGGCGGGATCCATTTCAATCACATATAACCAATTGAAAAAAGGAATACACTGTCTTATCATTCCTGTGTACTTAAATGAAATTGACCTGATTTCTGCTCAATGTGGGTAATAGCTTAAGAAATCTGGAAGGGGACAATCACTTGAATTGGAACAGTGAATTGTCTTTCCATTCCCTACTATATGTAGTTGTCCATTATTCTGGTGTAATTCTCCTTCCTATGTCCAAGAGCAAGTAGATGGTGATAGTCTAAAATAGTGGCAGGTAGATGTAGCAAAGCTAGATGGAATTGGTTCGTATAAGGGTGGTGGTTGCTAGTGCTTTGAGATTTGACGTTCACCATATCATTAATGCCCGTCTGGGATAGAAAGCCCAACAGAATGTGCTTGGACCTAACACCTGTCTGCTAGTGTCCTGTCCATAGCTAATGAGCTTTAACATAAAACAAGTTTGCTGCATGAACTATTGTCTATCAAGGTATAAGCAAGTCTTGTCCCCAACTTAAATCCCAGCCTTGTCATGCCATATTTCTAAAAATTAGCCACCCATTAACTGTGAGCCAGGCACTCACAACAAGATGCCTTAAATATCGTTCCCTCCAGGTTAATGACCTTTCACTCATACTTATCCATGGGAACCGCCAAGGTCTGTATGTCCTACAACTATCCCTTTGATGTGTCACTTTCTGGCCCCTTAAATTACACCATGTGTCTTGGCGTGGCTCATCATCCAATGCCCATGTGTCTCAGTGTCTGAAACTCCCACACATGTATAATGAGTCTGACTTTAACTATGATGATATGTGTAACCCATGTGTCACATTCTCATTTGCCCTAGTCCAAGCTAGGTTCATCCTTGTCGAGTTAAATTTTAATGTTTGTCATTGAGCACACATAGAGTAAGGTAGTCTGGGCTTTTCCATTCCTCGCGAGATAAATTTAAAAATGCTAAAATCCCATAACATTGCCTTTGAGGTATTGCCAGGTGAGATGTATGAAATAAGGTCTCATGCTGCCTTGCCACCTTGCTATGAATTTGCCTTCAGGGGACTTGCCTCTTATGGGATGATACAGGTGAGACAGTTAGAGGTCACCTTGAAATCATATGATGGTCCAACAAACAAGACATCTCTGAGGCATGTTATTGGCAAAAGGAAGAAGAGTTGGATAATCCCACCTTATTGAACCCTCACACATGGGAAGATGAATAAGTCCCCCATCAAGAACTTATTCTTGTCGTCTATTTGTGTTTGACCCACTTATCAGTTGATTAGAAAATCACATGGCAAGGTGCCAACAACGTAAGAGCTTCCCACTTCAATTGTCTTCTGGTTGTGTCATTCTTTCCTTAATGAAGTGGGGAACAAGCTTGAAAAATTTCATGAAAGGTTGGCCATAGTCTGCGGTATTTCAAAGAGCATTTATTTCAACTTTTGCTTGTGCTTAGCGCTGAGCTGAAGCCAAGCCAAACCGAAGATGAAGTCAGACAAGTAGAGGAGATAGGGCACTCGCCAAAAAAACAAACGCACAATATACAACTGATTAAAGCAAACCCCAAATGCTCAACCAAATCCAGCTACGAACTAAATCACAAGAGGAAAGGTCTAGGACCGGTTAGACCACATACATAGTCATGTCACCTACCGCTTGTGTCAAGTTCATCCGAATGAACCATACAAGGGTAGAGAGTTTAGTTTACCAGGCAAAAGATGGCTTTGTAGTTTGGAATGTCATTATTCTTTTTAGATTTATGGCCATATCCTGATCTAGTATACCAGGGCACCTTGCACATCAATATGCAGCATAATGTGATTAATCAGAATGATAGGTCAATTTTCTACAGCTTGGGATCAACGGCAATAAGGAATATGGATTTTCTTCAATGGATTGGGTCCTTTCTGCTCAGAAAAAGCATGACCTAGTACAGAAAGAACTCTGGTGAACATCAGAAGTTGTTGATGTTACTGAAGGATGATTAGAAGATTCACCAGCCAAAGGTGGCAGATTACATCCCACACCCATTTTCCATATACTGCTTTTTTAATTTCTATATTGCTAAATGCATATTACTGAGAGGAAGTATCTGTGGTGTAAGTCTAATATGTGCACAATGCAATCAATCTTGAGCCACCTGTCAATTCTCAGTCAATTTTAACCTAGTTCATGCATTTTTTTTTTTTTTTTAAACATGAGATATTAGGAAATAGTATGCTTGTATTATCCAATGTCAGTTATATAAATATGCCCATATTTGGAGCCTTCCTGTTAAACACACTGGTGCTGTTCATATTCAAAATTACTGCGAGTTCATGTAACATTTGTTCCCATAACTCTCTTTCACTTGATACCTCGGCACACCGGTAAAATATTCCCCATCTGTAAAGTTTCTGTTAGTGGACCATGGACATTTTTTTTAAGAGTCGTCCATTATTTTTATAAGGATCAGCATGCTTATGTCAAACTATTTGATTCTAATTGCCCTCCACTAGAACTCCCATTTATGTCCCAATCTTGCTGTTTGGACCCCATTTCTAAGGGCAGTTGGCCTAGGTAGTTTGCTAGGCCCACGATGAAATGGAGAAACAATAGGCAATTTCCCCTTTAGAGGGGTGAAGCTAAAAAATGAGCTCAGGGGAAATGGGATAAAATATTGACAGAATCTTAGGACACTTGAAGTAAGATATTATACAGAGAAGCTATAATCCTAACAGGACCTACACCAAGTGGTCCAAAAAGCATTGCTGAAGGTTTTGGGCTGATAGGGAATGTTCTTAAGACCAATGTGTAAATTTGGACAAAAACTTACCTAAACTCACTGGGAAAAAAAATTCTACCAAGGAAGGATGAGAGTTATGTTGGGAACCCAAAAAGCCAAAATTTGAAAAAAAAAAAAAAAACAGAGCAGGCTTTAGCTCAAGGGATTCCCTCTCTTATCACAAGGATACTAGGGAAGCAAACAATCAATGTACTACCCCCTGATGTGTTTAGAACTGAGATTTGATTGAGCAAGAGGACTTTTTAGCGTCGAAGGGATGTATGGGAAAAATTTTCTTCACTTTAGGTTCAAGTTCAAATAAGATAATACAAATTATTCATGTCCACAGATGACCAAAATAGGTCAATGGGAATCACTCCCTAACCTCCTTGAGAAGTTCAATAAGATGAAGATAATTCTGTACACGTTCATGGATGACCTAAATAGGCCAATGGAAATCCTTTTAAGATCATTGCATTAATCTTTTATAAGATTCCCTGAACTCATTCAAAACACATGTTACCAAGGACGGATAAGAGTACAATTGTGAACAAACAAAAGAACCTTCGTGATGGTGGATGAGACACGAGGCTTTAGTTCTAGGGATACCTCCTATTAGACCAATACTAGGGAAGCAAACAATCAATGTACCACCCACCTGATGTGTTTGGAACTGATATATGGCTGCTAGAACTATGTCTTATCAGAACCAAAGGGATGTTCGAGAAGATTCCCTTCACTTCAGGTCTAATATCTTTAAATAAGGTAATGCATAGTATCCCAAAAAAGAATTAAACACATGCCAGAAAAGGGTTTTTGTTTTTTCTAGATTTGGAGAGGGTTTCCATCCTCTTTGGTGCAAGGGATTTTGATTTCAATTTCTTCTTAAGAAAGAGATTTCTAATTTCTTATTTTTCATTATTATGGAAAATGACTGTAATACATCAGTATATAATTCTTTTGAGCAAGTCTATTCACCTTCCTACTATATGTGGGATTAATAATTTATACTGATTCATCAAGGTACTTTTATAAGCATAAGTATTTGTTTGCTACATTTATTTAAATTTAGGGATATTACAAGTCTGCCTCATTATAAATGGCTCATTTTGAGCAACCAACCCTTTGCCAACTGAGGATAATGTAGAATGTCTTCGTGCTCCCAAGTGGTATCCCCAACTCGTAAGCCCTTCCATTAAATTAAGTACTCTTGGATGACTTAGTTTTGTAGTTGCTTCTCTTTCTAATCCAATACACGTTGGGTATTAACTCAAGCTTTCTTGCATCGCCAATAAGTAGTGACTTAGGGGAAGCTTGTATTTCTTGTCTAATTTCCTTCTTCAATCAGCATACATGAAATACATAATGCAATCTTGAACGCATAGGCAAATCTAGCTCATAGACAATCTCATCCACATGTCATGTCATATTATAATGACTAAAAATGTGGTTTTGGCTTTGCCTTACCACCTTTCTTCAACAAAGACTATATAGTTGGAGCCGAACGTATACCATGTCTCCCTCCTCAAAGGTGTTCTCTATTTTGTGTCGATTAACAAAAACCTTGTGTTGTTGGGTCTCTCAGATGTGCTCCTATAAAGATGAGATCAATTGTTGATGATCCTCCAAAGTGGTTGAGCTTGTAGGGGCTTTGGAGTTTATAAGCAAAATCCATCTACAAGGGAGCATCATACCCATATAAAGCTTGAAATTGTGCCATTTGAATACTTCCATAAAGGTGGTGTTATAGAAAAACTTTGCTAAATATAGCCACTTCATCCATAGTGTATGTTGATCCGAATAATAACAACGAAGATATCCCTCCACCCATTTATTAACTATTTATGTTTGTCCATCCAGGGGTGATAATTGGTGTTGGGAGTCAATTCTATGCCAACTAAATGGAAAGTTCGAGCTAAAAGATTCCCATGAACCTAGAATTCTTAATATAAATAGAATATAACCTATCTTGATCATGAAGTTTCCATATTTCAAAGGCAATGGATTGACCACCTTGCATCAACACTACTCCAATCCCTTCGCTAGAAGCATCATACTCAACTATGTCTAGACTTGGGAAATTAAGAATGGCTAATACTAGGCATGTGCACATAATCTCCTTGACTAATTCAAATGTTCATTGTGTCTGACCATTCAAAGGCTTCTTCAATAATTCTATCAACGGAGTGGCCAACTAAGAGAGTCCTCATACA